>LQNS02276498.1:6674824-6692550 GCA_001587735.2 Parhyale hawaiensis | reverse complement strand
ATGCACTTCTTGCATTGCCGAAGTTGAAATCGTAGCACTGAAGATATCTGAAGCTTTCGTTGGCACTCTCATGCTTCTTGATTCGTAGTTTCTTCCCACAGATGATTTCGTTGCATGAGCTATTCTTCCCATTTTGATGCAATTGTCAACGAAAACGACGAAACATAAGTTTTCACGGGCAGTAGACAATTATTTGTTCTAGCTTACTGTTTTACTCTGACGAAGCAGTTTTCTCTTCATAGGTCAAAATTTGAGCACCTCAAACGAAGCAGATATTTGATGTGGGAAGACTTCATCAACGGTATCTTTGCTACGGACCGAACACATTGTATATAAGCTGCTTTTTTGTTTAACTTTGTTGGAGTATTTTACTCAAGATGTTACTTCTGCCTGTCTATATAGAAGACCTAAGGATGACAGCACGACAAAGGATCAACGAAGAAAAGAAGAAAATAAGAAGCAAATAAGAGAAGAGGAGATTCCGCACCGGCCTAGAGGCATTAGGAAAACGTATAGGTTATTGCGTGAATTTTTCACGCACGGTTCCACTAGTAAATAAATAAATAAATAAATAAATAATATCTCTTAAGAATAACATAGGAAAAATAGAATGCCCCACGGCGTAAGACGATCTGCCGCGGTGGAGGCAAATTCGCCGCGGTGGGGGCAAATTCAAGGCCGTCATATATGATGGCCAGCTAGACCTAGTTTTTTGGCATGGATCACATCTACGTCAACCCACTAAGCTCCCTATAAAAAAAATGATGATTGCTCAACTCCTTCTACCTGTTTTCGGGTGGACAGACAAATATATATATATATATATATATATATATATATATATATATATATATATATATATATATATATATATATATATATATATATATATATATATNATATATATATACTTAAATCTTCAACGAAAACAGTACCTATCACCTCTCTCACTTCGTTCGAGGGTGATAAAGAATATATATATCTCAATTTGATTAATTTTTAAGTTTGTTTTCATTCATCGGATAGAACACAGTCAGTAGGTAGCTTCGATATGGTACCGTTTCGGCGTTTTCCAGTTTTAGAATTTTTTGTCACTAAAACTTTGATAAATATAGTAGTAGGCCCTAAATAATTAAAGTTTTTTGTAGCCATAAAAAATTGTTAATAATACCCGTTTCATACTTTTATCATAAAGTGCACCAAGTGCCAATATTAGATTTTGTCTCTTGAGAGTTTTTTCGTGTGCAGTCTCAATTTTTTGTCTAATAGGAGTTTTGTCTTATAAGACGTAGGTCTATACTTGCAGGTTTTGCCGTACGTGGGTCCCTATTTGTTCCCTTTCCCTCTCGTCATCTACTGCGCTTGGCTCCCGACTTCGCAAAGCACGGTGATATACCTACTGTACATGGGCTCTGGCTTTTGATAGATATCCTGTACATGTCCCGTGTCTTTATTTGAATTACAAGTACCACAGCTGTGAATAGGATGCTTACATTATGATGGATTTTTTTTTGCATTTTGCCTCTGGAATTATTTCATGAGTTCAGTTTGATACAGTGTGTAATTTCGAATGTTGCTTCTATCAAGTTTGGGTGTATAAGACTGACAGCTGCACCAAATGCTGAAACTTTACCGTGCTCTAGGCTAATCCCACAAACGCGATATTATTGTAGTTGTCGGGTATCATAAAGAAAATTGTAATTAACAGTGTAATGCCAAACACTCGGCATCGAACGAAATAGGATAGGGAGCACTGGGATGGCCCTAACCCGCTCGGCTTCTTAATTCTCGTCTAGTCATGACATTAATTTCTCGTTAGCAATGACCTTCTTGATACACGCCGGCAATGATGAAATTGTCAAAATTTATATGTTGATCGACTGCGCGGATGACATCTCGAGTATTCGGCGATGTCATCTGCTCGATGCCATCAATGTAAACAACACAAATATACCCACAACAGCAGCATGCCATGCGTGCCTGACTTATGCGCTAGAGGTACCGAGTTCGAGCGGCAAGCCTTTCGAGTGATCTTTGTGGCATCCGGCGTGTTGAGTTGGCGATTGCATGGTATGCGGAGCTGGGTGGGCGCAGCTGCCTGACCAGGAATCCGAGGGTGGGGGAGGGGCTCGGGTCGTTGAACCTTCCGTTTCGGCACCATAGTTCTTAGCGACCCGTGATCGGCTGCGGCTCTACTTATTCCTCTGGAGTCAGTTGGTCTATATCTGCTGCACGAACCAGTGCGTGTGTGTTCCCCAGCGGAGGGTACAGTCAAAGTTAACTTTGCCTTTATGAAACAATTCCGATAGGAATACCTTCAATGACAGGTAAACTTCTAAAGGTATGTGGTCGTAAAACTGTGACAAAATCACCTTTGTTATTAGTCGATAATGTCTACAGTTGCGTATGGTTCATTAAGTAATTTTCCGATATGCACTCCGCGTGCAATATCTTTGTTCAGTCGTCACGTTCCGCTTGCAGCCAGCCATTTTTGTGCCGTTTATTGGAGCATTGCACGTTTATGTTAAGTGTGCTTGCACCTTCGCCTCACGCTCTGTGGAGTCTCTTTCCCTATTTTCTTTGCGTTGAACGTTTGTGCTCTTTACGAGCCGCGTCATCGTTTTCCTTCATCACAGAAACCGTGAAATCTGTCGGCGGCGCGCAGCGTGATGCAATCGCCGCTCCGTGTTCGGAACACAATGCTGTCTCGCCGAGTGAAGTACGACGCAGACAAAACCCCATTGACGCTTTGGAGATGATGTAAATGAAGCCTTTCTCTCGCGGGTTACGTGAACAGTTTGATTGCAGTGGAATTGGCGAGGAATAATCATGGTGTTTTTGATTTTTATGTCTGCTCATTGCTATAACCTACATGATAGTGTCTTAGCTGTTGATGTGGATGCAACAACTTGTACAACAAAATGACTGCCGTGTCAATGAATTTTCGTTTAGGGCTAGCTACGTAACGTTTATAGTCGAGGAGCCCTCAGGAGTATATTCTGGCAGACCCTTTCCTTGCCACAATATAAATTTATTTGGGCCTCACAACCCAAGGTTCCCTAGCGCCTTCTCCGCAGGGAATGTTGCAACATGCCACGTTTCCTGCTGATGATGTTAGTTTTGTAAAGTTGAGTAGGCTCTCAATACTTCCCCTTCTATTTCTGGAGGTGGCTGACCTATTCCCGCTGGACTTTTACCTTCTATTTCGTTTCCTTCCCCTGTGCGGCGTAGCTGAGCGAAAGCGTTCAGCCGCGCCCAGGGGTTGGAAATGCTCAACTTGCGCATTTTTTCTGTCAGAAGCACACTGACCACTCTGAGACCTACCGGCAGAAAAGCCGAGACAAAAATCATTGACAAATAAAAACGCGCCCTAGTCGGCGCACGAGCCTGTGGTTAAACACAGGAATAGTTCGCCGCGATATAGCCAGTGTGCCACTGAAGCGCTAGTAAAACCTTCTACTACTACTAGCTACTACTACTACTACTACTACTACAGTCGAGGACTAGTTTAGAAGATCGATACCGCGCATATGTTACGAAAAGCTCGTAATTTTATGTCGGCCTTACTAAATTTGGGACTTCTTACGGGTGTTAAAGAAGTGACAACATTGGCTACGATCGACCCTAACATAGAAAAGTGATGCGAATGTGGAACCAGCCTGATTTCGCGACTACCTAATTCGGGTTATTGATTCGTAATGACAATTTATTTAATTTCGGTCCTTCATTTTGTATTTGATTTGAATTTTCTCTTTATGCTAATCGTGTTCTTCAGTAGTAGTTCCCATGCTTGCGTCGCCGGACCCGATAAATTGTGCACTTTATAGAGAGTTTTAAATTTGAGCGATGTGTTGTCAAGGACTAATACTGCAGGCGTGAACTGTTGCGCGTGTGTTTTGTGCATGTCATCGTAACATCCTTCTTATTTTGATTTATTACTTTTATCAGTTAATTACCGTCACAGTTGTTGGTCACGCATGCACGGGCAAAAAGCTTTGGTTGTGAAGGAACTGAAATGGTTAGCTGCCCAGTCTTGCGCGACGCTTCTGCTTGTTTGAGGGAAGTTCTAGTCTCAGGTTTCATTTTAGCTTTAATGGGGCGTAAAAAGTGGCTTAGGGTTAGGTGTGCCCCTCTTATGACACACGGTACCATGGCCAAGAGTAACCCGCCCTTGGAATATCTTAAATGTAGGGTGGGTTCGATTGGCACATTCCACAGAGGTAATCGAATGGGATAAATCCGAGCTTGTCCAAAACTTTGATTGAGAACATTGGAACACGCGTTAAAATCAATATAGTTTCAATTTTTATTTTGCAATCCGATTACACTATCTCAAGCATAATCTGTTTGCAATCAACGTTTAATTTTCAAATATGGCGAAGCTGACGCTCACGGCTGATGTGTCGCACAAGTTAGGCGAACCGAGGCCGCCCTCAGTGAATTTTTTGGGTGTCTTTCTCGCGCCGTCGTGTCCCTGTTGCGATATTTTTTCTCGTTCGTCCTCCTACTGCTATATAGCTTCATCTTCTTGCTACTTTTCTCTCCTTGTCTCACTGCTCATATGCATGGTGATCGTGCATGGGTTCCCCATTATGCTGTCGCATACTACCAATCCTTTTCTTTCATCTAGTAATGTCGAGACTGGAGATATTTTCTGCCACAGCTCAGTTCCAAACCAAGAAGTGAATGTCACCTCGGCATTGCGCAGACAAACTTATGGAGCAAAAGAAATAGGGTTTCTGCGGACCACAGGAGCTGGGAGAGCACGCTGTCCGCTAATGTGCGTCTTATTAAAACAAGTATAAGTGCGCTATTAGTATTTATGCTTATCCTATATGTAGGACTCGGTCAAGGAGTTATAATGCCGCCTCTCATGTCCTCTCCCCTCATGAGGCATAGGACGTACCATTGCGTTAGGTGAGCTCGGTTCGCCTTCCTTTGTTATGGGGAGCAGCGCCCCCTGGGTACCCCAAAGGTTACCTTAGCCTTTTTTAGGCCTTCAGAACTCATTTTTTTCGTGCCGAGTTGAATTCCTTTATTTCTTTCCATTTCCCTGCGACTTCTTATTTCTTTGTGTTCTATTCTTCCTCTTCTTTCCGACTTGCTGTGCCCATCAGGTTTGATCTTGTCTGGTGTGTCTTCTGGCGTAGTACTGTATACGTCCCTTATTTTGGCGTACTGTATACGTCCCTTATTTTGGCATACTGTATACGTCCCTTATTTTGGCATACTGTATACGTCCCTTATTTTGGCATACTGTATACGTCCCTTATTTTGGCATACTGTATACGTCCCTTATTTTGACATACTGTATACGTCCCTTATTTTGGCGTACTGTATACGTCCCTTATTTAGGCATACTGTATACGTCCCTTATTTAGGCATACTGTATGCGTCCCTTATTTTGGCGTACTGTATACGTCCCTTATTTTGGCATACTGTATGCGTCCCTTATTTTGGCATACTGTATACGTCCCTTATTTAGGCATACCTACTGTATACGTCCCTTATTTAGGCATACTGTAGGCTATACGTCCCTTATTTAGGCATACTGTATACGTCCCTTATTTAGGCATACTGTATACGTCCCTTATTTAGGCATACTGTGTACGTCCCTTATTTAGGCATACTGTATACGTCCGTTATTTTGGCATACTGTATACGTCCCTTATTTTGACATACTGTATACGTCCCTTATTTAGGCACTACTGTATACGTCCCTTATTTTGGCATACTGTAAACGTCCCTTATTTTGACATACTGTATACGTCCCTTATTTAGGCACTACTGTATACGTCCCTTATTTTGGCATACTGTATACGGCCCTTATTTTGGCATACTGCATACGTCCCTTATTTTTTTCCTTTTTTTGGATCACAGGGAACGTTGCGAGCAGAATTCTTAATTCTTTCATCAATTATTTGCCTTTCTCATTCGAATTAGAAATATAATATCGGTAATACTGCCTATGCATGACACTAAAAATAACTAGAGCACTCTGAGAGCGCATACCTCTGCCAAGCATGGCAACGCTAACGAAAGATGAAATTGATTCTGAAACTATCATTTTCTTTTAATCAGCTCTAAAATCTAATCATAATGTGCCAGTTGACAGTAATAACGGCTTCTGTAATTTTGTTAGAGATGTGTTCATAACTTTTCGAGTCATACATGATAGTGACAAACATTTTGACAAACATTAGTCGAGCACTCGAGCCGGCCAACTAATCATCACAAAAATTTAGCGATTTTTGTCTTTAAATATCAATAATTCCTGCAAATTTCATAAGATCCCTTTATAAGTTTTTGAGTTATTTTGCTAACAAACATAAGACACAAACGAACGAACAAACAAACAAACATATCATCATAAAAATTTGGTCATTTACTGTCCGTCATAAAGGCCTGCCTAATAACTCATATAATTTCATAAAAATCCGTGTATAACTTGAGTAATGGTATACCTACTAAGAAAAAATAAGCAGACAAATAAATAAGCGGTTAACGGATCTTCATCAAAAGTCAAGCAACTGTTACTGCTAATAGGCCTTACAATTTACAATCCCTGTAAATTTTGTAAAGATCTGTCCATAACTTTGAGTTATTTTGGTGACAGACAAACACGACAAAAACATACGGCCTAACCTCCTTCACAGTGGTAAATATTAATAATATTAACTAGAATTAATATACGGACGTAAAGTATCAAAGAGCTCTCCTGGCTCCTGGCCCATTATATCACCCATTCTCTCTCTCCATTGTCTGGTTCGGCAGCCATTTTTGCTCGCAGACTATGAGCCGGGCTGCACGGGTCCCTCGTATGCCGGAACAAACAGGAAATTTTCCACCTGTGCACCGGACATGACTGGGCCGCCGACACGTCGCCTCGCCCTCGCATATTGTTGGCATGGCTCGTTGCTGAACTGCAAGTGTCGGCGCAAAGTAGTTATGGCATGAGATGTATTCGTTGTTTTTGTAAAAACCAGTGTACCCGTGTCGCTAGAAATGATGATAAAAAGTTACATTTGATGTTCCTCCTCCTCCAACCCGTTCTATTGAGGCAAACCATCACCGTCTTCCCTCCCGTGCTGCCTAATATGGCAGCAGAAAATTAAAAAAAAAATGTTTATCATCCGCGAGCGAAGCGAAGAGAGGTGATGATGTTTTCGTTGAAGATTTAAGTATATATTTATTTATTTGTATACTTGTCTGTCCACCCAAAAAGAGGGAAAAAAGGGGAGAAGGAGTTAAAGATATTTTTTGTATGGACTCAGATTGGTTAACCTAGATGTGAACAGTGCCAAAAACCTAGAATTAGCTGGCTATAAAAAATGACAGCGATGAATTTTGTTGTTTGTCCACCCAAAAAGAGGCAGAAGGAATTGGGTCATAATACTAATTTTTTTCAGGCAGTCAGGTGGGTTGATTTAGATATGAGAAATGGCAAAAAATTTGATTTAGCTAGCCATAAAAAATAACGGCATTGGATGTGTTACCCCACCCAAAAAGAGGCAAAAAGAGTTGCGCTTTTTCAGACAGTCAGGTGGGTTGACCGAGATGTGAAAAATGCCAAAACTCGAGAGTAAGCTGGCGATCAGAAATGACGGCGTTGAATTTGCCTCCCACGAGACGCCACGAGGCGTTCTAGTTGGTAATGAGAAGGAAAATTTGTCAACATATAAGTTACTATTTATCAAAAGTATGCATAATGCGTCTTAGTTCTCTAAGTCTAGTGTCTGTAATTCTTCAAGCGTAATAGAAAATGGACAGAAATTCACCTTGTATCCGTCTCAGTATATAAGATATACTGTGTATAGAATTAAATAATTCCATCAACATCGGTTCATTGTTCATCAGTTTTAGATAGTCATTCTGCTACAAAGAAGATATAGCTATGTTCAGTGATCGTGAATGTGTTTCTTACCAATAGCTAAATGCTTTCTTCGCGCCACCAGGAATGGTCAGTATACTGCTCTGGGGCTCGATTCCGCCTGCTATTTGTCTTTGATTTAAAATAGGAATGTTGTGAGCGAAATGAATCTCATTGCTCAGAGCCTTGCCATTTTCTCTGTTGTACTCCTAAAAAACTTTGTTTCTTAATAATTTGAGTCTTCGTGGAAACCCACAACCTGCAGTGTAGCACAAATTCCACGATACGCGAAAGCCTGAAAGGCACTGAACCCGAACAGACGTTACTCTCGATGCCTGGACACACGAGTGCTGACTGCACAGCACCGTGTGCCTCTCTTTCGAATTATACGCTTGACTAGCGTAGTCGGCGGTCGAAAATGACGGCGAAGATTTTGCGATGATTTTTCATTAGGTAGGCACCCTATTTACCTTGACTTGGTTATCAAGAATGCACTGCAACTGGCAACTCTCAGGATGGGAAGAAGTGAGGGTCGTACGGCTGCTTTTCTGCTGAGCAGTACAATTTTTCCTTGTTTTCGGTGACATGCATCAAAATAAAAGCCATATTTTCAGGCTGTCAAGCATAACTCGGAACATAAGTGCATCTGTGCATCACTTGTACCAACGCAGTGATAGGTATTATTTCAGTCCAAAAATTTTTACTCCCAAGAAAGCTGTATCTTGAAAGGAAGAAATTTAACGCACGAATAAATATTGTTGAGATAGCCTCGTTTTCTTCTCTCGTCTTCGCAGCTCTACGATACTCGGCAAGGATATTCTGTTACCGACTGTTACCGCACATCCGCGCTTCAAGTTGTGCGCGCGCGTGCATAGTGCGTCTCCGGTATAAAAAGCTCTCCTAGTATACGGTATCACGTGTACCGGTATCATTGATACGTACCTTGGGCGTATAGCTGTGAACCACTTTTAGCCCATTTTTTACCGATTTCTTAGGATAACGAGCGCCCCCTTAAGAGGCATAGGATGGGCCCTAGAAAATAGGGTTGGGTTATTGTAGATTCGCTCATCCTATGTTATGGGGAGCAGTGACCCCAGGGGGCTTGTGTAGGTTACCTTAACCACTAGCTATTCTTTCGGGACGTCTGTTTTTCGTGCCCACTTTGCTTCGTTCCCATCTCATACTCCTACTAATCTTTCTTCCATCCGTTGTTGTTCTTCATCTTTCCAGACGTGCTGTTCCCATGCCCGTTGATCCCGTGTTGGGGCACCTTCGTGCATGTTTCTATCGGCATGATACATGTCCCTTAATTCTTCCTCTGTTAGTATACCTCAATTGTAGAGACGGAGGCTTCAACTATTCAATAATCTAATGTAGGACAACTAGCGCAACTGTGCCGTTAGAAATGATATCGAGGAATTTGTGATGACACTTCGTACGTCATAGCTCAAACTTCTATATTATGATTTTGATTGAGGCTCCATCCGTCTGTCCAGTGTCTGTACATTTCGCTTTCCACCACGTATTAGGTAGCGGAAGCTTCTACTAGCAAGAAGCTCTGATTTTCGCAGGAAGGAAGTTCAATAATAGCTGTCTATGGCCTTCTAGCTCTTTTCAATCCAGCTTGTCAGTTATTGCAGCTTAGATGCAGCTTCATTAAAATATCAATCTTGGGCTTTCGGATTCGTCATTTTATGTCTTTAGTACAGGCCGTAATGGCGAACCGGCTATGCTTTAGACGAGTGACATGTTAAATAGGTGGATTATCTCGATCACAGTTTGCTAATGTACGACACATATATGCTATAATATGCTACAATCTTATTAGGTGTAATGAATACGGAGCCTATTCGCAGCAATAAGAGAAAAGGTACACTGTCACCAGATCAATAATTTTTTTTATTAAGGTTACCTACTTTGTATGTATGACATATGCTTACTAATCCGCTTCATGTTGCAGTGCGGGTGTGCGTGGCCGGAAGGGAGGCCGAGTCTGCATGTCGGAAGATGGAAGCAAGAAAGAATCCCGTGCCTCTGACGTGCTTTGTCACACAAGACAGGTGAGGCGTCGCGCGTGCTAATTACTACTGCATATACAGATAAGCCGTTGCTGGAATTATACATGAATCATGTGACACTAGGGCGGTGTGTTACACCTTATAGGTGATGTTGTTTGTCCCACACGGCAGGTGGACTTTGTGTGCTAATTAGTAATGTGCGCAGGTAAGCAGCTATGCTGCGGGACTGTTGTTGCTACCACGTTTAGACCCTAATATATATATATAGGAGAAAAATAAATATTTGTACACCATGCAAATGTCACCGACAGTCAAAATACCGTTTACCACAACCCGGCCATTTATCAAAAGGTTTAAAAGTTCGGAAACCGTCGAAAACCAATTTAGATCTGACAGACCGCGGAAGATTTCCCCTAGAGCTTCGAGAACAATGACCAGGAAGGTGTCCGAAAATCACATGACTCGTCTCGGCATTCGACAGTCGTTAAATATTATGCTCGCCTATAGGAGCCATCGCAGCACCGCCGAAACTGATGCAGCACTTTACATTAAGATCAAAAATACGCAAAATACTCCGAATGAAAAAATTCTAATTCAACCTCCCCCAATTGATTGGAATACCTTGAGCAGCCCAGCCCCAGGCAGCAAACTGTTTGAATACCTCAACCACCACCACCTGACCCAGCACATTAATGAACCTACGAGACTCGATACCTAGTACTTTAGATCTGGTTTCTTCACTCTTGATTGTGAAATTGTTGACCTAGCCATCCTAGACCGGCTTGGAGACCGCAATGTAATTAAATTTACGCTCAAAACTGGGACTGAATTCACCACTAATGCGAGTTGTCTCCAGTTGCCCGACTATCGACGAGTAAATTTTCAGGAAATGGTAACTGAAATAGGAACAACTGACTTCGAAACCCCTATGAAAGACGCCAGTGTTGAACATTGCTCAAATATTTTGAAGTCGAGCATCCTGTCAGTAGCAGAACGATACATCCCAAATAAACGGGTTCGTACCAGTAATGATCCCCTCTGTATAAATCGGACAGTAAAGCGCTGCATTGCGAGGCGACAAGTGCGTTACCAAGCTTGGAAGCGTAATCCAACAGAGGAGAACAAGTGAAGTTACATAAGGTCATGTCGGGATGTAAAGAAAATAGTCAGGGCCACAAAAAGGGAAAAAGAAGTTTCCGTAGCCGCTATGGCAAACGCAACCCAAAGGCATTCTATGAATATGTAATTGAAAGAAGAATAAAAAAAGAAACCATAGGTCCGCTCAAAAAACCTGGCGGTGCAATCATTAATGAACTAAGAGACAAAGCCACAATCCTGAACGACTATTTACTTCTGTATTTACTATTGAAAATGTTACGAATATTCCTGAACCTGCACCGATGCAAGTTGCTCCCATAATCACATGTGTTTTCAAGGAGATCGAGATCCTTGAAGAACTGACCAACCTAAATGTGTACAAATCCACTGGCCCAGATAATCTTACTCCCCGTGTACTACGGGAAATGGCTCCAGTCATCGCGAAGCCACTGCTCGAAGTATTTAATCAGTCTCTAAGAACGGGAGAAGTTCCGCAGGATTGGAAACTAGCTAACGTGATACCGATACATAAGAAGGGGGATGAGAAAAGCCCCCAGCAACTATCGAACAATCAGTCTTACATCGGTCGTCAGCAAAACCACCGAGCGCCTCTTGAAACAGCGCATCACTGACCACTTGAGGATGCATCAGCTCATATCTGACACTCGGCATGGTTTCCGAAATGGAAGAAGCTGCTTAACAAACCTGCTAAACTTTATCTCAAAAGTTACGGATATAAAGATGAAGAGAAGGGTGTAGACCTTGTGTATCTAGACTTCCAAAAGGCTTTTCATAAGTCCCCCATCAACGGCTAATGAAAAAATTTGAAGCCCATGGCATCCAGGGAAACTATTTACGATGAATCGGGGCATAGCTTACAGGTCGGCAGCAGCGAGTACAGCTTGAAGGAGAGACGAGCGACCGGACGCAGGTATCATCAGGGGTTCCACAAAGTAGCGTGCTTGGCTCACTTCTGTTCTCACTTTACATCAATGATCTGGATCTCAATATCCGTAGTAAAACCAGTAAATTTGAGGATGATACCAAACTATGTCATCCTGCCACGGATAGAGCCGAGCTCCAACAAGACCTTGACCACCTCATGGAATGGAGCACAACGTGGCAGAAGAGCTTTAATGCCGACAATTGCTCAGTAATGCAAGTAGGGCTGGTGAACCCTTCAACTCCATTAAAAATGAACGGGATGGAATTAGCTGCTGTCACCCAACAACGTGATTTGGGAATCACTATTGCAAACAAACTATAACACAGCAAGCTGAAAAGAGAGTAAAAATGGTGAGCAGAGTACTAGGATTCATCACCAGAAATTTTGTATACAAGTCCAAGGACATCAAATTCCCTTTTACAAGGCGTTAGTGCGGCCACACTTAGAATTTGCTGTTCAATTCTGATCGACACATTTGTATAAAGATATTGATAACATGGAAAGAGCCCAATGCAGAGCAACGAAATTGATACCTCAGCTGAGAAACAAGACGTATGAACGTCGCCTAAAAGAACTGGGTCTGATTTCTCTCGAGCAAAGACGACTAAGGGGGCAACTAATAGATACATTCAAGTACTTGAATGGATTCAACGACGTACCTATAACGGGACTCTTTGAAAGAGACCTTAATTATCGCTTGCAAAACAACGGTCAAAGACTCATGCATAAAGCTCCAAGAAGAACGTCAGTCAGCAGTTCTTTCCGTATTTCATAGCCAGCATTTGGAACAGAGTACCTTCCGACGTTGTTAGTGCGGAATCAGTCAACTCGTTTAAAAATCGTCTTGACATACATTGGGAGAGACATCCCACCAGCCCAGTTAAGAATTCCTCCTCCAGGAGTCGCAGACTCTTAACGGCCAAAGCTTCCGAGGGACAGAAAGGAAAGAAAGAGAACTTACCTAACTCTACAAAACTAACCTTCTCTGCAGGAACTGTTGCCAGATGCTACATCCCCTGCGGAGAAGGCACTCGGGACCCTTGGGTGCGTGATGCCCTAACATATTGTGACAGGCTGATAATCCTGTACAACAACTAGAATGGCCAAGCCAGTCTCCGGATTTGAATCCGTTAGTTACTACATATGTTGCGATTTTTGAAATTAAACATTAATGCGAGGTCGAAATCCATTCCGGAACTCAAAGATATCTACAAGGAAGAATGGGCTAGAATCCCTCAAGAAACATGTCAAGGCTTGGCAAGAAATATTGAATGAGATTAATGGCCGTTGAAGTGAACAAAGGCTACGCCACAAAATGTTGACTTAAGATTTGTTTTTTGTGTTTTACGAATACTTTTTCAATCCAAAATATATAAATTGTTATATAATTTTTGTTATGTAGGAATTTACTTGTTTTGTCGTTGCGTGTGTATTGTTTACGCAAAAATACAAATACTATATCAATGCATTAATTTTCGAATATTTGTTCCCCCCCCCTCTATATGATGTCTGGCGGTATGGTGCTGTACCGTCGACTAACCGTTTTTGCTAAAGTGGTTATTCCCAAGCTTGTGGTTTCATCATTATCCGTCCTATTTACTCTTGAAGGGTAGGCTATTTTTGTAAAGTACATATGTTGAAGAAAACCACCTCACCAAGAACACCGTAGGGTATCGTAGCCATAAGGAAGCCTTTAGCACGTCTTTCCTTCTTGCCCGTTTTGCTACCTTCAGTTTTCCTACTCCCACTGATGTTACTGTTCTTCTTCTTTCCCGACTTGCTGTTGCCAAGCGCGTTGATTCTGTGTTGGAACACCCTTGTGCGCGGGTTCCACTTTTCTAGTGACGCACTACATATCCATTCTTTCTTCCTCTGTGGGATCGCCTCTTGCAGATACGGAGGCTAAATTTCTCAATATAAAATGGCAAACCATCCCTTTTCTAAGACATTTCACATGTTACGTTCATTTTAGTTAGGCCTTTTGCATCGTTCTTTCGGTGCCAATTTAGGCCTATTTTGTTTTTGTTTCCATCTCCTGCTCACAGTTCTTGTTATGTTTATCCTCTCCTACCCGATTTGCTATTCTCGTTCTTGGTAACCGCCCGAGCACAGGTATAGAGTTTTTTGACGTATATGGTCCTTCCACTTCCCCCTTCCTTGAAATACCGCTTCAGTGATTGATGCCAGTCTGCTGTCATTTGTTATGCTCTTCAAGTCCCAATGCATTACAAAGAACGTTCTGTGTGCGCCCATCTCACTCAAGGAGCTTCTATAGATTGAAACTCATTGCTCTCACGTCAGGTACGACTGCCTGCTGCGGCTGGTGACGAAGGAGGCCGACGTGGCGCTGGCAGGTCCCTTGGACGTGTACCTCGCCAAGGAAATATTGTCTAGCAAAGTCTTCGTCATCGGGCAGACGAGGACCATAGAGAGGCGGATAGGTGAGCTGCTCATGTGGGCATCCCGGTGCTGCAGACGCAAATGGGGTTTTCAGTCCTTTTGCCTCACAGACCTTATTTCAGCATTTGTTTGAGTGTCACTCCAAGTCCCAGCGAAGATTGTATACCAGGAATGGCGTGTCAGTGATCATCAGTCCTTCTTTTTCTCCGTGCATTTCGATCACCAAAATGTAGTTTTTGCGCTAATAAGATTGCCTGTCTAAAAGGGTTGCTGGCAACCTTTTTGTAGAACACGTCTCTGTTGTTTTCTACTATCAAAATGTTTAAACTTGCGAAGATTGCCTCGGAAAAGGTACCGGTAAGGCCCTAGTTATCAACATTTTCCCCGTTCACCGTAAGTTACGTATGTAATTTCGTTTTCTGTCAGATCTAAAATTGTCTGCATGTAAAAGAGCAATTGCAATATACTTCTAACAATGAAAACTTAAGTTATTGAAATTGTCAGTCTGTGGTCCTAGTTTTTCTCTTCTGAAGTTAAGAAATCCGCCCTGGCGAAAAACCTAAGCTGTAGTTTTTTCAACCAATGTTGCGGTGTCGATCTTTAATTTTCACAGTAATATTCCATTTTTTACAAAAGCTGTGACGGTGTCCTGCAACTCAAATCTAAAAGTTTGGACACCGTTCTTTTTTCAATTTGGATGTACCCGTACGTGAAGTTGATGAATTATTCTGATCAGTGAGGAATATTTTTTAGAAGAATATCGAACGGAACCCTCACAACAGCTGAGTTCTTGGGTCAAAAGTGTCTGCTGGAAAAATCTGGAAAATCTTCGGACACAGCCAGCCATCACCAGAACAGAGGAAAAAGGTTAAATACTGTCGGGCACATTCACTCTTCCTAGTCCTGGCGCAATCAACTTGCGCTGTAGGTGATTCTAGTTGATTTATTAACCAAAAAAATGAAAGCTCTCTGAAGTACAGTGGGGAACTCGTTAACCGAAGGTACTGTTACCAGAACAAGTTGTAACTCGATCAGGAAAGTTGAAGTAGATATCATTGATTCGTTCCTGAAACGTATTGCCCTTACTCGAACTTCCCACTCGCTTCGTTGGTTACTCGATCTTTTCATGAGTTGAACAGAGTGTGTGAATAACTTGCAGTCGAGTTACGAGATACCATTGCGTTACCTCGACCCTCAGAAGGCATAGGATTGTTCACAGGCCACACGGTTGTTATTTTGGTTTACCCATTTTAGATCATATGGAGAAGCGCCTCCAGGAGGACCTACACTTTTTTTTTACTTTAGCCTAAGCAGGTCTCTCGGGACGTCTTTGGCGCCCATTTTCCTTCCATTTTCTTACTCCGACTGACAATGCATCTTTCTATTTTTCCTCTTCTTTGCCGACTTTTTGTTCTCATACGCTTTGATCCTGTTGGAAACACTTTCGTACATAGGTTCCCCATTTCTATCTATACATGCGGTGTGTCCCTTATATTTTCCTCTGTAAGATTCTTTTTGTAATGGAAGTCAAGGTTGAATTAGTCTGTATATCTGATATCAATAGAGGCCGGTATCGAATAATAAGAGAAGGTCGCTTAAAATTGCCCTATTGCGATGAAGTTCGTAAACGCAATTCCAATGTAGCGAATTCGTCGCACGACGTCTTAATTTATTAGCTAGGCCCTAGCTGTAAGCTGAAGTCTTAACCATGATGCGAATGTCACAGAATCAATGCGGTACGACGGGGTGGCCGTAGTGCGACGGTCGAAGGTCAACAATCTGGATGACCTGAGCGGAGCTACGTCCTGCCACACGGGCTTCGGACGTACGGCTGGCTGGCACATCCCCGTCTCTCATGTGAGTTTCTGTAGCCCGTCACCAACTATAGCTTTAACGCCCCAAATGTTGATTTCCGGTATTGGTTTCTAGGGCGGCCCAGCGTTCTGTCTGGAGTTGTGTACCGACCTGTAGATTGTACCATCCTTGCCGCCTGGGGCCGGATGTTCGTAACAGTGCAGCGCAGGCGGAGTGGAGCAGCATAACGGCTAAGTTTTACTTTTGTCTCTTGTGATTCAACGACTTATGCTGAGCTGAGCTACGGAGGTTAAACAAAGTGTTATTATTATTACATATTATGCTGAGCTGAGCATATTACTTTGTCGTACATTGCTTGGAGTCTCAAGCAACTTTGATCATAAAGTTTACTGAGGTCAGTGTAACGGAAGTGAAAAAATATGAGTCGCGATGCCGGTACTTCTTCACGGAACTCTACAGTTTACGTTATCGTAACTTTACGAAACGTTTGAACGTCTGGCCCCTTGTCTTTGTAACTGAGTCGTAAAATCTATTTAGTGAACTTTAGTGAAAAATTAATGCTCCCTAAATAATGATAAGGAACAATTATAACTACGTCACAGATAGGAATAACGTGGTTTGAAATGTATCCTATGCAGGACGCTGGGTCTCATAGGGTTGATACAGGAACATCGAACGAAAAAACTATTATGTTAGCGGTGATATAAAAACGTATTAATTTGTCAGGGTCACAAATTTATCAATACTGATCATTGGAATAGAACAATATTTACCTCCGCCAAGGAGGTTATGTTTTCGTCGGGTTTGCCTGTCTTCCTGTCTATCTGTCACCAAGATAACTCAAAAAGTTATGGACGGATTTTGACGAAATTTACAGGGGATTGTTAGGTATGTTAGGAGGAATAGATGATTAACTTTTGGTGAAGATCCGTCCATCCGTTTGTTTGTTTATCTGCCTCATTTTTATTAATGCCATAACTCAAAAAGTTATGGATGGATATTTGTGAAATTTATATCAGTTGTTAGGTATAACACAAATAGTAAATGACCAAATTTTTTTGATCTGTTTGTTCGTTCGTATGTTTTTGCTGTGTTTGATTTTACATTTGTTAGTGCAATAACTCAAAAAGTTTCGAGTGAATATTTATGAAACTTACAGGAGTTGTTAATAATGTTAAAAGATATAAATGACTAAATTTCGGTGCAGATCGGTTGGCTCGTTTGTATGTTTGTCATAATGTTTGTTAGCAGCATAACTCAAGTAGTTATGAAAGGATCTTCAAAAAAAATTTTGGAAGCTCTTAATATGTACTGTTAAAAGGCACAATGATTAGATTTTGGAGTTGATACAAAATAAATCACGGTTTCAGAGCCAATTTGACTTTTTCGTTACCGTTGCCTTACTTGGCGGAGGTATGTGCTCTCGGAGTGCTCTAGTTATTACTAGTGTGCCCGCGTACCCGCGAATTTTTTTTTCCTGAACCTTTCAGCAAGTACAGTCTCAAGGCAGCCAATGGCGTGGCAGGTCACAGGCCACAGTGGGAGGGGCGAAGGGTGATGCTCAGTGATGGTGTTGCAC
>LQNS02276498.1:6619745-6648219 GCA_001587735.2 Parhyale hawaiensis | reverse complement strand
ACCGGCAGAAAAGCCGAGACAAAAATCATTGACAACTTAAAACGCGCCCTAGCCGGCGCACGAGCCTGTGGTTAAACACAGGAATAGTTCGGCGCGATATAGGCAGTGTGCCACTGAAGCGCTAGTAAAAACTACTACTCTAGGTTAGTTTCATTTTCGTGCGAAATTTGTGTACAGTTTTAGCTCAACTTGACTTCTCACTCCTTGCTCCGTCTCTCTTTGTACAGATGCGTCATTTATGTATTCTAATAACTTAGAGCGTGTCGCTTGCCGCTGAAGGCGGGCAGTTTCAGAAACTTGCCGAGGTAACCTCGTTACTCGAGTGACTTATTACTCGAATAACTTTTGTCTCGAGCAGAAAAGTTTGAGAGATCTAGCACTTTAGGACTCGGCACCCAGCGCATTTCATCAGTTTCATACCCGACCCGCATCTATATCAATATACAGTACATATATTTCTTATATTCAGGCGTCTGTCGTGTAGAGTAAGCAGCACCTATCGTAACTTAAATATAGCAGTAGGTACATTTTTAATCTGCAACAAACTGAATAGAATGCAACAGAATTATGACTGTTAGTATTATTATAATTCAGTAAACGCTTTAATAAGTAAATGTCATGATGAACTGATGAATATTTGATATTGTCTGCTTTGTGTATCTTCTCACAGCACGTGCTTGAATTATAATGTTTAGTTTCCCGCCCATACAGCTTCCTATAAGTTTCATTAATTACTTTAATATTTCCTTAGTCGAAGTGCCTACACAGGTATCAGATTCAAGAAGCGAGGATCCATTGTGCTAAAGAATAGGGAGCTAGCGTACAATATCGGGCAGCGACAGAGTAGTTCCATATTACAGTTTCGAGTAATTTTTTCCATGGAATTAGTTTCTGGTATGTAGAGTACTATGGCAGATAAACTGTCAGTGCTGTTCGCTGCCATAATACGCCAGAAGTGGCAGTTTTTAGTAGGTATGGTAGGGCTTCGAAGTTACCACATTTTGGTTTTGGAGCAATATGCAGAATATTTCACGATCTACGGAGCACCTACACTTTGGAACTTTTTGTATTGGGTGGTGCAAACTTTGCGCGAGGCCACCGAAACATAAGAGTTGTTTGCGGATCGGGACTTGTGGTATGACGTCACTAGAGGTCATGGAGATTGTTTCATTTCCAAGCCGAAAATTACGTGCTGTTCCAACCAATAGGAGATCTTCGTATCGGGTATCCCTGTCTCATCACTTCCGCAGATGATAAGGGCAGCCTTGTTTGGAGATACACTCCTTGTTCAACGATCACGTGAGCAGTTTAAGCGCTGCTATTGGCTCGTGCTGATGTTATTACTCGTGTCGTCACGTAGCACGTAGGTAACACTGATTAGTAAAAGCTCGTTTGAAGGTACGTCCGTTAGCTGTACCATGCTACTGGTCTCCGTCAACGATGGAAATGGGCTAAGAGCAACAGACCCACGTGCCGTAGCCATTGGTTAGCTATGAACTATTCGAGCTATCAGGCACAGCAGGGTTAATGCCTCTAAAATTTACGGCTTTTGTTCAAATGTGGATCTAGTTATCCGTAGATTCCTCATACAGATTATATATTTCTATCTGTCAAAGTGTAGTGAGAAGTTGGTTGATGTAAAACTTTTAGTGTTATTAGTTTGCCTGAAGCATCAACTGAATGAATACAACGAATTGCATGAAATTTCATCGCCGAAAACTAATCGTTTGTTTCAAATCAGTTTTATCTTATATGTGTGTGGTGCTGTATTTTTTTAATTCTATCGTTTTTGTAAATTTTTCATCAATAGAGGCGTTGATAAATCATTATAACCGTCTTGTGCCATAGAAGTAGCTTCGTACCGAAAGCCGTTAAATGTGTTGTTAGTGTTTCACCGTAATTCGACTTACGCTGTTTTATTTTTATGATTTTATGCTAAGTTTGTTGTCATTCTTTTGTTGAGTTGAAATTATTATTGTGTGTCATGTGGAAGCCTCTCTTTCCCTAACAGAATTATTGACTGCCTCAGAATTTAAATTAACTTAGCAAATAGTGGGGCGGGCGAAAGATTTTGATGAGATTTTAACTGAATCCTTTTATTAACGGAAATGATTTTCAGTTGTTTTTCATATAGGTACTCTTGTAGAATATTGGCCTACTTTCTAATTTATCAGAATACTATACAGTAGCGGCCATAATGGTTCGGACACCTAAAAACTCACCAGAAAATCTTTAAATACTTCAATATTATTGAAGGCATTGAAGTGTAATTTTACACAAGTTGAGCACCGTCTCATAGCTAAATTGCGTTAAAATTTCAGCTGTTCAGGATAAATGAAACAAAAGTTACAAGCAAATGATTTATAATAGTAAGAATTTAGTCTGGACAAGGAAGTTCGGACACTTCATTTTTTCCATTTTATTTTAGAAAAAACCAATGCTGCCACAGGAAGTGTTATGTAGATTGGGTTAAATACACTTGCAGTCATTATCGATGCGATATCCGCTCTATCAACATGCCTCGGGGAGTCCTTACACCTTCTTCTATTCGTGAGTTAATCGTGAAATTGCGTCATGATGATAAACTTTCCATAAGGGCAATAGCAGACAAAGTTAATCGACCTAAAAGTGTGGTTAGTGATATACTAAATATGACCAGAATGGTTCAAGTACCGCTGGTGTTTCAAGTGGTAGACCACGCAAAACCTCGAGAAGAGAGGATAGTGTATTGCTTAGATTGTCGAAGAAGAATGGGTTTAAAACCGCAGCAGAGATTTCCCGTGAAGCTAGTGATACGCATGGAATCAAGGTGTCTTAAGAAGACAGTTTCACGCCGCCTTAAAGAAGCAGACTTGCATCCAAGAACTCCAGCTATCAAGCCTTTAACTAGCAAGAAGAATAGAAATGCTCAGATGAATTATGCAGCAAAACACGTTCTTTGGACTCAAGAAGACTGGCCTAAGGTTCATCTTAGCGATGAATCTAAGGTCAATTTATTTGGCTCCGATGGAAAAAGATCTGTTCGTCGTTCAACTGGTGAAAGATTGTTCAAAAATTGCGTCAAGTCAAGTGTAAAGTTGGGCGGCGAAAGCGTTATGGTCTTCGGTGTGATCTCAGCACGCGGCACGAGTTCCTTAGTTTGTCTGCAAGGAAAAGTAAACGCACAGGTATACAAGGAACTTTTACAATAACATGTAGTGCCGATCTTCAAAGCCTCTTCAATTCATAAACCAATTTTTACGTAAGATAACGCTCCCTGTAACAATTTGGTCAGCTCTTGTGGTAGACGACGTCAAGCTGTTATCGACAGTAAAGTGTACCACACAAAGTACTAAATGTTAAAAAGTTCAATTCATTACGTAGTACGTATTTGTAGCCTCATTTCATATGTTTAATAATTATTTTTGAAGGTTGTCCTAACTGTTTTGTCCAAACTAAGTTCTTACTATTAAAATTCATTTGCTTGTAACTTTTGTTTTATTTATCCTGAACAGCTGAAATTTTAACACAATTTAACTCTGACAAGTTGTTCAACTTGTGCAAAATTACACTTCAATGCCTTCAATAATATTGAAGTATTTAAAGATTTTCTGATGAGTTTTAGGTGTCCGAACCATTATGGCCGCTACTGTATAATAAACAACCAAACAGAGATTTTGGATAGGCTACTGCAGCTCGTGACCTCCATGTTTCACAGAAAGCAACGTCGTCGCTTTTGATGCTAGTATCATAGAATGGGAAGATGCGGCCAGGAGCATAAGCTTCTACCCATAGCAACGTCTGTGTCGTAACCCTGGCCCACGCATGTTCAAAACTGGTACAGCTAGTATCTAGTATTTTCATATACACAATTCTGACGCTAGCAATTTATTGATTTTCATCGTTGTTAGTAATATTTTGGGTTTTATTGCATTGATACTTATTATTGTACTACACTGGGAATATATCCGGCCTAGTAGTGAATACTGAAGATTGACATACCCACGACCGAGAAATTTACTCAACACAGCTGACCAAAACGCCCTCTGAGGCACTGTCAGTATATTTTTCAATTTAATACTGTATTTGTCAAATTATGCTCAGTAATAAAAAGTGTGCTTGGGATTCACCGTTAAAACAAAATATTCAAAATATCGAAATAAGCAAATATTTTGCGAGGGACCATTCAAGCTATTTGATCATACCAGACTTGTCCTGCTACTTAATATTTTGAAGTAACACAATCAAGTGGTCGGACTATTGTACTTCTCTGGTGCTGGCTATTTTCTTTTTTGTATTACGTTTTCCAATGCCTCTGGATCGAGCAATATACTTCCTTAGAAAGTAGAAAAGCCTTGAGAGCTACGATCCTTCTGTCGTAGACATGACCTCAAAGAGCTTCTTCTGTCGTAGATAATCTCTGAGAGCTGCTTCTGTCGTGTATATTATCTTTAAAAGTTGCTTCTATCGAGGATAAAATCTCTGAGAACTGCTTCTGTCGTAGATGTAACCTGTGAGTGCAATGTATCATAAATAATGTGTTGATGTAGGTGGGCAGTTTTACTCCTGAGAGAATTTTTACCTCACTACTCCTTACAGATGTGGTTAATGTAAACCATCTTGTGATGGACGATGTAACTGGCTTGCTCGTGCATTTTCTAAGGCTCTGCTGTTTTGTTGAATCGTTCTGTTATGCTGCAGCGGCAATATCTTCGTGAATAATATTGAATCAGTTTGGAAGATACTGAGGAACGAGATTCCATTAAGAGATAAATAGTAAATTAACTGACTATCCAGTTGCATAAATTACTCTTAATTTTAATAGTCAATACAGTTATCTTGTCCAACACTATGTCTCAGATGTGATCATGTAACACTAAAATTTCAAGGACAACTAGAGCACTCTGAGAGCGCATGCCTTCGCAAAGCAAGGCGAAGGTAATGAAAATTTCAAACATCAAAATTTAATCATTTGTTCCATTTGACATTATACCATATTATGTAATTTTGGTGAAGATCCGCTCATAACTTTTCGAGTTATGCTGTCAGCAAACATTCTGACAAACATTAGACAAACACACAAGCAGACTAACCGATCATCACCAAAATTTAATCATTTATGTATATCAGCATCACAAACAATTCCAATAAGTTCAGAAAGATCTGTTCATAAGTTTTTGAATTATTTTGATAACAAGCATAAAATCAAACGCAGAAACAAACGAATAGACAGATAGCCACACAAATTTGTTCATTTACTCTTCATAATATTCCTAACAACTCGTGCAAATGTCATAAAAAAATTTGTCCATGACTTTTTAAGTTATTGTATGTACATATTAACAAAAATGAGGCAGACCAACAAGAGGCTGAACGGGACTTAGCCAAAAGTTTACCATCTGTTCCTCTCAACATACCTAAGAATCCCTGTAAATTTTATAGATATCCGTCCATGACTTTTGAGTTATCTTGGTGACTGACAGCCATTAGCTAGGCTTTCGGGACGTCTGTCTTTCGTGCCCACTTTACTGCCTTCCCACCTGTTACTCCTACTGATCTTTCTTCCATTTGTTCTTCCTCTTCTTTCCCGACTTGCTGTTTCCATGCGATTATTTTTGGGAACATCCTCGTGCATGGGTTCCACGTGTCTATCGTCACACTATGTGTCCCTTCATTCTTCCCATGTGATATCGTCTTTGTTGTGGAAACGGAGACTTATACTTCTGAATATAATAATAATTGGTGACCGACAAACAAACAAACCGGACGAAAACATAATCTTCTTGGCGGAGGTAATAATATTACATGTTCGAGGTTATTTATTAATTTATGATTTGGTGCAACTTTTCGCTCGGAAATCGCGGTTTCCTGCTTCAAACTCTGCTGAAACTGCGCTTCTTGATCACAAAAATCCGAAAGTTATATGTCAGAGTAGTCTCGTGTACGCCATGTTTGCTACTACTATTTTGTTGAGCGTAGGCTGACTTTGGATATCATGGGCCTTTCTAGCTGTAATATTTCGGGTCCGGCAAGACCGTTCTCTACGTATAGCACAACAGTAGACCCATTATAAGGAAACAGTACGGTAAACAGAGTGAAATTAATAAATTATAAAAGTGGTCATTGTATTATCAGGTTTCTGTCTCATTGGTGTGTTTGCTAAATATCACAAGACATTTAATTTTGCCGTGCTCGCATGACAAGTAGCAGGACCTTCCTGTGTACGTTCTTTCATGGCAATTCTTTTTACGTTTAGAATACATAAAACGTTTGGCCTTGGCATCATCGGGATGTCAATGACGTATCATTAACAATAAAGGAACTTACCTGTCCTGAATTAATAGAGGGTAATAGCTACCTAGCAAAGTATCAACTTTGCATAATTCCGTATGCATAGCTATTAGAAATATGCTCTGCTGACCTATCCGTCCTGCCTATTACGTGACTGGAATACCGTAGCATTTATGCTGCTTAGATACCATTTATTTTAATATAATACTTCTAGCACGTATTTTTAATATTCCCATGAGAAGGCTTATCGACCCATGTGTCGAAATTTGTTTTCCCATTCGTTGTACTGCTAGTGACACTTTGATTATGTCAGATTTCCACCTCAGCAGCCGTAAGAAGGTTCGCACATCCTTTATTATAGGGAGTTCGAAATACCCTAGGCTGAGCTAGGCTGTTGCACGCCTTTATTTTCGTACTCGCTATGCTTTCTAACTATTTTCAACTCTACTGATGATACGCGGGTCCTTTTCCTCGCAGAATATATGTGGGCCCAAGGGCTGTCCCGAGTGGTTTTTTCGCAGATGTTGCTGCTGGACAAAGCTCCTGTTGGCAAAGTATGTGCTCTATTCCTCCCCTTCTGCTCCGCGTAGTAAGCCTCCAAATGGGGGTAAGCGACTCATCCTATGGGGCTCCTACTGCTCCCGTGTGGGGCCACGAAAAGAACCCTCCGCATCATTGTTTCTTTTGTCTTCTTCTCTTTACTTTTTTGTCTTTGCCCTGTGTGGCGAGGCTGAACGAACAGTCGCACCATGTGGCTTGGAGATGCTCTGTGCCTTATTTCCTGTCAGAAGTAGCGCGCTGGTCACTTTGAACCCTACAGAACTCATCAGAGTTCGCGCATGAAACCCTTCTGGCAGAAAAGCAGTGAGAATTCGGCGCGATGCGTCTTACTGTTGTTGCGCTAGTAATCCTTTTAATACTACCACTACTTATCCTCTTCTTTAGTGACAAACCGTTTCCAATAGGGATTGATTTACTATTCGGACGCCCTTGTGCTATGGTTTCACTTTTCTATCAAACATTACATACTGGACGTTCCTACCTATCCTGATGCACCTTTGCAATGGCCAGTGCGGCTTAAACTACTATCGTAATTTTGCCAGCTTTCTTCAATATTCACGGTAGCTATATATGCATTTCTTTCTGGTTATAACTCGTGTATGTGTGTTGAGATTCCAAAATATGCAAAACAATAACCAAAGACTTTGAACTGTCCAATAAAGGTAATAAGATTTTTAGAGAAATGAATGATCTGTTGACGCCGCTGCCCGCGAGAGCACAAACTGCGGAACGTGCTAGTTTTTCGATACAAAAATTTCCTTAATCGTGACGGCGATTTTACGTGCTTGAGCATCTCACTGAAGTACGAGTCTTTATGAATTTCCACTCGCTCGAAAACGAAGCGAATAGTCATTTTGAACTCGTCCTACTATTGATACTTATTACAGTGTAGCTTCGGCAGTAATGGCAGAGACTTGGAACGGTGGGCCAATGGGCATGCCGAAGTCGTGCTAGCGGTAACATGATCGGAAATCTTGTAAAGAACATTTCGCAGTTTGTGCTCTCGTGGACTAATTTGCCCTGGATTATGAAGGCATAAACTAAAACGATAACTATAATGGCATAATGTACAGTGTCTGTAGAGCAAACACCGTTGTTGGTGACAGCAGCTTGTGGTTCCAGTCCCCGTTTCGAGTTTCGCTGCCCTTTTATTGTAATGTTTTGTAGTGAGGTTCGCGCTCAAGTATTTTATTGTCTATGCATATAATTCTTCTTGTAACTAGGTAGTATAGCAGAAAATAAGCTAGCAGTACAGTTATATAACTAAACTTTATAGAGTTTACTTTCCCCATGCCACCTGCGTGTTAGTGATTTGATAAGGGACATAAAGTATGCAGATAAAAATTTGGAACCCGTGAACGAGAGTATTATTATTTATTGGTATTGTCTCGCTGTTTCTGAAACTAAGACAATAGCGATCTAAGATCCGGAACCACAACGTTGTGCTCAGGTGGCAAGAGATGAAGGACGAAAAGAGAAGAAGACAGAAGAAAGAAGTGTCCCTTCTGTGGCCCTCCGCATGGATGAAGGTAAGAGCCCCGCAGAGTCACCTCGATCGGCGGCCCACATCGCGGGACAGAAAGGAAATATGAGAACTTACCTAACTTCACAAAAATAACCTTCTCAGCAAGAACTGCTGCCAGATTCCACAGCCCCTGCGGAGAAGGCACTCGGGACCCTTGAGTGCGTGATGCCCAAACATACTGCGGCAGGGAATGCACGAGAGTGTTCCCACTCGGGAATAACACGCTCAGAAAACATAAGTAACAAGTAAGCACCATACGTCGTTTGTAGCAATCCTCTGGAGGTAAAACAAAAGCTCGGGACCAAAAACAAACAGTTTATTTATTTCTTTAGAAGAGCAGCAGGACAGCACGCAGGGAAGGACAGACGGAAGAGGCGATTTGAACTTCATGGGTATTTGAACACCGTTAGACGGGAGGGTAATGTTGCTGAACACAGGGCGTCCCAGAAAATGCTAGCAGTCCTAGAGTAAATAAATACATTATTAGGACTGTAGCCAAGTTTTCCGCTGTGTCACGAGCTCAGACTACATAATAGCGGCCCAATTATTATTTAAAAGGCCGAGTTAGTGGTTAGCCTTACTGTTAAATGAAGTTTAGTAATAGCGTCCAATAATATCTACAGCAACACTATCAAGGAATGCGTGAAATAAACGTATCGACGAATAGAAGTGTTAAGTAGATGGTACTATAATTGTTCTAGATTTTACATAAAAATTTTGGCAAATGGGAAGCAGGAGTAAAGGATTGTGCGGATAATTTTTTGATAAGTACAATTTAGATGTTTCTACTCAGCGTAGCTGCTAACAGTGCCTTGCTAAGAGGTAAAATCCATCTCACGCAGGGGAAGAAGTGCACATTTTCGTAGAAACTCCAGGTCCTTCGATTTTCTTCTAAGAGCAAATACTTACATTTTTTGGGACGACCCTGCGCAATGTATCTGAAAATGTGGGCAGGTGCAATAGTTACGTACTGATAAGGTAAATTTTCGCTATCTGTGGCGGCCTTGGCTGCGGTAGCGGCAACTGAAAGGTTCCGTCGCTACGGTCTCGGGGCAAAGAAAGGACTCCTCGCGAAAATCCAAAGCCTGAAGTATAGCACAACCTTACGTGATACAGAGGATGCCAAACATTGAGTCGGGGACCCGTATGAGCCCCGAACAAACATTGCGGACACACACACACACACACGGCACTGTTGCCTAAACATCCTCGCTTCTGTTTCGATGCGGCTGAAAGTGAAACGAAGAGGAACTGAAACAGCGAGACCTTCTGCAAAGAAATATTGGCCACGGTATAGTTAGTGGCCTACTCGCAGCTCGCAGTCTGCTTTAGATTAGCTTAGAATAGGTTATGTTAGGAGATTGGGTTTTGCTAGAATAGGTGAGTAACATAATTTTCAGACACGCCTATCGTAATTGAATTTCAGGTCGGTAGCAAATTACACCAGCACCACAATATCTTACGCGTCCCAGGCCAAACTGCCGCAAAGCTTGTCAACGTGCGGGAATGTGAACGCTATGGCGCCTCTTGCTTGCCGGTAGTTATATAAATAAATACTATGGAATACGACAATAAGTACAGTAATTAGCCAATCACTTTCGGCGCTCGGAATAATGACTAGAAATTCCATCTTTCGTAAGTACTTGTGGCAGTGAAGATGGTCGGACACATGACATAACCTGGTACTAGAAATGGAGTTAGATTACCAAATAACTAAATTACGTAAGACTTCGCAATGGCTTAACCCTTTACCGGGAGGCTGAGAAACGCTTTCGTAAGAATAGCATTATGGAAGTGATCATATAGGGCCACTTGCCTGGTAAAGGGTTAAGCAGCCCCAGCCACTGCACGATGTTACAAGACATGAAACACGAGAGGCATGAAGCGCGCGAAGAAGAAGGGACACAAGAACGAAAAATCACGCTCATGATAAATCAGAAAAGAAAAGGAAGAGCAGAACAAAGAGTGCTGGTAGAAAATATAACTAAAAAATGGTAAGCAGACGCATTTAAGCACCTAAATAATGAGTATTAAGAACATCACTAGTCGATGTATGCCAGTCTGAGAGATGAGGCAGTGATAATATTATGGATAAAAATGTTGAATTAATCAGAGTAGAAGTAGAAATATTCCTAGGTTTACCACCGCACCCACAATAAAGTATGATGGAAGTAGTGAGGCTCGGTGCGCCCGCCGGGGGGCGAGTACACCACGGACGACCAAGAGTTCAATGACACATTACAGTATTTGTCTCGAGTTGACCACGTGCGCTACTACGTTCAGAGAAACAAGGCGCTAAGCATCTGAAAGAGACGAAATAGAAAAGGAGAAGACAGAAGAAAGACACTCGTGTAGACCGCCCTTTCATTGGCCTTGCGCACGTGAAGGTAGGAGCCCGTGGAATAGGTCAGCTCTTCGAGTCGCAGCCCACCTCACAGATCACAAGAGGAAGTAGAGAAAACCAACCTAACCTTACAAAAACTATCTTTTTCAGCAGGAGTTGCGGCCAGATGCAACATCCATCGGTGTAAAGATCCCTCAGGATCCCTTTGGAGGTGGGAGGCCCAACATACTCTGACAGGGATAGGGTCCGCTAGAATATCCCTTGAGGGGCAATATATCATATGCATGATACGCGGGAACATCGCCGGCATTACCAAAAACATCAACGGGAATAAGAACAATAAAAAGACTAAACATTGTTAGTAACAACAGCCGTCGAGATAAAATTACGCAACCTGACAAAAAAGAAAAAATGGTAGCTACCCTACATCGCACAAAATTCTACAAAGTAAAAAAAATCGTATCTATATAGGGGCAGTTGTTTGTTTTATAAGACGCTTGGGCGCTTAATTAGATTTTCTACTAGATAAATAAAACAGGGAGAGTGAAAGCAGCACTTAGTACCGCCGTGGTACGGTTAGCTTAGGCACTCCTGAAGCTAAAATTGTTAAACAGTTTCTGGGGCGGCTAAAAGCTGTTAGGACAAGGCGAATTTCGATAATTTGATCCTAGGTTATGAGACTTGCTCTGATAAAAGATTATAAAACGTCCCTAAACACAGTGGGTAAAATAGTATATCGATGATCATGCATACAGATCCACGTCGCAAGAGACATTAATATTTTTCAAACATTTCACAACATGCGTGACAAGGCATCCTAACAATACGAGGATATACATAAAAACACTCAGTGTCTACAAACATTCAGCAGAAAAAAGCTGGTACCAGCTGAAACACTTCTAATGGGCCCTTCCTCCACTGTAATATTGTGCATTCATCTGGTAGTATTATAATGAACAGTATTGCATTAAAGGCCCCATCACCATCTCGACAGGGGCACGACACAACTGTGGTTGCCTCCCCCCCCTCCCTAGGGGCATAACCTGGAGGCACCCTATCCGTGTTACAATATCCACGGGGCTCATACCCCTAGGATGAGCTTAAGTGATTTTCTGTAGGGGATGTTGCATCTTGCTCCAGTTCCTACTGATAAGTTAAGTTCGTATAGTTAGGTAGCTGCTCTATGCTATATCCACGGGGCTCATACCCCTAGGATAAGTTTGAGTGATTTTCTGTAGGGGATGTTGCATCTTGCTCCAGTTCCTATTGATAAGGTTAGTTCGTATAGTTAGGTAGCTGCTCTATGCTTCTCCTTTTGTTCCTTGAAGTGGGCTGCTACATACGTACAGGGAACTGGAATGTTATGAGCATGAAAAAGAATTTTGGGGCAGCTGGAGGAAGGTCCATAGGAGACGATTATCTAAAATATACACTCCGTACGGAAAAGACGGGCTTAAGGCAAAGCATATTTATATTCTAACACCGAATACCAGGCATTGTTCTGATGTTCATACGCGCGGCCGACAGTATAATACGATAGTCTGACACGCGCCATGTTCCATAAATAAATGTTCCCGCCCTCTGATGAAGATTTTGCAGTATTCACCGGATGGAACTACAGTGTATGGTCACCGGCAGCTACGACGCGGACAAGTGTCCACTATCATACGTTATCAAGGTAGGCTAAGAGAAACGTTTTGGTACAAGGCTACTTCACGAACAGGACTCGCTAATATGCCTTCAGGTGCCAACAAACAAAGGCTTTATCCCTAACGAGATGTCTACAGAGGTATCGGCCGCATCGATCAAATCTACATTGCACAGCGAGGCCCTCTGCGTCACGCAGGCGACTCGGCCTCAATTATTTGTTTACTACTACGAAAATCAAACGCAACCAAAACTATAGCTTTGAGAGCATATGCCGTCCACCAGAACGCACTACATGTTTACTGCGCTTAATGGTCGCTTGCGATGCAGAGAGGAAGGAAAACGCGACAAGATATGTTCGAGAAAACATCATGTATAGAAATAACAAATATGGAAAGCGTAGGAAAAACGAACGTAATCTGAAAACGAAACAAAATCGCTCAATAGGCCTAAACGCTACTAATGTAAAACTTGGGCGGCCTCGGGGAGCGTGACTAAGTCCTGCGGCTCATGTCTATCCTGTGGGGACGACTTTACAAACAGTTTACAAATTCAAATACAGGGAGAACTTTTCTCACCTTTTTATCTCTCGGCTGTTGGCAATTATAAAGCTACAGGATCGGGAATATTTTCTCGCCTCTTTTTGATTCCACAATTAAAGCCCCGTCCACACCGTCAGCCACTTCGTCAATTACGAACACTAGAACAAAAATAGGAACAGTCCATTATTAATACTATTCTATTCCTGGGTTTACCACCGCACCCGCGTCATACGACGTGTGACTCAGTTAATTATGTGGCATCATCATAACAATGTTTTATCTCGGCATCCCTGCCGGTAGGTCTCAGTTGCAGAGTGCGCTACTACTGGCGAGAAGAAGCGTAAAGAATAGAAACAGACACGAGAGAGCGAGAGAGTGAGTGCAAGTGTCCCGCGGACTAGGTAGGCTATCTCGATCGACAGCCCATCTCACGGAACAGACGGGGAAATATAGAGAACCTACCCAATTTTACAAAACTATCTTTCTCGGTAGAGGCTGCGGCCAGTTACAACATCCCCTGCGGAGAAGGCACTCGGGACCCTTGGGTTCGTGAGCAGGTACAGTTCAGCCCTGGGCTCAAACTGCACTGTTTACACCTTTCGCCAGTTTCTCCAACAATTACAACTCCACATTTTAATTCGTTCTTTTCAAAATTGCGATGCTTTAAAAACTAACACTTCCTTTATCATACATATGAAGTATAGTTATAAAAAACATTCTAAAGTTTGAGAGTAAAAAAAGCACTGGCTGACAATTGCCTAGCGACTAAATAGCTGAACGCGTTGTAGTAATTAGCTAACCTCTCCCAATTATTCTTATTATGTGATTAGTTTAACCGTTAACCTCTCCCGAAATAAATCAGTTGGTATTCTACTCACAATTAAGCACTTTCCGAACCCACTTTTTCTGAAATCTAGTCATTGCCTTATTGAAGCTTAAATAATAATTAAAAATGTAAACAAGAACTAAATCTGGCTAAATGATTCGGGCAGAATACTGCGTTAATTGGCAGCTTCGTCGCATTCCGCACCTAATCACGTTCACGTGGCAATTAGTCAACCTTCCTCGGGTTAATTCAAAAGTTTGCATTTCATTCGCATAACTTTAATTTTGAACCCTCATTTCTTTACCGAAAATATCACAGTTTTCTTCTACTAAATCTTCAGAACTGCATTATTATTATATTAAGGGTTTTCCCGCCCTAGTCGATGGGTGCAATCAAAACTGCATAAAAAGCAAAGCTAAACCAGCTGATTGGGATAAACAATTCCTGTTTCGTCACTCATTTCCATTCCTGGTATAAGATGGTTGCCAGACACGACTAAAATTTCAACAGAAGCTGCGGACAATCATCCAAAAAATCCCTTTAGCTAATACCTATACGTTGTGTGATGAGTGTGTTTGCACGGAGGTTGCCAACATGACAGGCAACACACAAGCACAAAAGTTCGATGGTGTGGACGAGCCTCTACATAGATAAGCACACCCAGGAAGCAAAGAATGCAACGGGAGGACTCAATAGGACTAAAATAAAACTTACTTAGCCGTGGCCGCACGTAGCAAATTTACATCACATCGACGAGTCGGAGTGTTTAGGTGTGGGACCTCAGGCCTTCGTAGGTTGTTTTCTTGAACTTATCACCGTATTTTTTTACTTATTTCATTCAATCTCCCGCTCATGACTAGCCAGCTACTTGAGCTGCAAAATATCGTAAAATGGTGTCATCAAGTACAAAAAGTTCGAGCAATGGCTTACTGTTGCTGTAGTTTCTCTCGCGTACAGAATTGGCTATAAACGTGCTTATATTTGTTGGTAAAGAATAAATTTGTTCGGTGAAAGCACTGTGAAGTGAATATGAAGTGAAAATTAGGCTTCAATCAAGAAAAAGAAGTTAAATCAGGCGGCCGAAAGGGAACAAATTCGGCACTAATGCTGTGAAAGTTTCGACCAGCATGCACTGCAATTTTCTATAGATAATTACTAAATTATTTATTCGCTAGAAATGAATTTTGCAATTTAAGACGATTTTTCTGGTTAATTTAGATAAAATACTCCTAGGCTGCTCAGCCATAGATTCGTCGATGATGACGTCACTTTTTTAGTGTTAATTTCTCCCTCCCGTTACGCACTTTGCTTCCTGAGCACACCGGTCAACACAGAACTCTGCTGTGCGGGACGAGATCAAAAGCACCCGAGTGGTCCTGAGGACAGCAAATAACTACAGGCAAAACTACAGAAGGCTGCTAGGTATTTACACTGCATATACTCATTCAAGAGGGCTGTTCAGCGCCCAGGAAGCACGAGCTCATTGCGTGAATAAACGACAGCATGAAAAATACTAAGGCATTCCAAGCCCAAGTTTCGTCAATACTCATGTTAAATTCGTGAAAAAATCGGAATGTACGACCTGCAAAGTTACAATACAAGTCTCATCAGATTGCTAAAATGCAGAGATTAGGAGGTAAATATTGCTTTGCACAAATCAAAAAATAAATTGTAAGAGGAAAACCACAGGTCTTAACTACAATCGCCTTGTTTGCAACAAGATCTGGAAGTCTTTTGTACGGCACTCAGCATTGAGAACAACACCGACAGACAGACAGACATTATATGGTTATAATGATGTCATGTCACTATAGTTGACAGCAAGGCATAACAGTGATCCTGTTTGAATGGGAAAGAAGGACCAATTACAACTAAAATTGTAAGGAGACGAATGATAACTAACTCTAAAGCTAGCAACTAACTGTCCCTAGAGACAACAAAAAACAACAATGTTACTAGAACAATTCAGAAAAGAGTCATTATAAAAGAGATGCTGGCGACTTCAGCGGACACACTCAGCAACTATTCAACCACGACGCAGTATTCTGGTAGTAAATATGGCGCTTTAGTTCCATGAGAGCATCCAAGATACGTAGTACTGAACAGCACCACTACCCCGTAGATGCATAAACATATACCCTGAGAACAGTTTTGTAGCAAACAAGCACACCTTCCTGTGCAACAAGGGAAAAACTTGAAGTAGCCGTGGCGTAGGAGCACGTCTAGGCAGGTATTCTCTGTCGCTGCACCTGACGACAGCACATATTGCCAAGTGCATCAGTGCACTAAGAGCAGATATGGGAAGTTTAGTTAACGATACACTGCTGGGCAATTGAATAATTGACCAACTTTAGATATCCCCGGTCTCAGTTGAAAACGACTGATGTTTATATTATTGAGGTACATTCAGTGGGGACATTACGTTAGTTAAATGCTCCCTGGACGCTGTTAGTAACGGTCTTGGAACAGAGGAAAGCTAAGGGACATGAGGTATGTCAAGCGGAACCGGGGATGTCGTAGACAGACGATTACAGAGCATGGGTACTGCAAGTTGAGAAAGAAAAGGAAAAGAAGATAAGACTATTACTAAAGAAATAAAGAAGAAAGCAAAATCCCTCCTATTACTGCAGGAAACAAAATAAAAATGGTAGCACTTATTCTACGCATAAAACTTTGGGTTCAGAGCAGGGAAACATCACCAAATAACTATACAGTAAAGCCATATCACTAAGGATCGCTGTACTCTAATAACAGCTGCAAGTTTTCGCGCAGAGCACATATTCAATTATTACCACGTACGTACAGACCCGAACAATGCTAATAATTCTAACACAGAGCGCCAACGCGAAGCTATCTACCTGACCACGGCTGGAATCATAACGTCAACGTAGCATCGAAGGTTATTATTGTGATAATAATTTGCATGGTAAATCTCCCAGTTCACGGCGACCCAAATAGGGAATGAAAGACGTTACATATTATCCCAAGCAGAACGACGAACCCACTCATGAGAAGAACAAAACTGGAGAGAGGAGGAAGAGCACGAAAAGATCATTAGTAGGAGCATGAAGGCGGAAAGAAGCATAGTGAGCAAAAAAAATTTTTTTAAGGCCTAATAAAGCTTAGGGTCACCTATGCAGCCTCTCTGGAGCAGTGTCTCCCCATAAGGGGAAGAACAAGCAAAACCTAAGCCCCGTTTTTAATCCGGCTGTGTTGTTTTGCTGCAACGGTTGTTTGTTCTATTGTACTGCTACGAGTATAAGTCTTTGTAGCAAAGTAGCACAGCCTGACGAATGTAGAGTTATTGCTACAGGGCGCTACTGAATTTGCGCTTTAGCTCAACTTCCGATGCACATTCCCCTCTATCGCTGCCGAGTGACCTTACCTCACTAAAATGGAACAGTTTTAGAGCCAAGCCCGTGCCGCCCAGGCGAAAATAAGTCGCTCTAGGATCGGAAATTAGTTTTTGATCCTCTGTGTTCGCTTTTCGAGCTATGCCGCAACTACAGCGAAGCAAGGCACCCAACCTACGCATTAGCATTGGCCGCAGTTGCGTTTCTTCAATTGTGTCTACTTTGTACTGCCATCTGCGGCACCTAGTCGGCCCTTGCGGCCGCCTGTAGGGCGACCCGTTGCGACCATGAGCGGCTATCGACTGCCATGCGTCGACTTTACCAGCGGCGTCGAGTTTCAACTGGCTACCCAGAGTCGACTCTTTATCAACCAAATCATACTAGGATTCACTGTATCTACTGAGCATTGCTTCAAATCCACCACTCCACTGCCATATCGCGTCTAACGTAAACCCAAATCTACTCCACCATACTAGAACTCTAAGCGTCTACTCGAAGTTCAATAAGATTTAACAGAACTACTATTAAATTCGCGGTCTCTACTCAGCACCAATAAGATTCTACCTAACGGAAGTCCCACTAAGCCTGCATCACTGCTACTCTGCATAACACAACAAATGCACATCTAAGTCACGGACCGGTTACGTCATAGCATCTATACAAAAATAGACATAGAGCATATCTAGGTACAGGCGACACACAAGGCAAGGTAACGTGTCATAGGCTACAACGACAGCTTTGTCTATAGTCATAATCTACGGGAAATGTTCAAGAAATCATGATCCATACTACATTTTAACTCTAACATGTTATAAAAACATCTGAAGAAATCATTTAAAATAATAACATGTTATGTGAGAAAATTTTGTCTAAATGTAGAACCTGTCAACAAGACAAGGTTGTTTGCAATATTCTACAGCAGTTAAGAAATCACAACACAATAGCAATACTAATCAAAACGGCATCATAATCCCATGCTAATACAGAGTTGCAAAAATACAAAATAATAAGCACGACCACACATCATGGCTACGTATCGCCCTCATCACAAAACCACATTCGCTGCGTCCGCAGGTAGTAGGATATATTATATATTTTGTTTAACCTCCGTAGCGGCAATTCAGGCGTTTCAACAGAGGAACTACTTGTGCAGTGTTCAAATACCGCATATTGGGTAGGCGTGGTGGCCACGCCTGCCACTACGGGCAGGGAAACAGGGCGCAAAGTATAGTGGGAGACACTCAAGTGGTCGGCCCCTGTTGTGTCCTTCCAAACGAGAGAGACTAGAGATGTCCCGCGTACCAGGTCGGCAGCCAACCTCACGGGACAAAAAGATGAAAGTAGAGAACCTACCCAACTTCATAAAACTAACCTCGTCAGCAGGAACTGCGGCCAGATGCTACATCCCCTGTGGAGAAGGCACTCGGGACCCTTGGGTGCGTGATGCCCAAACATATTGTGGCAGGAAAGGGCCCGCCAGAATATACCCTTGAGGGCGGTAGTAGGATATATACCAAAATTATGATATTAAATGTTCGTTTCAATAAGGTAGGCTTCCTACTAGAATAAAAAAAAATGTATACTGTAAATATCGTTGACGATGTTAAATTCTAACTAACTTACCGTAAGTCGGAATAGTCATTTTCCTGTTGCAAAAACTATTTTTCAGCAAGTCTCTTTGCACTCAGAAGTCTAATTTCTCGATCACCGCTACTTCTTTCGTTAAATCTGCTACACTGCCATGTAAATCACTTACTAATTTTTTTTTTACATAAACACACATAACATGCAGAGGTCGTAACTCGTACAAGTCTTAAGAGACAAGTGATGTCATTAGTAACTTTCCTAGGCGTAAGTGCGGTCAGTCGTAGCTCGGGTAAGTCATAAATATGTACCGTACATAAAGTGCAATTTTAGGGTAAAAATTTATCGGGATAACTAGGGATACCTAACGACGGTGGAAGGGAAGGCTGGTATGCTGCAGTCTCGGTGAATAGAATAGGTACACACAAGCAACAACAGGTGCCCATCTGCTTCAGTAGAGTATGACAAGTTCTGATTTCTTCAATAAAAATATACATATAACATGTAGGAAATTTCTTCAACGTAATACAATGTTAGAGTAGTAACCGCTATTTAACTCATTCTGATAATCTTACAGCACCTTTCGGTAGAAAATGGAAAATCCGACTCGGTCGAAGAATAAGCGGGCCTTCTCCGACTCCGAGTCAGCATGCTTGGCTCTCAGTACAAAAACGTCGGTTAACTAAAGATAGTCACAGTTTAGCAAAATAGATATAGTTGAGTAAAGTAGACACCGCATGTCTAGTATAATAGACACTGTCTAGCAAAATAGACAATGTCTAGCAAAACAGACCATGTCTAGCAATACAAATGTCTAGTAATATAGACAATATCTAGTAAAACGATGTCGAGTAAAATAGACAATGTCTAGCAAAATAGATACTTCTTAGCAAAATAGACATTATCTAACATAATAGACATTGTCCAGTAATATAGATTGTCTAGCAAAATAGACATTGTCTAGCAATGCACAACCAAGATATGGTGCAGGGATATTGACATATCAAAGCACAAATTACGCTACATATACAAATCAATAAGAGTATCATCAGAGAGAACAGAATAATATGAGTGTACTTATATATGAAAGCAAAAAAATGCCATGTGTGACGTCACAGTCCGTTACGACCAATTGCGCTACGACCGGCTCCCCGCAATGAGACGGCCAACTTTTCTGATTGGCTGTAACTTCCTACGTAACTTTGTTTTGGTCACGTGAGAGCACTATTCTATGATATATATAGGCGGATCGAACGGTTTTTAAGATTGAAGTTTTGAGCAAGTCAAAGCTAATCGAATTGAATCAACTCAATATTCAGAAAACGAATTCAACACGTCTCAATACATACGGCCCTGATACGTGAAATGAATTCGTTCGACCTATGAGAAGTTCGAGTAACGAACGACGCGCGTGGGCATGCAGCTGTTCCAGCAGGCATACGCTCAAGCAAACTTGCATTGATTATACCTCGGTAGTTCGAGTTGAAGAAGTGGTACTATAACGAAGCTTTATGCTTGTAATTGAAAGACAATAGCAACTCCATATACCGTTCAGTATTATTGCGCCTATCGTTCTTTTCTTAACTCAGTCAAAATATGCTGTTAGAAATTACCCAGAATTCTACCCTTCTGACACGTGATCATATACCAATCAGGAAATTATAGGCATTTATCAGATGTTATCGGATACCCTTCACTATTTACTTGTAGGCAGTCGATAAATTTCCGATTGCGTACGTACGACTCTAACATCGGCTTCTTGCCGGAATTGGAAAAAAAGCAGAAGACAGCTATAGCCTAGCTGTCCGATAAATATTATATAGAATCTCGGCATCATATATAGTAATATGATATCTGCTGCAGTGATTTAATTAACCCATTCGCTGGGTTTGTTCCGGGTTTCTCTACAGCTCCGCCCAATCGGAAACATATAGACATCTATCGTCTGCCTATGAGTAAATAGTAAAGGTTATTCGAGAACATTTCGTGAATGACTGTGTATGAATTTCCGACTGGGTGTCAGTGGCTGTGACGAGACGAGCGTTCGTATGCGCGCGTCCATTCGGATGCGTGTAAATTTCAATTTGAGATTCACATATCTATATTTCCATGCGCGGAATTTTTAATTTAAATCTATTTACCATGAAATTATCTTCATACATCCATTCTCCAAGCACATTAGCTTCATGGATTCTTAGAAAATGATAATATCGACTTTTGATTTTAGTTCTACATTTCTTAATGTTCAGCTCGAGCATCAAGATCATAAGCTATCTGTTGAGGGGTTCCCGTCGTTACCGAAGTTATATATGCACATTAAAATACTAGTTAAATTATATATTAAAATATACGTTACAATATACTTTAGTTGCCCCTAAACCTCATTACGAGGTAAAGGAATGACAGTAACTAATGACTTGAGCGAAGAAATGAAAGTGATTTTACGCATGCTTTGCGAACTACAAAACGTGCTGCTTACTAAAAATCCTATACCGGCAACTGGTATACTGTAACTTTGCTCGATCACTTTTCCAAAATTGCATAAAATAGGCAAATCTGGAAGCTTGTATGGTAGTATAACGAATCTGATATATGTATAACTTAAATAATATCTACTAAGCACTGCCTGTTGTATACATGTTCAGAATATCGGCTGGAGATTTTAGAACAGGGTACTAAAGAAGTCCAGTTTATATAATCTGATCTGGAAAGATGAAGCAGTGCGCACAAGAGACATTGGTATCTTTCGACAACAAACTTCCTATCAACTGAATAAAATAGAGGTACTTGCCTACGTTCTTCAATAATTCAGATGATAACAGGTCAATAAAAATAAATAACAATATATAACTGCAAGTAACATAAAACAATTTTCGCCGATTAGAGGAAAAGAAAATTAGGAGGACTTGAAGACCGGTCAGCTTTGCTGAACAACTGCGCCGTTGGAAATGGGTCCTGCAGGGAATAGCTGGGACTAGAAGCTGCAAGGGGTTGCTGGGACTAAACCTTACTGGGGGGCACTGGGACTAGACCCTGTTGAAGGTTGCTGGGACTGAATTCCTGTGGGAGGGGTGCGGGTCACTTGGGTTAGACTCCTACAGGGAATCGCTGGGGCTAGACCCTGCAGGTCACTGGGATGAGACCTTGCTTGGAGCCGTTGGGACTAGATCCTGCTAGGATATACTGACGATCGCTGGGTTTAGACCCTATTTTGGGCCGTTGGGACTAGACCCTGCTGAGGGCCGCTGGGACTAAATTCTGCTGGGACCAATGGAGATAGATCCTGCTGGGACCAATGGAGATAGATCCTGCTGGGACCAATGGAGACAGATCCTGCTGGTACCAATGGGGATAGATCCTGCTAGAGGCCACTGGGATTGGACCCTGCTGGGTGCTGCTATGACTAGACCCTGCTAAGGACCGACGAGACTCGACCCAACTGGAGGCCGTTGGGACTAGACCCTGCTGGGGGCCGCTGGGTCGCTAACGTCAGGCGGCTCAGGATTGGACTTGATGGAGTCCCACTCCTCAGTGGCGCCGCTCTTCATTGTCCTGCACATACAATACGCAATAAATACCCTTCTTTGTCATTATAATCGAATCAAAGACCTTAATAACATGGCTGCTTCTGCGTTACGCATTTGTACATTTTTCACCCATTCATTCATCTCCCCACTTTCCGTCACGATTGAAGCTTTTGCACAGACAGTACTTATAACCAGTCTATTCGTATCTTGGCACAGAAAAGTGATTAAGATTCATTATCACTGTATTTTGGCAGCACGAGAAGAAAGATGGCTACGTTTTACCGAAGAGAAATAGGCCGCCGTCGCTTTTATCAATATTTTTTACAAATACACCCCCGCGCAACGAATTGTCTTTACATGAACCTCAGTAATGAGACAACAAAAGCAACGCAATTTCTTTATCATCACATTAGAATGCTTAAGAAGCTGACATCCATCTCATAGCAGTGATGAACTGACACAATACACGTCGAGCTGACACGACACTTAAAGAATTGCCAGCGCACACGACGAGCTGACACTAAAGAAACCTGGAAAGGGTACTCCTAGTCAGTGGTTGTGGCTCTTTACTCGAATTTCATTTGTTCTCCAAAATGCCAGGAATACGAGAGAAGTGCGCGATCAGCGGCATGATAGCAGGCAAGCCCTAATGTTCAAAATTACGCCCAGCATTGCAACCGATATTTGAGTAACGGAAATGAGCTCCTCAGCTCGTATACACAGCAGTCCGACTGTTACTGTTATACAGAGCATTAGTCGCAGACTGGCTAATGCAACCTTTACACATTATGACACAGTATTTAGAACCTAAAACAAGTGCAAAAAACTTTGCTAGCTTTGGAAAAAAATTGAGTGAATGATAGCTCTCGCTAAGGTTGTTGGGGCGACTAAACACTAGCAAGTAAGAATTAAGTAATTCCGGTAATATGATGTGGGATCTACGATAATCGAGAACGTAAATTACTCAGTTGGTTCGAGGAACCAAATTCGTTCAGAGTATCAAATTATTTCTGAAGATACGTAGCCAAACTGGATTAGTCAAGTCAACAAGATTGGTTTGGTAGTTTTGTGCTTGAAACAAATATTATTTCGTTCACCGATAACCATTTTAAGAATGTTACTGTCATTTGAGACTATGGGTCCCTGTAATTACTATTTTCTTTTTGTTTTTACTAACGATTAAGTTCAATTAACAGAGCCACAACAGCAGTTTATGGTCCTAGCTCAGGCGGCACATCTGGCAGGAAGGAGGGAGAACGAAGGCGTCTGGAGAGCGAGAGGCAAAATATATCGAGTGGTCCAGAATACAGAACTGACATGGCTTGGTGAGCCTGTTGTGGTAAGATTGTAGGACATAAGAGTTTAGGCTTTCCTAGCCATCTGGCGGTGTTCTAAGTTAGTAAAATATAATATGTTAGGACTCCGTAGACAGAACACGGTGTTTACCAGAAGAAAAGGAAGGGATATGTAGTGAGTAAAAATGGGAATCCATCTATGGAGTACCACTGCGCACTGAAACCGCATGTCGAGAAAGAAGACGAAGAGAACAAAGCAAGTCAGTGGAAGCACAATAAACGGAAAGAAGCAAAATATGCACAAACACAAATATGTTCCAAGCGCCATATTAAATCTAAGGTTAGCACACAAAGGAAATTAATGGGCTTGTTTTACACACAGCGACATTGGGATACAGAAGAGCCAAACGGAAGGAATAATTAAGTGACGAGTCTTTTCGCTACTTTGTAAAGTGACTTTCTAGACACCAGATAGCAAGAAAATAAGAGAACATAGTCGCTCCTGTGTGCCCCTCCTCCCACCTTTCTCCTGGAACGCGACGGAGGATGGGTACTTCTCAGTACTAAGCTTAACTTGGTACATCAGCATATTTATGTGAAGCCAAGAATCTTCTATGCAGCTGTTTACAAACTTCCTACTGCGGTAGCACATCTTAAAGATATAAGGCTATTTGAGTCTTGAGGGTATATGTTAGGTCACGTTTGGTTTGTTAAGCTGGAATAGGGGTCTTAGCCAACTCATAGGCACACACACACTTTATGCCGGAATCCCCAGAAAGGCACGTCATACCACACTGACACCGACAAAATTATGTCTTGAGTCCCCACAGTTGTACACATTAATATTTTAAGCGATGCAGCACCGCGGTGCCACGCAGGCGACAACTTCTCCGGCTCTCACAGCATGACGCCAAGCTCCAGCAAGGCCAGGCTCAAGTGGTATTTTGATGCGCACAAAATTTTTTATTATGAAGCACAATTGAAGAATGGCGGAAATTATTGTAGATTTTCAATTTCTGGTTTAAATTGATCCCATTTAGCCAAAATAAACTGGAATCATAAATTGATTCAAAATTATGGAGCTACCGAGTTCTGTCGCCCTTGGCGACCGGCAAGCAGTTAGAATTAGAACTTATTCATTACAGCGGCTGTAGATATACGAACGTCATTTACACGGGGGGTACTCCTTTCATTAATCGCCCCTGGCGTCCCTCTCAACAAGGAGCCGCTGAGGGCTGCGCGTGGACTCAATCAGTGAACAAGAATTACCGTCGTTTCAGTCGTCGCAAAATATACTGGAATTAAAGCAATGAGCAAAAAAATAAATGAAAATTCAGTGGGCCTTCAGCAAGCCGACAGGAAAGAGAATGCTGAAGCAGCTCAGCGAGTAAGAGAGTCCCAAGACATCTTAGTCGTGTACTGAAAGACGTACGTGCTGTGCCAAAACCAGCACGCTTTCCGGTGGAAGTCTGGTGCTGCGCGAGCGCCCGAAAACTAGGATTGCTCGTCAGGGCACGTAATACGTGCTGACTTCGGGATTTTTTCAGCATACACTGATGAGAGTAAGACGTGCTGCTGTCCCAGGATCAGCACGCTTTACCGAGCACAAGCCGTTAGTGACTGCCATAGCATGCACGGCTCACGACAAGGCGTACTGGTGTTGGAATAACACGTCCTGCTTTTCTAAGTCGTATTAAGCCATGTTGGGAGTAACTAGCAAAAGCATACAACTATTTAAGCGCTATGAAATTTCTATTGAAAAATATCTATATTACACGTAAGAGTATATACACATTGCGACTACAATACATACAGACACACACGAGTATGGGGAGTACAGATAAGAAGGCCATAAATGTAATTAGAAAGCGATTAATGCCGATTATTATGATAATGATATCTTGCTACAAGAAAATTATATATTCTTTGCATAGTCGAAGATACATTTTTCATAAAGAAAACACTACTTGAAAACATGTATAGCACATGTCTTACCGCCAGCAATTTAAGCGAACATCCACTCCTCAGGCTTGATGAAATTTTCCCTTGAAATGAAAGAAAGTATCTCAGATTCGACAGTATTTTTTTCGATGAAAGCAATAAAAGTTCAACCAAATCAGTTGTTTATGAATCAATGATACTTCCATGAACGGCCGGGTCAAAGCATTTAGTCTTCATTACATTTAAGTATGTACCACATCCTACAAAGATACCGGAGCATGTTCTGTGACCGAAGGATAGCCATTTCTTCTTTTACACACACACACTCGCTGAGGATATGCGGTAAAGGCTCACAACTGCAGCAAACTTTACTATTTCACAGTATAGCTTTATACGGTAGAGAAAAATTCCTTCTGGAGCATCTTTTCACACGATGCCACAGTCAGCGTAGCTGAAAGACTTCCCAGTACAAGAAATTGAAAATTGAAAATCATTTTAGCAGTTAAGTAGGCATCGGCATTATTATTATTATTATATTGTATAGTTTAAGTCTCCGTTTCCACAACAATGGCGATCTAACAGAGGGAAAAGCAAGGGACATATAGTATGACGATAGAAATGGGAAGCCATACACGAAGGTGTTCCCACACAGGATCAACGCGGATGGGAACAGCAAGTCGGGAAAAAAGAGAAAGATCAGAACAAAGCATGAGCAAGTAGGAGAATGAAACTGGAAGGTAAGCCTAGCTAAGAGCGAAAGCAACCATATGAGCCCCCTGGGGTCGCCGTGCCCATAACATAGGATGGACGAGCTTAACTAACATAACCCTATGGTCCATCCTATGCCCCCGAGGGGAGTAGGCATCGGCAAAAGATGGTTGGTGAGAGAAAGCAATAGTAAGCTGAGTAGCACCGTTTTACATGGTCCCACTATTTCAACGATAATCCCAGGATCAGGAAATCCGTAAAGAAAAACCAGGGGGTTTGTTGTATCAGCTATTTGGCATGGTGGAGCCAGCGGAGATGGTTTTAAATCTATTGAGGAAATTACCTCCAAATGAAGCAGCTGGAGAATATTTTCATGATGTCGTTTTGGAAGACAATCCACACGACTACTGATCATGACGTGATGTCGGTGACGTAGAGTTAAAAAAAAGGCTAGATTGAATTAACTCTTTTTTGATGTGCCATGACTTTGGGCGAGGAAATGTTTTCTTTTCGACAACTCTCGCCCGAGTGTGACAGTCGGAAATGATAAAATTTCGTTTACGCACATACATGTGATAAAACGCAAAATTGTATTCGATAAAATCAGTTAATTTGGCTATGGGCGAAGTGTTCACGCCAATTTATAACACTCCTTTGAACGTGTGCGAAAACCTAATCATCTGAATGCTTGATGTATCCTGGTAAACGCAACTCTCTGTCTACCAAAAGACTAAGGAAGTACAATTTAACCGTCACGTCGCTTGGTTTACCTATACCCTCGAGTCCTTGAAGGCTGAGCAAGTGTCACTAGCAAAGTTGCAGATATTCTTCAAATTAGTAGTGAATTAGAATTCAGAATGCTGTACACTTTTCTGCTGTTTATAATTAGAGCAGTGCATTCGGAAAATACTGAATACTGACCAGGCACATTTGTTGGGAAGGGAGCTTAAGGGTTCAGTCTCCGGTATTGAAGCCTTATTACCATCCATGCTGGCCCCGGTGGAATATCACTGCTGATCCTATGGCGAGGGCGGAGCTCCTCTCTGCTCACTTCGATTGGACGCAGAGTAGAGATGTGTTGTTATTGCCTCATAGATGTCACCCTGAGCTCCGTTTAGCCTGACATTCAGATTTAGCACCGTAAGAATTGGTGCGGACCCGGTGGGCACCAAATGTCGCCAATTATCGACCTATTACGCTGACGCCCATTTTGACGAAGGCGTTATGAGAAACTGGTGGCTTGTAAGCCAGGTCGTTTTTCTGAAGTTGCTGGACTGCTCTCTTCTGGACAGTTTGCGTACAAAACTGGTATGGGTTGTTGTGACTAATTGTTGTCTGTGTCACACCATCGATAATCAGAGCTGGATCGCCATAGTGAAGCACGCCTTGTACAGTTGGACTTCGGTGCGGCGTTTGACAGGGTCAACCAAAGAGTTCTACCGAATATGTTGAAGTAATCTGGAGTTGGTAATAAGGTTCTGTCAATCATTCGTGACTTCATTTCCGAGCGAAGGCAGAGTGTGTCTGTTGACGGTTCACGGAATGCTTCAGTCGCGGTGGTGCCAGGCATCCCTCAGGGGAGCATATTTGGAACACTACTGCTTTTTCGATATACTAGTGATATGCTCTCTTCGCCGGAAAACACGATGCTCAACTACGCTAACAATCCCCATTTGAAAGCAGTGATACCAACACCCTGCAAGCGTACTCTTGTCGTCCAAACGCTAAAAAGGGCTATCTCGCGCATAAGTGCATGGTGCTCAACCTGGCGAATGAAGTTGAAAGCCAGCAAGACTAAATCTATGAATGACAGTCTCAGACACTTTCACCCCAGCATTTACCTCTGAATACAGATGACACTTGCGTCTCGTGCCAAGTGCTTCAAGTAAGATTAGGCTCCTGTGTAAGGTAAATTCAGGGTTTGTTGACAAAGAAACCAAATCGGCGGACACTAGTCCAGGTTTGAGACTGTGGTCATCCTGTCAAGCTTCAATAAAAAGTAATAGATAGAAAACAGACCAGGTTGGAAATGATGGCAAATGCATTTTAATCAGCGCCTGCTGAAATCAAAACAATGAAGATATCTAACGCTTCTCCTAGCGCTGCCATAGAGTATGATTTGTATTGCCTTCTTCATACATCGAGCCTATATTTGTTGTTAGTTCACGACGTATCAATTCCGTAGATCAACGAAGCACAGGGAAGCAATGGGTAAAATTCGCTTTTAGGACCATCGCGCATTTTCAATATTTTGAAGTCTTATAGGGTCGACTGGGGCAAATCGTGCGCGTCGGAAACCCGGGGCAAATCGTGCGCACCCCCCTCCCCCCGTAAACGAAGTGTCAGAGAGG
>LQNS02276498.1:6579417-6593417 GCA_001587735.2 Parhyale hawaiensis | reverse complement strand
TCTTGCCGGCCGTTACCATTGCCCGCTTCTCTGCTATTGGCCCGTTGCTCCAGCAAAGGGCGTGCCTAGATTGTGACGCCACGGTTCCGCCCGAAATTAACAGATTTTCCCTACTTCCTTTACTGTACTGTGCCAGGGCCGAATGAATTCAGCAACGTACACCAGTATGTTGGACAGAGCTTACACTTACTCATTGGAGAAGAATGGCTCGAAACTTATACCGCCACTTGTGCTAATATAGTTTCTGGCATGCCAAAACGAATAAAAGCTGTGCTAAAATCCAAAGGAGGCCACACTAAGTATTAGATGCTATCATACTTAATGCTATATATAACTCAGTGTGTTACGTGCTATCATTAATAAAGTACGTTACTATAGATTTTTCGAACTTCTTTTAGTGCGCCTCATAAATTTGTCCATGGCTGTCTGTTAGCAAGGAACCGTCCAGAGAACCCACTTAACAATTTCTGGATACCGATTATGACAAAATGAAAATTGTATCTTTTGACATTTACACCTCATCAACCGCAAAAATAAAAGACGTTCCATGTTGAGCCTAGTTTTATCATCTATGAAAGAAATAATTAAAGTGATGGGCAATCAATTACCTCCTCTTGCAAGGAACATACTCATCCCTGTTGGAGATATAACTTTCAAGTAATGCCTTGGCGAAACTACGACTACCACATACTATAGGCAATGGTGATGATTTTCAACAAAACTGATTTACCAACTGTATCAAAGGCTGGCATCCGTCTTAGCGACCTGCTGAGCACCGGACTCACCTACTACGATGGATCTCTCCTGGGACCGCAGCGCCTCGTAGGTGGTGGAGTTGTAGAGCAGCTCGTACTCTGCTCGTGTGATGTTGCCATCTAACAGCAGCTCCGACAGATCTGGGGGGGGGGCATAGTGCAGTTGAGGCCATTTCAAGAGAACCTAATGCGTTTAATCTCAATTAGTCCTTTTGAAAAGGATGAACGAGTTTTATCGTGGCTAATCTGAAAAATTCAGGGCCTTTTCTGACCTGGAACTTTTGACTTCTTCGTTCTTAAACGTTGCGGGTAATGTAGATCCAGAAACGTACCTGCCAAATAGGCTCAAATAATTCACAATGGATTTGGTAGTGGTGTGGTGAGGTGTAGAAGTGGTGTGGTGTGGGGAGGTGTAGAAGTGGTGTGGTGAGGTGTAGAAGTGGTGTGGTGAGGTGTAGAAGTGGTGTGGTGAGGTGTAGAAGTGGTGTGGTGTGGGGAGGTGTAGAAGTGGTGTGGTGAGGTGTAGAAGTGGTGTGGTGAGGTGTAGAAGTGGTGTGGTGTGGGGAGGTGTAGAAGTGGTGTGGTGAGGTGTAGAAGTGGTGTGGTGTGGTGAGGTGTAGAAGTGGTGTGGTGAGGTGTAGAAGTGGTGTGGTGTGGTGAGGTGTAGAAGTGGTGTGGTGTGGTGAGGTGTAGAAGTGGTGTGGTGTGGGGAGGTGCAGAAGTGATGTGTTGAGCTCTCGCACTTATTAAGTAGCTTGTCTCGGTGAAAAACAGTTGCATTTTTCTTCCTCGTCCTATTCGTTTTCAACTGCATGAAACTTTTCACATTTCCTCGTTAAGTTCTAAATGGCTGTTCCAAGGGCCACAAATACAGTAGTAGCATTAGTTAAGAAAGTTTAAGCCTTCCTAGCTAAGTACTAAGCTCTTCCAAGAGAGGAAAAGGAAGGGAGATATATAATATATATATATATATAGTATGTCGACAGAAACGCAGGGCCACAAAAATTGTTTAGAAATGGCCTCATAACCCCACTGATAATTTGCAATGTTAAATCGTTCCTTAATTCTTGTTTTTTCTTTACCATATGTACTGTCACTGTACAGCTTGAAATAAATAGAGTATAGAAGCATGACCCTTATATCAAACCTACTAATGCTCGAAAGAAATCTATACTTTTTATAACAACATTATTTTCATACAGTACATAACTCCTGTGTAAAGACAATATTGCCAAAATCTGAGCTGAGTTCGCTGTTAGGCGTTTCTGTGATGTTTAGACGAAGTCTCAGATTTTTTTTATATGGAATTATTGTTCTTTCCTATAAAGGCTTTGCAAGTAACTACAGTATTTAGGTAAGTATGAACACCTTTAAACACAGTAAATTTCCTGTATTTGTAAATATTTCAGAGGTAAAATTTTCTTAATCCCTGTTATTGTGTTTATTAGGGATTATATTATTTTATTCCCAGTTTAATGTCTCCCTACTCGCAAAGAGGATATTCAGTTCACCAAGAGAAATGTGGAACCCAGGCACAAGGGTGTTCCCACAAATGAACAGAGTGCATGGACACAGCAAGTCGGGAAAGAAGAGGAAGAACAGAACAAAGCACCATCAGTAGGAGTATGATAACAGCAGGAAGTCCCGAAAGCCTAGCTAACGCTCAAGTAACCAAACAGTTTTCCTTGGGCCGCCCTTAATAACCTAAGCCTATGGCCTGTGCCTCCTGAGGGATGTTTATTCACGAATACCCTAGCAGTTTTTAAAATCACAAATTGTCAGCGGCATCGCGTATTGATAGAATAACTGAACTACTATCTCAAAAAATTTGGAGGTATAAGGAAGGTAAGCCAAGTGTAAGGGCGCAACCACACCAAAAGCAGTTCAGCGAGAAGCTGGCAGGCAGGACTTTACAATTCAGGTGCTTCCCCTGGAGTCATGCACGGACTTTCAAAGGAACGCAAAATCGGTGCTCTCTTACGACCCATTCTAGCTGCATATAAAACACCGCCCTACCCGATTGCAAATTCCCCGTTTCAGTACTTGAAACTGTAACAACCAATCAGTACACTTTGCGCAATTCATATGACCTTCGAGACCGAATCAAAAACCTCCTATTGCCTCCCAATGACCACTTAGCCAGCTTTGACATCACCTCTCTTTTCACCAACATTCCCGTCGAGGAAACCGTAGATATTATTTGTAACAAAGTCTTTATTGACACGGGCCTATTCCACAACATGGATAAACCTTCCTTCAGAACTTTCTTTAGCCTTGCCATCAAAGATGCTTTCTTCATGTTAACAATAGACTGTACAAGCAAATAGATGGAGTTTTCATGGGCTCCCCGCTTAGTCCCACGCTGGCAAAGATCTTTCTAGGCCATTATGAAACCCTTTGGCTTAACAATTGCCCACGTGACTTAAAACTGATCCACTATAATCGCTATGTAGAAGACACCTTCCTCATATTCGACAATGAAGCAGATTCTGATCTTTTCCTGCAATATTTGAATAGTAAACATCCAAATATAAAAGTCACAGCCGAAAATCAATCACATAGTATTTAGCCTTTCTCGAAGTTTTAATAACTCACCAAGATTCAACACTGACCACGGGACTTCACATAAAACCCACATTCTCAGGCCTCGGGACAAGTTTTTTCAGTCACTGCTACGATCAATTTAAAATTAACGCAATAAAAACTTTACTATTTCGAGCATACCATATGTCTTCCTCCTACCTCGCATTTTCAAAAGAAGTTGACTTTCTCCGAACACTCTTCAAAAATAACGGTTATCCGCACCACTTTCTGGACCACTACTGCAAATTCTTCCTAGACAAACTGTTCGATCCCGGCATTAGTAAGCCCTCGGTCAGTAAATTGAACTTCATTCGCTCGGTTCCGTACTACAACAAAGCATCTGTTTGAGCAGTAAACACTTTGAAAACGTTCCTCTCTGAAGCCTATCCACATATCAACTTCAAATTTTCATACTAAAACACTTTTATCATAGGGTCCTACTTCAAAATTGAAGACAACCCCCACACCACTTATGTCCAGTGTTATCTACTGCCTGCAGTGCCTCATACATCGGTAGCACTGGACAACACTTCAAAGCCCATATTGACCAACATTTAGGTGTATCCAGTCGAACCGGCTTACCATTTACGAAACCCTCACATTCAGCCCCCCCGCCTACATGCTGAGCAAAACAACCATCCCATCAGCAGGAATGACTTTTTCATCATAGATTCTTCAAATCCCATCGAGCTCACAACATTAGAGTCCCTCCACATCCACCGAACCTGATCCAGCTTCGACATTATGACTTCGGCTGTACCGCTTCATACTGTCCACACTTAGCTTCACATCCGCCGACTGTACAGGAGCTGACATCCAGCCCCTCCACGTAGCTCTGTTCATCCGAGTTTTAGACCTCCCCTCGACAACATCCATGCTTCCCTCATTGATTTGGAAATAAAGGAAATTTTTATTTATAGGTTGTAGGCTAGTTTTTTCTGATGATGGGATTTTTCAACCCAAAATGTTAAATTTTAAGTTTAGTCGACTTCTAGTTAGTACTTGATTTTGATCGGTTAAGCCCTCCAGAAATGCGCGCTTTAGGGATGCTAAGAAGGAGTTTCAAGTGCACGAATTGCAAGTGATAATTTTACAGCTCTCGCCAGCAATATATTATAAGTTCGAAGTGCAGGCGGTGGTTGGGCATTAGGCTGAAAAACCTGCTAAGCATTACAAGAAGTTTGGTTAGGTTTTCTGTTATTTATTCCTTCGCAGGAGCAACATCTGGGGCAGCCTCATTCAACACTATGGACTATACTAGAATAAAATCAAGTGGGTGTCTGAGACTTAACCATAATCTGATCTACTCTAACCTATTCTCACCGAACCTAACGAAATTCATGAAGTCCCGTACAATTAAATCTACAAAACAATTACTAAGAAATGAGTAACAATCATAATATTACGTTTTTTCGTACTGCATTACTGATATGTGCAACGTTGCAGCTAACATTCCAATATTGCAAAAACTAATAATTTCCAACCGTTGTAACGTTTTCATTCGTACAAAACACAGAAATATCTACTAAAATAATGGTTTAATATTGTTGGGTTTAAGTCAGGAAGATGAAAGAGAGGGTGAAAAGTATACCAAAAAAGATCCTTATCACACCATCTTCTGTCCCTAAAGCTACGTCACTGGGTTTCTACCCCTCATTAGTCAACCACTTTCGAGAGCTCACCCATGCAGTCGTCCACATCCGGCCAAGTCTGGTCCACACAGGCGAGGGGCAGGTACTTGGTGGCCCTCCCATCCACGAGGAACGCGTGGCCGTCCCTGCAGGAGAGCTCCGCGTGTGTGGCGTTGCGGTACACCACGCTGGCGTTGCTGGGAAGTGGTGGACTGGGACAGCCCAGAGCTGGGGAAAGACATGGAAGAGAGGATATTTTGTGATTACCCTCTGCCAGTTGTAAATGAAGGTGAGTGAACTATGTAACTGTCTCCAATTTATTGACAAAGCAACGGGTAGTATCCAAGGTACGTAAGATGCCTGGCAATAAATAAGTACCATTTAGGGTAACAATTCATTAGCCCAAGGTCAAATTGTTTGCATTAAGATTTCTGTTGGGAAGTCCCAAAATTTGACTGGAGTGCCAGCATTGGCTAAGAAATGACACGCAGAATATCTCACATAGCAAGAGGCGGAAGTTCCGTGGCACAGGTAGGTCTCTTATCACTATAGGTTACCCCACGGAGAAAGATGGGATACAAAGAAGCTCCATTCAACTATAAAAACTAACCATGGCAGCAGAAATTGCAGTTGGCTGCAGCGACCCTCCATGGTAATGCATGGGCGCATGAGGCCTAAAGATATTCTATCAGGAACAGTTGCCGTCAGAATATCTCCCTGAGGGGTCGAGGACTGCTAATTCACGCTTCCCACGCACAAACCCCAAGAGGGTTACGACCCATTTTGTGCTCAAGTGCACGGTCAGACCCAGCCCCCGCACTCAAAGGTCACACAGCCTCTATATATATATATACCTGGTAGGGCTCCAGACTGTTCGACCGTTAGGAAAATTAGGTATGTAATTTCCAGCGAACAGGAGAACGGTTCTATTTACCTGCATGAAATTGAGAGGCTTAACAAGAAGTATATATATACCTGTGAAATAAGCGAGGAATCCCCGAGCAGGCACCATATCCTGGTTGGTGTGTAGTGTGATGTTCAGGCTGTGTTGCTCCGACACGATGTCTTGTGTGCGATGCAGCGTGCCACAGCTCTGGGCCAGGATGCCAGTGCTGTCCTCCACTGTGATGTTGTCCCGGCACAGAGAGCTTTCGGTCTCTGCAGAAATAAGCAGTTGTGGTCACCAGATAATTTCCAAACGCTTTGATTACGTTTAGCGCGATTTTCTTAGCTAAGCTATTGCTATCGACCGAAACGGGGGATATTTCGATGTCGATGATAGAAAACTTGACATTAAATTAAAGTTAGTGAAAATGTCGCTACCTACTTGAAGTTGTGGAAATTAATGAATGCCTACCAGTGGCAATAAGGAGGTATTGATACAGACTGGAATTCTGCCTCTAAATTTACCTAACGTATTTCACTAGTGTACGCGCCCCGTTGCCTATAACAGCAGTATATTGAAACAACATTTACTTAAATTCTTTCAAAACGTTTTGTATATTGGATGCGTTTTGAGTCTGGTCCCGACTATTGTACCACTTCTTCCAAAACGGAAATGCGCAATAAGACGCGTACACAATTCCCTGCACGGCAAATGGAGTAGGTAGGCATATATTTCCTCTTTGCTAAAATAAGAGTGTTAGTTCAAGGTTCCCTTGACGAACCGCTGCGCTTCAGTCAACAAGAGAAGGAGAGGAGAACGTAAGAGGTGTGGATTATTTCAAGAAAAACGGAAAACCCAAGAATGGTATATCATGTAACGGAAAACAATACGGCAGGAAGATTGAAATAGAAGGAAAATTATATGAACAATGACCTAAAATACAAGCAAGTGCACCGCCTTCACACACGTACTTTTCAGATGGACATCAGTGAAAGTGAGGGCAATTTTCTGGCCTGGGTCCACTTGTACGGAGAGCACACAGGGATCGGGACCCATGTAGAACTGGGGGTAGCCGGGGGACCTCAGCCACCCGTTTTGGCCCGTTGCTATGCCACCGCACCACTCCACCCACTCGCTTTCTGAGGGTGCAAAGAATAAATTATACGTTTTAGTTAATCTATAAAAATTAAACGATACGTCGTTCTCTGAACCTACCCCAAAAAAGTAATAATAATAAAAAAATAGATGGTTGCTTCACCCAAAAGATTAAAATGTACATTTATTCAAGCACAAAGTATAAATTTTACCTTTACTGCACTCACAAAGATGAAATGATGCGGTAACTGAACAATCAAACAATGAATTATACGTTTACCTAACCGCTTAGGATTAAATTATGCCTCTATTTAGGCTCCGATCATTCCATTATACGCTAAGTAAACCCTATCTTACTGAGGCTGGGTAGATTCACTTCAAGGGTTCTCTCTCCTATTTTTTCGTATAGGCGAGAGACCGCGAAAGCAAGGTTACGGCTTGGGCAAGGTAGGGTTGGCCCTACGAGGAGTCGAGGACCAGTGAACTATACAAACGACGTTACAAACCATGCCTTTCCGGCGTGAAGCCAACATTTTATTACAATGTTTGTTACCTCCCTAGACAATGCGTCCCACAGTGTCAAGAGAGAAAATAAGAAAGAACACGGTAGAAATAGAACTCAAACGCGAAAGAAACGCAAAGGAACAGCAACAGTGTGCAAATAAACACAATCACGATGTAACGTAAAGGTGCGCAGTTGAACTGCCTGTGGCACCAACATAAAGATGAGCTTAGCGCATCAATATCTGAAAACTAAAACTTCCGCGGCCTGTAACCTAAAATCCAGTGTTCAGAGGAAATGTGTCTAGCAAAGACAGGAAACGTTTTCTCTATGCTTAAAACAAGAGAAGTAGAAAAAACTCGCCAAAACATTATAGGGCTCTGAGCCTCTGCCTCGGTTCATCCCTGCAGTGTAACTGCAAGAAAGTGCGAACGATCTATTGACTGTACTTGTCAATGTGAAAATTAAAAAATTATTGCAGTACTCCATAAATTTACAACTTTCTTTAATTTAGTATATAAAAAACAGTAATTCGATGGGTAACTATTTTAATCGTGAGATCCAAAGCATGCAATTTGTGAACGAACACGATGAGGCTACCGTGACTCTGAAATAAGCTAGTTTAAAGAACGAGTATCGTCATCTTTTCGTCCGAATGTGTTGCTGCACACACTTGCCACGAATTTTGAGTGATAAATCCCTCCAGACATAATGATATGTCTGTAAGAGACTGTAACTTAACTAACGGCACTTGCGGAGTAAACTGTACTGACGGTAAACATTTTTACACCATTTNCCGTTCGGACAAAAAGATGACGGTTCTCGTTCCTTTGACTAGCGTGTGACATCGGCAAACGACGGAACTCAAACGTGAGCCTTTATCTGACATTTGGGTGAGGACACTCTGACGATGATCGAACTGTAGCAAAACACAACACCGCTCTTTAATCACCTGACTAAACGGTTATCATTTAAATCATTCTTTTGGTAAAAACAGCTCTGCGATAACAAGTTAGCTGTTAATTTGTTTGACTGTAAATCAGTTTCATTTGTTTAATTTTGGCGGTTGATAGTCGAATTTATTATTGTATATAGGCCTGCTGATGGTAATACATTCTACTTTTGTCAGAGGTTTGTATCGATTTGGTCATATTATATTTGTTCACACAAAATTACAGCCAGCCATTGTTCAACACAGAAACAGAAAAAGTTCAATAACATGTTTCCCAATATGCTACAGCTTATCGTTCACATGTACCGCGAGTGTGAACGGTGATACTGCTCAACGATTCGATTCTCGTGATAATGTCCTCACGGTGCGGTCAGCGAAAGACTCGCGTGTGAACCCTGCTTAACTAAAAATATATACATTGGGACGGGCGCACACCTCCGTAAAGTAGCACCGCCATACATTTTTACATCCGATTACGCTGCAGCGAACAAGGCTTCGACTTTCGCGTTGCTATACCACTAAAAAGAATAGCCAATACATATATTTTACGCCATATCAAGCGGCAGTAGTCAAACTCTGGGTTTACCGGAACTTCATACTTCTGAGTTAAATTAAAGTTGCTATGAAGTACAGTGTTGGTGTGACATTACAACGCCTGAAGTATGGTTACGGTAATGCGACCGCTTAAGTGAAAAGTTGAGTGACTGACTAATTTTTGCGTTAGTTTGCATCCGCCATCGGTCTGCTAGCAGGTCAGTACAACGAACGCCGCAACACACAGGGCTTGATTTACGCCCGGAGAGAGGGTCTGAGGCAAGTTAAGCGGGGGGGGGGGTTGGTTTGCCCCTATCCATTTCGTTACAGCTATGGCTGTATACTGAAATATGCACATATATGTATCTGCAAGTTTATATTGCCACTTATTCCTCCAGAGAAAGCTTAGGGGACTTTAGCATGGGCCAAGGGCAATTGCCCCAATGCCACCTTATAGAGCCGCTCATGACAACACAATAGCATAACAGGAAGAAAAAAATCAAGGGGCAGGAAGATTGCTCTGAGTAAGGCATGCGCAGAGAACGAGTGGCCTCGGCACAGCAGAGCTAAATTGCACAGCACGTTCATGCAATTGTCCAGTTTGAAATTTTCATCACAGTGTCGGTAAAAAAACGAACGTGGCAGTTATCAAACCTTGACAAAACGACGCCTGGAATGTAAAAAAGAAACAAGCGACAAATATTAGGTTATTCTGAACGCCCCTAATGCAATAAGAACACCTAGTGGAGTATGAAACGGGGAAAAAGTTACTTTTGTGGCAGGAGGGAATTTTGCGTGAGAAATCATTGTATACAATTTACACGTGCCGCTGACACGACTGAAATTTTAGGGGTCGTAGTGGTAAAGAGGCGGTATCTATACGTATTTAATCTAGCAGCTGTGCATCCCTCGACCATTTCATGAATGTCCTATTGAGCTCTCAAGGTCCGTACACACGACAGTTGTTTGTTCTCTATTTGTATTTCATAGCGTTCGAATACGCAGCAGAGTCTGTTTAAACAACGGACCTACACATCTTCCTCTGTTATTCCTAAAAGTCTAGACAATAATGTTTATTTTTCTTAACGAGGAAGGGTTCTTGTTTCAGTATTGCAGTTGATTTCATAAAACGAGTTTATTACTGGAGAACACTGAAAGTGAGGCTTACGAACTAAGGTGCAGATGGTGGTATGCCCTACAACCATACAACCATGACTTGCCACGACTGCTAAAATATTCGCGAGTCTTGGTTTATGCAAGGTTACGATTTCATGGACACTAGGAAACATTTAAATGCTTTGAAGACCGAAGATGGATGAAATGATCACCGTGTGCAACGGTCTTGATAGTTGCCAGAAAATTTCTCCAGCCGAAATGTGTTTCTTAGCACTCTAATGCCCCGAGTGCTCCACAGCAAACGTTTCGCACAACACTAGTCTTACGAAAAACAGAAATTTAGATTGGTTCATATAGGGTCAATTTCTTACAAGCACGAGATTTTACGGATCCACTCATGCTACTGAGGGTGGATCTTAAAGGGAAAAATTCCCGTCTTTTCTTATTAAACTTGAAGAGGCGTGGATTTTCCGACGTTCGAGAAAAAGGGCTACGTCACATGAGTCAATGACGAAATTATTTGGTGTTCATTCACAGCAGTGTTTTAATTAATTAAATACTAGTAAGTCTGTAAGAAAATGAATAAAACCAAAACTCAGGAGCTTTGCTGCAATGGTGTGCGGATTTGTCATTGGCAGGGAAGAGGTTAAACTCACCAGAAGAGCATGGAGAGAAACGAGTGTGCCTTCACATCAACAAAACAAAGCCAAATGTGAAGTCAAAATCCGGAAAAGGTAAAAAGGTAATGTCAACTTTAACTGCACCCTCCACTGGGAAACCCATACGCACTGATTCTTGCGGCAGACATAGGCCAATTATCTAGCGCAGAGGAGTAAGTACAGTTGCAGCCGATGATAGGTCACTAAGAACAATGACGTCGAAACGGAAGGTTCAACGACCCGCTACCCCCTACCCTGAAGTAAGTACCCCCACGGTAGCTATGCGCCTAGCAGATTACCCATTGATAGGCTCTCTCTCTCCACGAAGTTGACTCTTTGAAAAGTGGCTATGACGTCCCGCATGGCTCTCATGTGATCGCTTTAGTGCCCATTCGTCCTCCTCTCCTTATTACAAAACTCACCGTTGACACACGTGTACTTGGCAACAATGATGCCGTCCCGCCAGTATGTCAAGTTTCTGCTCGCGCCAGGAACGTCGTCCCACAAGTTGAAGTCGCACCGCTGCTCTCCTGTGCACCTGAATAAACGGAAAGGGTTAGCAAAATACGGTTTTTATTGATACTGCAGTGCACTTGTTCCGCAGCTGCAACGTACACGCCAGTTGGAACCAACATGACGTAAGCGTTATTATTATCATCAGAAGTGTGAGTTTTTGATCGGCATCATTTTATGGCTGAAGCACGAATATCATCCCATATTAAAGTACTTCAACGCACATGTGCCTTAATAAAATAACACGCAACATCTTGCATTTAACGCGCAACAGAAATTATTTCCACATATCATGCCTAAAAGTACGTCTTGTGCGACCAAGAGTGCATAACTCTCTGTTGAACTACAATATCATATCCAGCTACAAATCTGTTACAGTGCGTTAACTTTGATTATGCAAATCCCTTTTTTTTTTACTTATTTTCCAAGATAAATGTCAAACATTTAAATGTGAATAGTAAGTTAGTGCACAGATATGTTGTAACTATAAAAACAACTAGAGAAAAAGAAAACGGAACAATTTTCCACGTTTTGGCAACATTTGCTTGCACGGGGTTCTGTTGTTACCCCAGATTATGCAACATCACTCTCTAGTCAACATGGGCAAGAAATGCGGTTTAAACAGTGAAGAAAAGATCAAATTGACCTTGTAATTGGTTTCTGGTAAGACAACATTCGAAGTTTCCAAGGAATTACAGCGTGATCACCGAACAATTAAGGCTTACGCAATTGAAGGTAAAGTCAACAGGAAAACTCCGGATAGAGCCTCTACGAGGAAACTGACTGCTCGGGATATGGGACATTTGAAGGTTTCTATCGCTTTCTACAAGAGCGCGATATTTGAAGTCGCTGGAGCCCCAATACCAAGCAGAAAGACAAGATGTGTGGTTCTGCAGAAGCTAAGGAAAGTGAAAAAGGCAATTAAACGACCACTTCTAACTCATCAAGAAAATAGGATCAAATGGGCTGAGGAGAACATGAAAACTGATTTCTCCACTGTTATATTTACCGATGAACGCAGAGCCACTCTTGATGGTCCAGATGGATGGGCGTCTCGTTGGGTCCTCCATGACCGACCTCAACAGACACGGTTTAAGCGTCAACAAAGTGGTGGAGGTATAATGTTTTGGCCGGGATAGTAGGTGACACCCTTATTGGTCTATTTGAAGTGGCAGAATGAATTAAACTGAATGCACAAAGGTACTGCTAGTTTCTTGAAGCCAACTTGATTCCATGGCTTGATGAGCAGACTATCGCACGCAGATCCAAATTGGTACTTCAGCACGATAACGCTCCCTCACACCGAGCACGGTACACTGCTAACTGGCTTGCGGATGGAGGATTCAAATCAAGAAGGATTATGACCTGGCAAGCGAATAGCCCCGATTTAAATCCCATTGAAAACCTCTGGGCAATGATCAAAAGGAAGGTCTATGAAGGTGGTCGGCAGTTTTCGAGCAAAGTAAGCCTGTGGAATGCAGTAAAAACAGCAGCAGATTCTATTCCACCATCTGAAATATAAAACCTGACCAAGTCTGTTGATAATCGTCCTAAAAAATCTTGAAAAATGGAGGCTGCCATGTTCAAAATTAACTTGATATGTTTACCACTACTGAACACTTATTTCAGTGCTTATTGAATTGTTTTGATTATAATTTCTTGGTTTTGGACGTTTAATAACAATATTCCTGTTCACTTGTATTTATTTCCTCTTTATGACGTTTTTATTAGCTTGTAGCATAATCTGAGGTAACAATAAAAAACTGGTAAATAAGCAAATTGTATGATAAACTTAACCCATGGCTAAATATTTATTTTACAAGTGCTGTATATATATTGGCAACATAGCCATACATTTAGTTAATATTAATATTTCAAAGTGAGTCACTAATCTTGAAATATTAAGTAAAAAATTCTATTTGCATAATCAAAGGTAACGCAGTGTAGTTGACAGCAAGCCTCAACAACTTTTAGAATAAATGGAGAGCTCAGGATAATTTTCTATTATTTAATTAGTGCAGGGCAGGCCCCTTGACGATCTCTAGGTATTGTTCACACCTCCCTCATCACAAACATTCCCTCACTTGTTATTTAGGTAGTGCAGGACAGGCCCCTTGACGTGCTCCCGGTTGTACACGGGTATAGAACACGGCTCATCGCTGGACCAGATGCTGGAGTACAGGAAGGCCGAGATGAGGACGATCTGCTGGGAGCTGTAGCAGGCCAGCCTCAGAGGCTCGTCCACGCACGCCCCTGACAGCCGCACTGACAAATCGTCTGGGGATCGAGAGCGGCGTGAGAGGAGTGCTCGGTTGCACTTAGTTTACACTTCCCTTAATGATCAAGTTGCCGCTGCTGTAGATATACCTAATACTATATAAAGTGTAACATATATCTAAGTAACAGTATGAAAGACAGGGTTATTAACGATAGGAAAAGATTTAGCAAGTGTAGCGACCGATTTGCGTTCATTTACAATTAGAGGCAAAATACAGGCGAGTCCCATTAGAGAAGAGCGCCAGGTATAATGAGTAAATCATATGAAAAGAGATAGGGAGGGTAACCACCGACTACGTTCAGTTACAGTTATATAGTGAATACTCTGGAGAGTAACGCGGTGGAGCAGCACTCGGTAGCAACTGCAAAATATAGTTATAATTCCTACAACTAAAACATAAGAGAGGAGCATTAACTTAGGTGTATTCGCCCACACGATGACAGAGGGCAGAAACCAACATGTCCGCAACGAACCCATGCTTGAGAGAAGTAATTTG
>LQNS02276498.1:6483986-6507979 GCA_001587735.2 Parhyale hawaiensis | reverse complement strand
CTCGATCATATCGGAGGCAGAATGAACAGTAAGGACAGTCAATACAGTATCGGAATTCGACGATGCAGAGCCACGTCTCGATCATATCGGAGGCAGAAGGAGCATCTCAATCAGTGCGGTCTGTGCCTCTCTAATAGCAGCAATTCCAGGGCATTGAGCTGCCTTTAATGAAATCATTTGGGCTGGAGCAAAGACTCGTTACCCTCGGCACCTGGGTATGTGACCTGCTCAATTTCAATGCCCCTCGCCATCGCACTAACGAAGCCCTGAGCAGAATATTGAGGGCGAAACTTCGACAGCTTCTCAGACAAAGGAAACGTTATCTCAAAATTTGCTCGCTAAGATGGCTGGCGCCCTGCATACGAATGGGAGAAGACTGACTAGATGAGAAGGGGAGTAGTGAGACACAAGGGGGGGGGGGGACGTGAGCGGGCTAGGGCTTGTGGCGGAGCACAAAAGCTGCTGGCCTTCGCTTGTGACGTCAATACACCCGTGAACAGGTGAGGCAGGGAAACATGAAAACTGGCCTTCTCTGGTGACGTCATTGCACCTGCAAGCACATCATTACTGAGGGTATAGTGACATCGATTAGGTAGGCCAGTAATAACCCTTGGAATAAGTGCCAGAACTCACGATTCTGTGAGTGGTTAGGCCAAGATTGCCACAGCCGCCCGAAAGACATTGGTTCGTCACACTGACAGAAGCATCACACATTCGACGAAACAGATATAGTATGAAATTGACGTTATATGGAACTATTCATGAAGCAGACTCTCTCTCTCACTTATTGCGATCGGATACGATAGCAGAACCCAATTTTAACGAAGCTACATCGTTTAAACTTGTTTTTCCCAAATGGGTTTTTCGGCCTAAGGCGAAAATAAATTTTTAGCGAAGGAGCAGACACTAGTATTTAGTGCGCGATTGATTAGGCAGTGAGTCAAGCCTCTGAGTGTTGACTTGCCTGAATCTTCAGATAGGTGGCCTGGCTTCGACTTGTTTCAGGTTTCAAGCATAGACGCTTACTTAGTTACATGTGAGACTTCCTGGACCTTGGTATTACCCCGTAAGATGAAGATTTCAGCCAGCTCAACATACGTATTATGGTGTGTGGGTTATTTCTAGCACTTACAACACCATTCCGAATGATGCAGCTTAACTTCCTATTTGCAATTCCGGGCAAGTTAAATCAAATAGGCTTGAATTAAATCGACTTTGACGATCCAATCGAACGTGCCCTTCGCCGGCTAAATTAAAACGTCGAGGATTGACTTGTGCGGGACTTCCGACAAGAAAGACGGTTTCGACCAGTTGAGTCGAGCCTCGGGCGTTGACCTTTAATCGTTGAAGCTGCAAAAAATTCAACAGTGCTCCGTGAAGGGAGCTTTCAGCCGGTTAAACGTAATCGGGTTCCTGCTAACACCTGAAACACGATTCAAAGTGGCAAAGCTAGGGCACCTGTCTGAAGTTCAAGACAAGTGACGCTGGTAAGTCTCAATGTCGTTGGCGAATCGAAAGTACTTTTAATCCTTAGGCAATATAATAAGAGAGCTGTCTGTCCATCCGTCTGTTCTCGGCCTTCCAAGATCTGTATCCAGGATACGATCCAGGGAACTGCTCATTAATTGTTATACACTTATGCGTCATTGCAACTTTAAACTTGAAAATCGGAGGTATACTCGAAGGTTGTCATTTGTCATAGCGTACAAACTGTAAGAAACGATTCTCATTTTAGTTATTCAATTTAGTGGTAGAACCCCGTGCAAGTCGAAGCCCTGTTCGCGGCAACGTAATTGGATGTGGGATATGTGGCGGTGCCACGTTTGCGTTCCTGTACACCCGCCATTGGGAAACCTTTATGATCGGCAACAAAATGGTGCTGGTTGATGGAAACAAAGCGGACAGAACTTAAAATAAGGTTAAAGGTATCAATTGGTTTAGCCGAGCCCAGTAGGTTTGGCTTGTTTGTAGCTTCAGGCGGTGCTTTGACTTCGCCTAATAGATTCGAGCGTTAAGCGTTAACCTCAAAAAGAGACGACCAAAAAAGGCGACTTCGCCAGCCAATGGAAGGTATCCAAAGTCTTCTTAGCGACTGTACGTTGTTAGAAGTGGCCCAGCGTTTGATAGGCTAAGACCTCAAGGCTCGTGCGCAGTAGACCGCAAGACATGGCAACATCAAGTTGAGAAACAGCAGGAGGGAGAGAGTCATGTGAGGGTGCGTTATAAATGAGCGAGTAATATGCAGGCGGGTAATGAGAAGGCGAGTAGAACAATGCCCTCTCACAGGCAGTACGAATATGAAAGACGAAAAATGGGTGCGGCAAGACAAATTCCCCAAAGGAAGGCCCAGTTAACGCTAACGAAACCCATAAGGGCCTCTGGACTGATTACACTTGAGACGGCATCAAGCTCACTCCTGGAGAATCGTCCTAAGGCAAACTGGTTTGAATTAACGCCTGAAACTCGATCGACTGCAGTGAAACTATCGCCTATGAGCGAGGTCCAGACATGTTAGCGCTGCTGACATTAGCTTATTTTGATGGAATTGCACCATTCAGTGAGCTTTAGATAGAGCCACCGCGGGCCAGCTCAGCCCACTCCCCCCCCCCCATCCTCCTCAAGATGTCTCGACGCACTTTACTAATTGGGGTTGACTTGAGTCAACGCTCCGTCTCCTCTCCCCTAGCCACGGGCTCTGACTCAGAATGTATTAGGAGTCCAGTACAAAAAGTATATATTCGCTGTAGGGAGGAAGGAAATACAATCTATGTACCTATATTACCATTTGAAGATACCTCGGACACCTTCACAGCTTAGATCTAAAATATTTAGCAAGATAAGAGCCTCTACCCAATACCATTCAATAGATGAATATTTTCCTCATAATCGATATTGGATCGGAGAAACCAACCAAGCAACCAACCAAGCAACCAACCAACCAACCAACAAACTGGGCTTTATTGTATAGCGAGATTATAGAGTATGTGCCTTGTATTTCACTGCAACGGCGAACAAAAAGATGAAAAAATAAGGGTGTGGCTGCTTCACTGTATTGGCAGTGACGTCATATCTGGCTCTATTATTGTCACGTGTTTTTTCTTCATTTGGGTGATAGATATTGCGGACGGAGGATGTAGACTACGAGCTATGGGAGCAACTCTCCATGACGAAGGATGGGTGAACATTTATAAGATAATCAGCTGAAACACAGTTACTGCAGCTATAGTATCTACACACTTACCAGACGAATCTAACAAAAATTTAGAAATCAGTTTTAAGTGCTTTGATAGCACCATCGAAAGCAGCGGTTGGGATTGAATGCACTGCTCCCGATGTCACCACTGATCTAAGAAAATTATTACATGTTAGCTGCTGATGGCATACGTTTGTCATGATTGTCCTAAATGCAAGGATTCTACAGCTTCAGTAATAATGAAATAAAAATAAATAAACTGCAAGTCATCCAGGAAAGAACGCGTAAATGATAGAGAAGAGATGAACCAGTCCGGTGCAGTATATGACGTACTTCAACATAGGCATGTGATACGTTAGGTTAAATTAAAATAGGTTCGGTTCGGCTAGAATAGGTGTCTGACAAAAGTTACAGACACATACATTATACCTGTATCTCAGGTAAGATACGTATTGTACCGGCTCATATGAACATTTTCGCCAATTACTGACTGTACCTTAAAGTACGAGGGTCGTTCCAAAAGTAATACCACCTATTTTGAATTTGAAAAGTTGAAGAGATACGAAGACAGAAGGGACACCATTAAAACGAGAGACCTTTTATCCAACAAAATTTATTGTCACCACCATTTTCACCTTTACTAGCGATAAAAACGAGAGCCTTGATGCCTCGATTGTCAGCCTCCTTAAAATACGAGGGTCGTTTCAAAAGTAATGACATATATTTTGAATTCGAAGAGTTAAAGAGATACGGAGACATAAGTGACTCCATTAAAAAGAGAGATCTTTCATCCTTCAAAATTTATTGTCACCACCATTTTCGCCTTTACTAGAGATAAAAACGAGAGCCTTGATGCCTCGATTGTCAGAGTCAGCACCTATCGAGACAGCCCACTAAATCACATCTGCGATTAGTGCGCTGTTATCGGGGAAGCGCTGCTCACGTAATACGTCCTTCAGAGGTCCGAACAAGTGGAGGTCTAACGGGGTGCCAGGTCAGGACTATATATGGTGGATGAGACAGCACCGTCCAGCCGAACTTTGTCACACATTAAGTGGTCTTCAAACTTGTGTGAGGAGTAGCGTTGTGTTGCAAACGGAATGTTGTTTGCGTGAGCATTCTTGGTACTCACCTAGCACACACTTTGCCGTATCCTAGTGATGACATCGTTTCCAGTGCACTAACACCCGCATACAAATCTACATGCAATCAATTCACCGTTATCCACCGATCGGTGTGGATGAGTTGATTGAAGCGCACTTAGTTTTCCGGGGTGATGGCTGTATATGAGCGTTCGGAGCGCACTTTGTCACTGACATTTGTGTCGCCACTCTGAAATCGACAAGCCCATCTCCTAACTGTGCTGATATCAACTGTATCGGATTCGTCAATGTTCACCAGGCGCCAGTGAATGTTGATTGGTTCAATTTTTTTCTATGTGGAAGAATTCAATGACCCATCTCTGCTTCTGACGCACGTTCATTGCAGGGATTTTCTAAGAGTATCACACCGTTAATATCTGAAACAGAGATGAAATTTCTAGGTTATGAGTGCATAAGTTCAGTCATCATAACAATGCAATTTGCATTCCCCTCGGATCCCTTTTATAGACTACTAAAACCAGTCCACTGAGAACTCTTAATCCCTTACCGCATCCTGGTAACATTTTTCAACGGTATTAGTAGAGCTATTATGACAAGAAATAAAAGTTTGTTTTATGAGCCAATAAGTGCAGGACCAATTACATTAAAGACGGTTCGATTGGCTGACGACGCTAAGCTATTAAATTTGAGCTGTCCATAACTTCAGCCTGGTGCACCGGCTTTGACCTATTGAATGGAGTTTCAGGTGCTAACCCTCAATAGATTATTCTTGAATCATCCAAAACTCCGTCTTTCAATTTTGCTCCGAGAATGGAGTATTCAGCCATCTCGAGCATAATCGGGTTGCTTTTAGCACCTACAACACAACTGAAAGGGGCAAAATGAACTCTTTTGGCTGAAGGCCGAACAAGGCAAGGCTTATGGGCTTTGCAGAACTCTACTATGACAATCCAATCGGTGACACCTTAAGCTAGTAATTTTTTTATTAATATAATTGTTGATAGCATTTTCTAATATCTGTGTCACCCTGTAGCTTCGACAGTCTCAAAATTTGCGTTAATTGTAATCGCATGCTAAAAAACATATTTGCATCTGAACTAAAGTTACTATAGTACAAGTGGGTTAAAAGCTCCCTAATCCAGTATAAGTTCACCGTTCTAAAACTAGAAAAGGGAGAGACATGCAGCATGCCAAGAGAAACTTGGACCCGATGTACACAGTGATGTTCCCACACAGGATCGCAGAGCCTAGGAACAGCACGTGGGGAAAGCTGAGGAAAACATCACCAGAACAAGTATCAAAATGGATGAAAGTAAAGTAGGTACCGTACGTACGAAGGAAAATCGCCGTTAGTCAAGATAAGGCAATAGTAACTTATGAATGCTCACTGGAGCACTGTTCTCCACAAAACACGACAAGCGAAATGCGAATCTCATTACTCTGAAATATAAAATGATTAACTTATGATACAATCACGTTTGTTCGAACATAAACATATGTCCCCAAACTGACTCATTGGCCTGCAATGCCAATGCGTCTCTAGTATCCTGTAGCACTTTTTAGAATCTTTCATCCATGCTTAAAAATGTTAGAAAAGTAGGGTAAGGAAATGAGTGTTTGGCAAACAGTAAAATGGAATTTCCTCGAAAATGAAAAAAAAATTGACAAGAGCAAAATTTACGAGGGCTGAAGCTAAAGCAAAATTTTACTTTTTTATAAATTGCCATAAAAACTTTTTTCGAAATTGAAAACTACTATATATTGATGAGGTTTCTCGAATTTATGTAAACATAAACGGGATTTCAGGTCCATAATATCAGTTATCCCACATGTACCTACTGACATCGCTCTTACGAGGAAATCACTGGTAACTGAAAAGACAATTTCCAGTGTCAAAAATTTCCAGCGGGGAAGCGTCGTCAGACCTCCAGACTCTTTCTCCTTCTCTTTTCGACGACGCTTGGCCCAAACTCCCCAAATAATTATTCTCTAAAACGTTTCTACCAGGAGTAGTCCAGATGCTCGACATAGCAGCAGTCCCAAAAAAGAATGTTTGCTTACAAACGTTGCAGAAAAGCTTGCAACAACAACGGAAGAGCGAGTCACACAAACCACCACACCCAACAACAGCCAAAACGGCACTGACGTTCGTCATCCGACCATCACGCAGTGACCGTGCGACGGTCAACTCAGAGACTCAGAGATCGTCACACTTTTGGCGTTCGTCTCGCCGCATGCCGCCGGCCACGGTTCCAGGGGCAGCAGAAGAGCTGCTTTTGTGGCACTGATCTGGAACCAATTATTCAAAATACTGAGGTCGCCAGAGATAAAAACAAATGATGGGGATCTTTTGCCACCCATTTATTGTGAATGAGATAGTATTATTGCATTCTTAAAATTGCATTTGATAGAAAGGTAGGGCGAAGTCACACGTCATTCATATCAATGCGTCGGCTCACCCACGCGTCCGAATATGTTGCTGTGCCCTAGAAATGGCAAAAAAGTATACTGTTTTCTAAGTTTTATTTCACTCAAAAGTTGCAGAGATTTCTGTAACTTGAATAGTGATACTGGCTGAGAAAATTGATGTGACAATTAACATTTCTATAACTTTTTGTGACGTGCACAAACTGGTGCTGACAACGACGCTAAAAAAAATTCGGACGAGCGGATGAGTGAACGCGTTCAGATCAATGACATGTGAATTCACCCGTAGATACCGCAAAAGCTTTGTCTGTAAAGCATTATATTATTTCCCGTTCCCGAAGTACTTAAAGTTATACAATTAAAGGTACTTAGGTACTCTTTAATAGAAGCAATGGTGTCTACCGTATCACAAGCATTTCCTAGATAGGTGACAATATGGCAAATTATTCTTGCATTTACCTATTTATATTAGGCTGTGTTATTTTGCTATATGGGGGTCTTCATTTTACTGTATTCCTACGAAGAAAAAGCCTTTGTATCGAAGCAGCACCAGCCTGGTACAGCTTCGGTTAATAAACAACAGACACACTACAAACAACGTTCAGCACTGTATCAACGTTTCTCTTCATTTCATCAAAATGTTTCGTTGAAAATTTTTACTGGAAATTCTTCCGGGTGCAGGTGACGCGGGGTTTCTTCACCGCTGAGCTATGGTCACAAGTCAGCGGAGTTTGTGCTCCAATATTTTAATTAACTCACTACCACTACCGATATAAAACGTTTCGATGCGCACACTGCGCACACCCCTACACACACACACACACACACACACACACAGACAAAGAAAAGAGTTCACTAGGACCAGTGATCTAACACAAGTTACCGAACCAATTTATATGAATAGAAAGAAGCTTGACGCTCTCATGGAGCCATTCATCCCAGTGATGCAACGAAAATATTCATTAACATCGCGTGATGAACTTAGGCGACTTCTGAATGACAACAGCTCCGATGGCACTTCAGCTTCACTAAGGGATCGATAAGAGCTGATGGCCAAAGTGCCAGTTGTAAAAACAATTCAACTCATTCTACTCCCTCTAGATGAACAATACGTTTTGTCCCCGCCAACTGCCCCCAGCTATTCTACGGACTTGCATAATATAACATCAATTTTCAATCTGTAGCCCTAGTGGCAAATTGTTTGATCAAATCAGTAGGCTCGCAACTGGACACACACTGGGTGCAGCAGTCGCAAAATTCTACACATGTCTCGTCTGGAAAATTATATCTTGATGAACACTGAAGTTTAATTCACTCTCTCTTATCGGTATGTTGACGATATACATATCTGTCATCCTTAGAAATAAAAAAATCGGAAATGATCCAATTGTTTTATTTACGTACAGGTTCAGCAATAACAATCGTTTGACACATCTGGATGTAGACATAACCGTAACCAGCAATAACTTGTAAACTACGGTCTACAAGAAATCTACGAACTGGGAAATGAATGACTGGAGCAAGTGAGTGTCTCGAGCGCAAAGAGAAGCGTAATAAGAGCACACGTCCATGGAGCTATGGAAACTTGGTCATTTGAAGAGAGTTTCCACACTGTGCTACGAGGATTTATGTAATTTTTTGTGAACAATGCGTACGAAAACCAAATTGTGAACAGTGAAGTTAGGTCATCTGAGACTAATATAAACCAAACTAGCTAGCTTCAACCGGGACAAACCTGTAGCCTGTATAGAATATATTACAAAAATCACATAAGTGCAGCCTAGAGAATTGATGAACAAGTTTCACACCATATTATAAACCGTAATATACAGTGCACCAACGTTAATTACTAGTTTAAACTTACTCCGTGCTACAGAAATGATAAACTAAAACATCTATTCATGAAGAATAACCCTGCATCTAAAATCAACATTTTGCAAATGATCAGTATCATCTACAGCTTCTCATACCCAAATGAACATGGGAAGCTTCTGAGCAATGTTTTAACTACATTGAGCTTACTACTACAACCTTAAGCAGACAACTGACTGTTCTTTTATCCAATGGAGGAACCAAAAGGCACTTGTAAAACATGCACAACGGGACTATAGGCAAGTGCGATTGCGCTCCAAAGTTGAGCCTTCAATAGTTGAACCTCAGGCAGATGCTGCGGCTGTTGAGTTTCAAACACTGACCGTTAATCGGTTACCTTTTGAGCTTCAGACACTCGAACCTGCTTTGTAAAGGGGAGTTTTCAACAGGCTCAACGCAATCGCTTTTCTTTTAACACTTGCAAAACGTTTCGCAGCGACAAATTCAAAGGTTCCGAGAGACGTTTTGGACAAGTCAAGTTTCGAGGGCTCAATTTCGGAGCACAATCGAATGTCCTCTAGGGCCTGGAGCTTCTTATTGCCATCACCGAGTAATCGTCAAGAAATTTTCTGCTTCAGCTCGACTTGCTATTGGCGTAACTACATATGTATGGATGTCAGGGATAAACCACCTGCAATATACAGAGCCAGTAGAGCGACAGCCGTACAAGAACACTTGAAGTATTCAGCAAACAGCGAGGCCCGAGCAAATTTAATTACAACCTCCGCCGAGGAGGTTATATTTTTGTGGTGTTTGTCTGTCTGTTTGTGTATCATCGAGATTACTAAATAGGTATGAACGGATCTTTAAATTACGAAATTTACAGGGAATGTTAGACATGTTAACAATAACAGATGATTAACTTTTGGTAAAAATCCGTTAGTTTGTTTTTTTTTCTTTGTTTGCCTGCCTATATTTTTTAGGGCCATAGCTCAAAAAGTTATGGATGGATTTTCTTGAAATTTAAATGAGTTGTTAGTTTTATTGCGAAAAGTAAATGAACAAATTTTTGTGACTATCTGTTTGTTCGTTTGTTTTTCGCTATGATTGATTTCATGCTTATTAGCACAATAACTCAATAAATTATGGATGTACCTTTATGAAATTTACAGGCGTTGTTAGTAATGTTAAAAGACATACAGTAAATGATCCAATTTTGGTGATGATTGGTAGCTCTGTTTGTGTGTTTGACTCATGTTTGTCATAATGTTTGTTAACAGAATCGCTCAAAGAGTCATAAAAGGATCTTCAAGAAAATTACAGAAGTTGTTTATACAGTCACGAAGCACAAATGATTAGATTTTGGTGTTGATACGAAAAAAATCATGGTTTCAGAAGCAACTTGAATTTTTCCTTACCGTTGTTTTGCTTGGCGAAGGTATGAACCATCAGAGTGCTCTTTAGTTAAATACTAGTTTTACTGATAAAATGAAAGAGTCAAAAGCTACGCTGTTATAACTGAGTTTAGTTTGCCCTATCACAGCTTTGGTAACCTGACCCACCCCCACTAACGCCCGTCGCTTAACCCTGACGATCTCCGTCTACCCTAATGCATCTCGTCTGTGATACACATCGTGAAGCTGAGCGTATTTCATCTAAGGGCAAATTAGATTTTGCGTCAACAATAAGCTTTCGAGGCCCGACCTGTTGGAAACTTCACGCAGGTACCCTGGCTTCGACTCGCTGATATGGGATTCAGGGATTAGCCTCCAATCGGCTGCCCATGTGACTTTCAGAGTGCCAGAAACTCACTCCTAAAGGTAAAGGTAAAGTCAACTTAGACCATACCCTCACCTGGGAAACCCACATGCACTGGTTTGTGCTGCGGGTATAGGCCCACTGGTCCCAGATGAGCAAGTCCTACTCCCTAATATGGAAATTCCAGGAGACTGAACGTAACTGCGTTGGCTCTATTGTAACACTTGCGTCACGATTCAAAGGGACAAAGCAAAAGTTCTGTGTGAAGTTCCGGACAAGTCAAGCCTCAGAGATTGAATTTCGGCACTCACTCGAACACGCTCTAACTTAACCCACCACAAATCAACTGATGCTATAGAATAGAAGCAAAAGTTCATAGTTAAAAAGCTGTGCCAGCCCCACTCTACAGTTATTAATTTCTTCCCTTGTGCATCGAACGATAATGCGCTGCAAATCAACAGAGTTTTGATCCTAATCTTTGAGTAATATTGTTAATCTCAGTTAGAATCATAGCAAACCATTAAATTTTAATTTTCTATTAAACCAGCACTTGAAATGTTTATTTCTATGTAGTCTTCCTATTCTTATAATACAGTATTTTAATGGCAAATTGTTCTTTCCTGCTATTATGAATTGCCGTGCATACTCTGATTTTGCCTGTGAATTTCGTAAATTTTCTACTGCTAAGGATTCGTACTTGTATCTTACAGGCGTAGAACTACCCCCAAAACCAGCTACATCTAGAGCACTCTGAGAGTGCTTATCTCCGCAAAGCAAAGTTAACGACAAATTCATATTAGTCCTGAAACTATGACTTCTTCTTTAACAGCGTCAAAATCTGATAATAAAACGCATTTGATATTGGTAACAGCTTCTAGAATTTTCTCGAAGATCCGTCTCTAACTTCATGAGTAGAGCCCAGATTTCTTGTCCTAAAAAAGTGGGCAAAATAGCGCTAAAAATCTAGTCAAAATAGCTCTTAAAAAAGTCGGTATTGCAGGTGTCATAGCAAAATAGTTCTTACATCTAGCAATATAGTTTTTATTTCTAGCAAAAAGTGTTTAAATTTCTGGCAAAATAGCTTTTATTTCTAGCAAAATAGTTTTTATTAGTGGCAAATAGCACGCGAAACTTTACTATTCACGACTAATATTCAGCAGTTTTCTTCCATTTGTAGCTATAAAAAACTGAGAGGAAGTTATTATTTTAATAGGAAACCATATTTTTTTAATCAACTTATGCGCACACTGCATGTACATGAACTTATATAGCTGTGAACTTTCTTTATAGTACTCAGTTCTGTAGCGTATAGAAGAATAAAAAAAATTATTTACATTTAATAACTAACGTAACCTAACCCCCCCCCCCCTAGGTTACCTCACGTCAGGTTCAGGTCGGGGTTACGTCAGGTCAGGTTATTCTCTGAAAGAACTTTCTTGTCCCTGCATAAGCTCGGTGGAGGTCATATCTTGAATACCGCACAAATAAACATAATGACGAGACTGAAGACTTGTATCCTATAGGAGACTCCAGTATATGGAATGCTGTATTATAATAGGAACTAGTGGACCAGTGCGTGAAAATATTCAGGCAATAATCGATATTTTTTATTATTGTAGGCCGTTGCGGAATCTTCAATGAATTGCTTAATTTTCTTAATTAATCCATTGTAGTGCTGTCAATCTTAGGTCCTCTTTTCTCTGACTTACTGTTTTCACATTTTCCAGCTCACGCTTATCAGCAGCTTTCATTCACTTCTGTAACCTTTCTGCTTCAAGTCTTCCTTGACTGTTTCGCACAGACGATTCATCGCTCTCCATTCGTAGCACGTCTTCGCTCTTGAAACTGTAGTAGTCTCGTACTTCTTATGCGTTCGCTATCTTCCTTCTTAATTAAACGTGCGTCTTCAACATAGTGAGAGGCATGTAGCTCCAGCCAGCTTGTATATATGTAAGCGCTCCATAGCCAAGATACGATATTGCGAATATAGCTTCATATGGAGCAAAATTTGCACCGTCAGAGAACGACAGTGTGTGGGATGATATACGTGTTATGGAGCTGGAGGAACACATAGTAATGGACAGTACAGCAAGATCTGCTTCAGCGACCCCTTTTGAAAAAGGATAACATTGCTGTAGAAGAAGAAGAAGAGAAACACAGTAAGCAAGAAGATATAGTTGTTTACTACCCGTGAACAATCATCATCTAATGAATGCTTCGTTGGTCATCTGCCGAATTTACGCGTCGTGACCTGAGAGAAAAAGTTATAATATCGGACTCCAGAAGCTGCATACATATTTTTCCAATTTCAAGAAGTGTTTCAAGCAAGAAGTATCTTCAGATAAAGGGATAAGGATCAGCCGTCCATTTTCTGCAACCTTGTCATCGATTTACAAAATCTGCAACATGGCCTATTTTTCGCCTATCTATTTCGTTAAGAGTTAATACTCAAAATACTAGATTTTGGAGAAATAATCCACCAGAAGGAAATGTCTTCGAAAGAAGCATAAGAAGAGAGCAGCAGTCAGTTTGAGCAGGTCTTTGCGGAAACGGAAACTTTATTGGACCCTTCTTTTATGATGGATATCTAACAGGAGAAATTTATTTAGAAATGTTGAATGAATTGATTCTTCCACCATTGGAAATTGCTTATCTCGACCATCAATTTGAACGCCTTTGGTTTCATCAGGTTGGCGCTCCAGCCCATCGACGAATCATAGTCAAAGCCAGATTGCAACCGATTTTTGGGCAGGGTATTGATTCTCTTAGAAATGCAGTTGAATGGCCACTAAGAAGCCCCGACCTTACCCCATGTGATTTCTTTCTTTGGGGATACGTGAAGGAACGCGTCTACAAAACAACGCCTCCATCACTGATAATTCTTCGTAATGAATGAAGAAGTGTTTGAAGAACTGAAGGAAACCGGGAAATGATCCGCAAAGCTCTTCACTCAATGACGGAGAGATGTAACACTTGCCTTGAGAGGAACGGAGGGCATGTCGAAGGATACTAAATTACTTTGTTCATTTAAATGTTTTTAAAATAGTCCTTAACGAACCCTTTCAATTTTTTTTGTTCATTTTCTTGAAGTACATAATAAGGAAGAATATCAATATTGTTTTTCATAATATTCCTCGGAACAGTGAGTTTTTCTACCCCTTCAGTAAATCAATCACTTTGAATTAGTTATTCAACCAATTTTAGAAAACTTAAAATATTCGAAAAGAAAACAAATTTCACTATATTTTGGAAAAGGAAACTTAAAATATGTTGATTTAAAGCCGAGACATAATCAATTAAAAACCGGGTACATTTTTGTGGGACAACCGGTATATATAGTATATATACATAAATTTTTATTTAGTCGTTTGATATTAGTTTATCAACGTAATGAAAGTGCGTCCGTACCTTTTCTGCAACTTTGTAGAAGCCGTGTGCGAGGCAAGTTAGGTTTCAGCATTTTAGGGTACATAATTTGTAGAGAAGCAGCGGTTTTCTCCATTTGTGCTGCAGCGTCTGTCACCAGCAACGACATGTGTTATCACTTAATGGATTCTGGCTAAGGAAGCGAAAAAATGATGCAATGAACTGCGCTATTGTTGTACAATTGGTGCGTTCTTTTTGAGTGGAATTTAACCGAAATATGTTAGATTCTTTGTTTAATTCAAGTGTGCCTATTATTGCTGTCGAAATCTGGTAATGTGACCAGAATGACAGTGACTAGCACACTTCCTTACGTTTTCTTTCATAGGAAATTTAAGTAAAGTTGAAACATGGAAAACTTAGTTTTATGTTAATTGCATATTCAGTATTTCCTAATAATTAAATAATTTTTTGTTTAATGGTACAAGTACGTACTACTTTGTGCAGGTTTTATAGTCATTTGTTGCATAATGACTACTTTTTGGCTTTGTGCCTGGTCAAAATACCGTTTATACTAGAGTAGCATATTTTACAATAATACAAATTTCTATTTGCATTCATAGCCGTAATAGCAATAATCGAATAAATGCTGACAATCCGGGCTCTATTCATCAGTTATGTTCTGACAAACATTTTGACAATCATTAGTCAAACACACACGCGGACAAACTGATCATCACCAAAATTTGATTATTGGTGTCTTTAAATATTTTTAACAGTTCCTACAAATTTCATGAATATCCTTTTCTAATTTTTTGAGTTATGTTGCTGACAATCATTTCCACAAACATAAGTCGAACAGCCACACAGATGAACCAATCACCGCCAAAATTTGATCAATATGTCCCTCAACATTTCTAACAATTCCTGTAAATCTCATCAAGATCCGTTCATAACGTTTTGAGTTACATTACTAACAAACATAAAATCAAACAAAGGGAGAAACAAACGGACCAACAAATAATCACAAATATTTGGTCATTTACTTTTCGTTGCCTAACAATTCATGGAAATTTCACCAAAAAAAATCCGTCCATGACTCTTTGAGCTTTGTCACTAAGAAATAAAAAAAAATATAGGCAGACAAACACACAAACGGTTCAATGGGTCTTCACCAAAAATTGATCATCTGTTCCTCCAAATATGCCTAATAATTCCTGCAAATTTCGTAAAGAGCGATCTATAACTTTATGAGTTATTTTTGTGACAGACAAAATTACAAACAGACAAATTTGACAAAAACATGACCTCCGTTTTAGAGGTATTTACGGCCGTCATCTTCGGTAAGTACATAAACATCTCCATCGCCTCTACATGCTCTTGAGAGCTCGTTGCGAAAGTTCTGCTTCTTATTAAAGCCCCTTCAAATCAACTGTCGAAATCGCTTTATTGCAAGTAAAGATTTTGTTACTATTCGGTGTACATGAATCCCTTATTAGCTGAAAGTTGGTGCCCAGAAAACCCACAACTACGTACGTAAAGTAACAACATTTCGCTTGAATTCAAGCAATATTCTAAAAGTTATAATTGTTCTGTATTATGAACCAATTTCAACTATAAACCGCTTTTTTAGTAGGACACTGAAAATGCCCAGCATAGGACTCTTGCGGTTACAGAAAAGGAGCGAAATGTTGCAGGCCTTACAGAAGGTTTATCTCTCATAGATTTAGTCAAGAAGCTGCGGGAAATCGAAGAACTTGTCTGCACATGTGGAGAGAGAACCCAACACCAGACCAAGGAAAGATAGGACCAGAATAACCCTTCACCTCGTCATATTCGAAAAATACGCAGACAAGTCAGCCAGCACCCAAACAGCGTCAGTGCTGCCATATTTGTCGAAGCTGGCATCGCTCCCTTGTCGAGAAAAACCCAATGCAATGTCTTCAACATTACAGCTTTCGTTAGGCCGCCGTTGAACAAATCGCGCAAGAAGAAGAAGAAGAAAAAAAAAACGCATTACTGGGGCACGAAAAAATATGAAAACAAAGTTCCGAAATGTCCTCTTTATGGTTTTGGCTAGAGATACCCTCGATGCCAACGATGGATGGACCAAAGTGTTAAGTCCTTTAGGGGCCCCTATTCCGCTTTGTTTACGACGCCAGTGAAGAGGTGGAGGTGTTATGTTTTAGGTCGGTATCATAGTTAAAGAGCTTATCGGATCTTTCCGAGTGCCAGGGGAATTCAAACTTTAGAATGAATTTAACGTTTCGCTTCTAAATAAGCATATTTCATCATGGCTGGATGACCTACCATTGCCATGCCTTTGTCAAATGATGATATGCATTATAATTAGGTGGCGAAATTGCATCTATCTTTCACTGGCATTGAATTGCATCTAACTTTCACTATCATTGCTCAAGATTTTCTGTGGCGTTTGCATTTTGTGTGTTAGTCCAAGACCCATTAACCTTTAGAATGCAATTGGAACCCTTGAACTGATTCGTACTTCAGCTGCCAGTTTCTTCACAATCTGACATGGGAATTTTTCAATGACGAATGGCCTGACAACAGAAAATAAGTGCAATTCTTTAAAGGAACCACTCTGAAAATTGTACACGAGGTCCAAAATCTGGTAGCAGCAATTACCTTGCAGTTTTTTTTGGAAACGACACGGATGTAAACTCTGACGACGTAGTGTCCGCCATACAGTAGTGTGATTACGTTATATGCTAAGTTTGAAACTGCAGATATATTTCCTAATCATAAATATATTTGTAGTTATTTCTGGAAAAATAATGTAAAATGCTTTGATGGGATCGGAAACGTGCTGAACTGTCAAAATGAGTGCTAGCATAGGCACAAGTAGTATCTTACTCGAAGCTTTAAATTTCTTCAAGTCATCGAATACTAAGGAGTTTTGGGCATTGTATCATTCATGAAACCGATTTATTTTGAGTTTTTCTATCTATGGTTGAAATTTTCCTCAGAAAAAAAAGCTCCGTGTATATCAATCTATATATATAGTCAAAACTACGACGTTTTCTTATCATGTTACATGTGTTGGGCATTTTGAATGACCCCTGTTAAGATTGCTTACGTTGTCATTTGTTCTTCACTGCCTGGTCACATTAATGACTTTCCTACTGTTTGTAGTCGCGTTGTAGTCTTTGACAAATGCCCTACAACTACGATTAAAACAAACATAACACTCAGTTTACGGATTTTGTAAAACTCTTGCTGCGCTTTATTTTAAATGTTTGTGATCAGCTTTAAATAGTAAAAGTAACTCTCCGAAACATAAACTTGAAATTTATCCTTTTTAGTCAATTATCACGAGCACTAAATTGTAATTAGTGCCTCAATGGAAGCAATAGAATTGAGATATCTGTTCTCATCCACGCGGGCCATCACCATGCGGCGAAGGTCAAACGGATGACTGTTTACAGAATTGTAGATAGGCAGAGGACGGTGAAGATCTCAAGGATTGACCTCGTTCAGGTTTGCTTTGTTTCTACAACAGAGCAACTTGCCTCCGTGCTGGTTGGGCCTCTACTAGGCCCTCGATGTCCGACTTTCCACTGCACGTGAGGAGGATAGCAGATGCAGATATCTCACTTTTTTCTTCCATTGTGGTATACATGCACTTTATCACTGTTTACTGTAAATAACAGTTTTTTCAAGAGAATCAAATTTCAGGTGTAGTCACGGAGAATCAGCTTTACTTTTTATGGTTGATCTCACACAAATTTATTTGAACTGTAACAGGAAGTTTGCAAAGCCTGCTAAAGCCCGGGATCATATACATGTCTGCTCGAGATGTTTTTTTAGCAGACTGTCCGAAGATTTAGTTGAACGCTGCTAAAAACACAATTGTGTGTCGACCTAAAGATCTGCTACAGCGTTATCAATCAAGTCGGTTGGTTTAAGCAAGGGTCGCAAGCATGATTTCTTATATTTATTCAATTTACATTGATATCAAAACCTATAAAGCTGTTTGGTTTTTCGGTGTTTAAGCGACGCACAACGCACGCATTCAAACAGTTTACTGATGGAATAGGTTACAAGAACTAATGAGGGGACTTGACTATAAGATCCAATTTCTTGCAATATATTTACAAAGATGGCAATCCAATAAACAAATATCTATATGATACCAGGCGAAATTTGAGGTAAACGTATGCATCCTTTCACGTGGCACTATTTCGCCTTCGTAAGTCAATTCTTTTTTGAGTTAGAAACATTTACTATTCGCTGTGTCAAAGGCTGTTGGACATAGTCGATTCCTAGAGGGGGTTAAGCCCAGGCTCCGGTCCCCTGTAAACCCCCTCCTGCCATCAAACTTGGACAACCTCCAGAGCAGGGTTGCAGTTTTGGTTATCTACAGCAAAATTGGTATGCAGTTAACACGTGGATTTCGATCCAGGGTGGAATATAAAAGGGTTTATTAGCGCTTGGCGCGTTTAAGTCGTTCTATGCCAAGGTCGCTGATTCGAAACCTCAGACGGGTGTCTTGGCATAGCCCTCTTGAGCCGTATTTTTATGAGTTGACCTTGAATCAATTACCCATGAGACATCCGGAAACAAATTCATGCTCCGTAAGCTAGAGTTCCAACTGTTGCCAGCGAATTCGAGTTATTTCCAGCACCTGCAGCAAGATTCAAAGTGTCAAAAGCAACACTCGTGTTTGAGGTGCTGGAAGAGAGTGTGGGATGGCCTAGATCGAGCCAAACGAAGGAGCCCCAACTCTTATAATGATTGTAATTTTTGGCACGTTAACGGTAATCGCATTCGAATATTCTATTCCCATTGCGTTAATCGACAGCACCCTAACGCTTCTCCCCCGAACAGCTCGCCGCAAGTCAATAGCATTGCCGGGATAACAACTTCGACTTCACGTGCAGAGCAGCGCGCCTTTGCATTCATCCGTGCTACTTTACATTCATTCAGAATATTGAGAGAAACTCGAACTCTACGAGGACGAAAACTAAAAACTGTCGTGCGGCTCTGAGTTCGGGAACTTTTGACTTGCTGTAAAAGTGTGCAAGCCGAAGCTATCCTAGCGACAGCGTGATCGCAAAGGTAGCTGGGTGGATACGCAACTTTCGTCGCCCTTGTGCATTGAGCATAATACTTTACTCCAGTACTTCTGTAGTTTTGGTAGAAATATTTTTTATATATGAATTGCACACAGAGAGAGCTGGGCACCTGTGGCCACTTGCGGCCGAGCCAGACGAGAAAGAAAAGTCTGCAGCCGTGGAATAACGCTTGTAACTGGGCGCCAATGGCCGCATATGCCCAGCCCTTCACATTCCAGCTATAAGCAGCCCAGAGCCCAATCAGTCTGTTTCAGCTTTATAAATGAATCATACGCAGAGCTTAAAAGTGTGCAATTAAAAAAAAATGTTAGCAACTATTGGAAGGCTGGTGAAGACAGCCCTCTGTTCAGCAGCACTGCTAAGTACGAATGTTGCACAAGCTAGAATCACCACTACACTAAACTATTGTGCTAGCATTTGTAAGCCCCTCACCAGAGCAACTAGAACTGCATTTGCGCTGTCTCAATATTAAAATTCTTTCCGCCGTAGTATGTGTTGTAAATTTAAAATGGTCACTAACTCTGTCTATAACTCCTACTCTGTTACCTCACTGCCATGGCTCCTTCCCTTACAGCCTCGTTTTCTAACTTTTTCATGCGATTACCTAAAAATACAAGTTCGCAGTGATCCATTACCTCATTGAATATACGAGTATACACGGGAATAGAGGACGACGTTTCCGTCATATTTTCAGTCACGTGCTGAACCTCATTGGTGACGCAACCCTCTCTTGGCAGTATAAAGTGTATGTATCAGTAAACACATGTACACATTCATAGCCCAAAATATGGGTCCATCACCCTATTGGGGTAAAGTTGGTCATTCACTTCAGGGTTGGGACACAAGTTCTATAGGAATACAATAGAGGAAAGAACCATTGTAGCAAAACAACACAGTTTGAAAAAGTTAGTCAAGTTACTAAGAATTGTCGCCCTTTCATGAGAGGAAAATGGAATCTCCTCATTTTTATTTTGGACTGTGAGAAGAAGATTCAACAGCAAGATATTTAATTTCTCTCTGCACTGTTGATGAAAGCTTAGTTGAGTCCTCGCGGTAACCCTCAACCCGAAGAACAACAGCAAGACCACACATGACATGAGAATAACCGACACTGAGCCCAGCCCCGTCCCATCGAATCACTGAGCCCTAAACAGACATTGGGGACACACATACAGGACTGTTCCTATTGCACAGAAAATGTGAAATTTGTAATTTTATGAAATCCCTCAAAACTCCAGTCATTTCGTGCAATTCCTGTGGCAGGTGGGGGACTTCATGAAGTTACTAATATATTCATGAATTCCATTCCCGTATTTTCTATTTAGTAGTTAAATGAAAAACCCATTCATATTCACATACGATGTTCTCAAATGAATATTATCATTGGGGTTTTAGCTACCTCACAAAATTCTTGACGCCACCTATCGGCACAGAGAAGCAGCACCGCTTTTAGACCTTCCTTCCTATTGTCTCAAAGTCGGAACTTTGAAACTGGCCATGCTATGTGGCTTGTCTAATAATTACGCCCACTAACTCTTCACAAACTCAATTCTCAAAGTTTTCTCAAGGCGGTCTTAAGAAGTTTTTTTTTCCGGTGGAAATATAAAAGCCCAATTGAATCTTTGCGCGGGATTCTCTTCAAAGTTAATAGCGAATAAAATGAACTACTTAGAAGTTAGGGGCTTAAATGTGATGAGACGCGGGGAAACTGCAGTGATATGCTGGGAAATTTTCTTTGTGTGTCAAGTGAATTGCGGGCAAATGAGTTGAAATTACTGGTAAATTTCTCCCGAGCGCTAGCAAGATTTCAGACGGTCTTTTATAAATCAATTAACTGGAGAAGCTTGAATGCATATAGTATGCACATATCTAGTTACTGCCTTTTCTATAGCTGTTTATTTTATCAGTTCATCTATTTTCTGCCAAGCTTGAAGGAAAGAGGATGAAAAATTTAGCACTTCTTGGATACGTCCGATGTTAATTTTGAAAATTGATATATTAGTTTTCAACTACAGATTTTGGCACTATGGGAAGGATGATAGTAAGACTTTGTCGATGTGGACTTCGACTGCGTTCACTTTTTTAGTATTTTCAATAGAAGTGCAAGCGAGCAGGTGCAATATGCACTTGAAACGGAAATAATAGCTTTAGCACAAAATAGACAATATCTCATTTTTGCGTGATCAAATTTTCATGAAACTTGCATGGAAATCATGACATCTTATGGCAACACTGTTGAGTTTGTTTACATTTTGCTGTGTCTCCTGATTGACAACTCTTTGCATTTTTTCTCTTCTTGAGGTGAACGACAATAATAGCTTCTAGTATATTTGCTAGAATGGGACGAGGAGAAAGAAATTGCCATCAAAGAACCTGCCAAAGGTACCTCTCCTGATGTTATTGCCCGAAAAATAGGACGGCATATTGACAAAGGGACAAGATTCTTGAAGGACCCTTCACGACGGAAAAAACCGATCAGATGCTGGGCATTCAAGGACTGTTACTGATAGAGACATGAGAAATGTGGTTCGTCAGCTACGTAGACGACCCGGGCAAGCAAGTAAATAAATTTTTACAACTGCTGGGCTTCCTGAAGTGCCTAAAACCACAAGAAATGACATCCTTCTCTCCAGTGCTTCTCTCAAATCTCCTCTGAAATTGCCTTCTCTGACGCCAAGACATGAAATTTTGAGGATGGAATGGGCAGAGAAATACATGTATCATGCATCATGGTCTTTTCACCGACGAAACCCGGGCAACCCTTGATGGACTTGATGGGTGGAGTAAGGGTTGGGCGCTACCTGGGGGTGAGTGTCATCAACGCGTAAAATATCAACAACAGGGAGGTGGTGTTATGATATGGGCTGGTATCATAGGGGATCAACTTGTAGGTCCGGTTAGAGTTCCTGATGGCGTAAAAAATACATATGCATCATATTGTGACATGTTAAAGGACGCCTTAGTCCCATAGCAGGATGACATGCCCCTTAAATTTCGTTACTTCGAAACTTGATTTTCAAGCATGATAATGCGCCTTCCCACTCTGCCCGTACTACCACACCATATCTAGACTATTAAATTAGGGTTCCATGGAGAGAAACTGATGGTATAGCCACCTTGCTCACCTGATCTTAACCCAATTGAAAACTTCTGGGCCCGTTTGAAAAGGGAAATTTCTGCAGATGACAGGCAGTACAACTCAAAGTCTTTCATGGGGGATGCTGTTGCTGCAGCAGCACGGGCAGTTCCACCTTTTGCAATAAAGAAACTAACAGGCTGCATGGCTTCAATGATTATTGAAATTATTAAACGTCATGGGGTCATGTTGGCAAATAAAATTTTCTCAGTCATTGTAAACTTTTGAATAATGATTTCTTGTTCAATAGATATTTGTCTCATTTGTGTTGTTCATTTTTGCTCCTTTGGTGATATAAAATGAATATTTTTTTTAGTCAAAAAGCTGTTACCGACGGTCAGTGAAATTAGTAAAATTGACAAAAAAAAACACAATTTTTCTAAAACCAGCACGATTAACCGCTTGAAAATTTACAGACACTATAAGAACCATTAGTTTAACTTTCTGTAAACTTTTCACTGAAATTTATAGCCAAATAGTCGAGGTGTGGTCAATTCTGCGATAAAGCTATCATTTCCGTTCTACGTGTATTCTATAATGCGCCTTTTGTTGGATGCTTGTTTAGTCGCTGCTTCCCGATATGACGCATGAGATAGGAAAAATTCATTTACCCTGAGACAAAGGAGCCGCTAGTTTCCCAAATGTTGAAGTTCACGCACTCAAGTCGCCTGAAACACAATTGTTAGCTAAAATAGATACAGAATAGGACTTCCTTCCCATAGTGAAGACTTTCCTCAGAGCGCAGGATGCGTTCAACCACGAAGAATGAAGAAATCCGGCGTGTTCTTAAACTATATTTTTTTCTTGCCACCAGCGTATGACGGTGCGCGCACATTAGTATATATTTATGACTTTTTGAAACAATCCTTCTAGTGAACATGTTTCATTAAAATTTTTCCGTGCTTGCTGTTTATTATTTCTTTGTTAAATTTTCAACTTCCTAATCCACATTCATGGTCGAGAAATATTAAAGGTTCACTTAACTACAACTTTTACTGAAGCCAGAGTGTTCTAAATATAAAATAGAGACAGTCTAGTGCGTAAAATGAAGACATCACTCCCGCTGTGAGTTGCGTATAAGTGAATTAAATCTGGGCGGGGTCGGACGGGTCTCTGTATAGTTGGGGTCGCCGGTAGAGCTCCGAAGTACAGTCGGAGATGGCAGGGTGCGTGGCTAATATGCACAATCGGACTGAAGAAATAGAGGAAGCGGTTGCGTTTAAAAATATCTAATGTTTGCACTGTTGTATGAAGAGGGCTTCATGTAATGGTTGTTGGCTGGCAGTTGTGGTCAATGTCTTTGTATGTATAAGATACTGGTGTGTCAGCCAAAAGTTGCCGGATAAGAAATTCAACAGAAGTTACATTTTAGTCTGGAAGATGGTAAATGGTGTCAAAACCGGTAGACGTACGAGGGGAATTTAAAAAGTTCGAAGAATTGTAGAAAATCTTTAACATAAATTCAAGTTGTCTGGCGTTCGAGTAAATGTATTGCTCTTCTCCGCAGATTCATTCTGCCTAGTAAGTAAGTTGATGCACCTGAATTGGTAAATGTTGCTGGAAGTTCGTTATTACCATATTTTTCTGCGCCTTGCTGTCTATGTGGCGAGCGATTATTACATTGCGTTCGAAAGAGAGGAAACGAATTCTGGACCTTAGTTTTGACAACGGATTTGAGACTAATGATTCTTAGTAGTTTGATATTAACAAAAATGAAGGGCTCCATTTTAGCGTTTCCTCCCTTTATTATGGCCCGACGTGTGCCATGTATAGAGGTCGGATGCCAGCTACCATATCAGACAGCATTTGACGTTATTGGCTCAGCAATGACGCTAAGAGAGAATTTTTCCCCGAACTTTTTGAATTCCCCTCATATTTTAGATATAAGTATAGGTAAGCTTTTAGCATTTCTATACCATGAATGTAAAGTTAAATTTAGGAAAGTGGCAAACTTAATAAGGAAACAATAAACAGTTTACTCGGTTAAACTTTTAATGAAAGCATCTATATATATATATATATATATATATATATATATATATATATATATATATATATATATATATATATATATATATATATATATATATATATATATATATATA
>LQNS02276498.1:6442706-6465873 GCA_001587735.2 Parhyale hawaiensis | reverse complement strand
AGAGAAGCCGATCTAAAGTAGACCCAGGATCAGTAGACTCCCTCACAACACCCCAAGGTAGCGCAAGGATGGCACCAGAGACAGCATCCCAATTCACTCTGGACTTCAAAAATATTTCACTCCTAACAGTGACTCTGGGGGCCCGCTGACGAACCTGCAACCAACTATTATGCTCTACAATACACTTGTCTCACCTACATACTGAGCTGGGGGTTCGCCATGTGACAGTAACTTCTTTTTCAGCTAATGCGGATCTTATGTTTGCAGCTGTACGAACGGACGGTGGTGCTGACCTGTATTGTGTAGGTGTCACTGTCCGCGGTCTTGAAGCCCATTCAGTTATGACAATAATGATATAATTTTCTGCCGTAAATTGCCACTCTGTTTGTGCACAAGTTGTTAATCGTGAGGCCTTTGTAGCTAAACTGGCAGCACTTAGCGACTGAAATGCTTTGGTTTGAGGACGGTCGGTGAGGGTCTGACCGCATAGCTGGCAAAAATTGGCTGCTGAGTGGGAAAAGCTGGAAATAAGTAAGGTGTTTTCTGTGTAATAAGATGCACTTTTTTTGTGAAAAATGCTCCCCAAAAATCACCCTGCGTGTTAATCCTATAAAGACCAACTAAAATGCCGGCCCGTCGTAGGGATAGCATTATGTACGTAAAAAAATAATAATGAACACCAAAACGCACCAATGTACATATACATCGACAACATGATCTTACATTAGTAGATGAGGAATGCAGGCCCAGGAAGAAGATGCAAAGAGGAGTGGGCGTGTTGCGCAGGATAGTGGTACAGTGTGTGAGACAGACAGTTCTCGCTTCTTATTTACGCAATTGCTTCGTAACTGCTTATTTAATGTGTTGTTTTGGCGGCTACCGTAAACCGAGAAGGTAAACGGTACATTATCTTGACAAAACTGTAAACCGTAAACCCGAAAATACTGCAGACCGCGACAACCGCAAACCGGGGCTCCACTGTTTTTGAAATGTCCTTAAGGAAGAGCCGTGGTCCTCAATAGGTCCAACTCCTGCAGATCAAGTTTGTTATTACACAAGGCGGCGGCCACCAGCTCTGCCCGGCTGGACCGAGGCACCAGAGACGCATTGCAGAGCAGCACGAACCTTAGCTCGTCATTACCGCCTCCAGGTCGGCCCTCGGAGGCCACAGTTCAAATATTCATTCTTGACATTTTGAGCTGCTCCTGCGGGCAGAACTGCTCGGTAAAACGGTCTGTGCAACAATTTCTTCACCGAGAGTAAATTTGTCAAACTGCGCTGTAATTCTCGTGTTGCTCTTTAATTGCTAATAGAAGAAGAAAGGCGTTTGGATTCTGTGAAGATCCACCATCCCCAGCCTCAGTAGAGCCAAATCAACGACCGCCAGCTTTTATTATGCCAATGTTCCCTGTGCGCCTTTTGAGCTTTTTAGAAGAGGCACATTTTTTCTTAGGCGAAAAGCACTAGTTGGACAATGGATGAACGGACGGCAAGAAAAGATGAGTTAAGTCCCGTCGACATAAAAGAAGAAACTTATTCACACTTTTGCATTTTTGCAGATGGCTGCAAATTTCGTTCGGTCAATAGCAACTTCGCGCGTTTTCTCACGTTTCCAATTTGCTGGTTATTTGTGCACGATTTAGGCTACGAACATAGCCAGGTTCCAGCTATATTGTTTTACTCTACGTTCGTAGTACAAACAAATAAGGTATTCTAATGTCCAACTGTTTCCGTACAAACATCAGAAAAGTGCGCAGCTTTCAGAGTTCTAAATCACTGTAAATTTTAAGAAGTATCGGAAACTATGCCAGTGGCACTTAACGCAAAGTCACTTGACGGCTAATATTAAATCACTACTCTTGTTAGGCGCGCAATTGCGCTGGCAAGGCCGAAACAAAACGTTTGGACACTTTGCCCTGCGCAAGGAGAACAAACAACTACAATCAAGTGATTGTACGTTAAACGGCGCATCCATGGACAGTCTTTTGAAAGCGTTCTCTCAGCTAACCGTCCTAATTTTTATCACCAGCGAACAAAGTGAGGGAGGTTTTAATGTTTTTCGTTGAAGATTAAAGTATATATATATTTGTCTGTCCACCCAAAGACAGGCAGAAGGAGTTGAGTAATAATAATAATAATAATATTTTTCCGGTAGTCAGGTAGGTTTCCTGAGATATGAAAAATGCCAAAACTCTAGAGTATGCTGGCCATTAAAAATGACGGCGGTGAATTTGCCTCCTACCGCGGTCCGCGGGTGGTGGTCTTACTACAAGAGGCTTTCTAGTTTGCTTTGAGTTCGTAAGGAGACAACTGTATATCTACCTAAACATTGCAAGAATTTTGTCTAAGTAGTCCGCTTTCAGCGAGTCATTTGCTACAGAAGGTAAAGAAATAATCTTATCATTCACAGTGATTATTCTTAATTGCATTGATTCTATACATAAAATAGGTTCTACGCAGAGTAAAAAAAACTGCAATTTCTTTTATTCAAATAAAAGCGTTCTCAACACCTATACTGTCCGAACATGGCGCAGGCGGTGTGACAGCGTAGACGATGTCGCTGAGTTTTGGTTGCGGTCTGCGAAATCGCATACACAAATTTCGCATGTCTGTGCGGTAGTGTGGGCGGGACTTAAGTAAAGGTGAGGTATGTATGTATGATTGGCTAGACGAGGTGCCTTTATACACTACAAGTATAGCTCAGGAGAGCGTACGTCAGGTTTGGTTAATAAATCGTTTACATTGTAACGTTATTGCACATAATTTAATATTATAAATGAGCTTGTTATTTTTAATTGTATGTTGCTAAAAAGTTTGCGCTCAGTTCATCATATTAAATTCTAATCGACGTGTCCTGCGGATCACGGGCGTAAGCGCCATCGTTAGCGTTACGATAATTTTTATTAAGCAGATGCTTTTTCGGGATGCCGTTAAGACTAGTAGTAAGTATGGTCTGAGTACATGCAATACTGTAATACTACAGTAATCATTTACGAAAAGTGATATTAATACATCCTAACATAACAAAAATATAGCTGAGGCATGTTATAATACTTCCTACTATATTCTCATTCCGATGCCCACCTTCTGTCAAATTAGCTAGCTGGAGCATAGTAATTTACGAAACACATCACAGTGCAAATGCTATAAGTGTACCAGTTATCTATATTACGATTTTGCTTGCAGTTTCATCTTTCCGTCCATCCAGCAGTCTGTCCATGTGTCTGCACGTTACGATTTTCAAGATTAGATAGGGGCAACTTCAACTTACTAGAGGCTCTGATTTTGCTTCGTGAAAAAATTTTCGGTCAGTTTCGAAGCAAAGACATGAAGTTCATTTCATCCTTATCACATTGTCAAAACGATTTCCAGAAATGTTATATTCATTTGACCATTGTCGCTGTGAAATGCAGATTGTTAAAAGGTTTCATCGATCTAACCCTGACAAACTGTTTTGTCAAATTGTCAAACAGTTTTGTTCTTTAGTCATAAAACTATGAGATGTGTCAGAATGTAATAAACTCTGTCAAATAGTTATGAAGACTGTCAAACACATATGGCAAATTGGTCAAAAGCAATTGCAAAGAAATATATACAGTTTCGATAGAGTCTTAAAATTTTTAGTTCCAGGTCCTTGATTTAACCTTGGTTTTGAATTGGCCCGTTTTTTTCTGGAGCACTGGTGTCAACTTTCAAGAGGCGTACCACGCGTCCACGTGTACCCATTATCTCTCTCAGTTTATTAAATTTACATAAATTCAACACTGTCCGTAATGATATGCAAGGTGCATTATCATTTAAAGATTATTTTCTTTTATTATTTAATAATTTGAGCATCAATAAAACTTATTGTGGCATTCCTTCAAAACTCCTCGTTTTTTGCAAAGTTATCAGAAAGAACTGATGGAGGCGTGTTGTAGTGAGATTTTAGACAGTGTTGCTACGAGATTCCTGTGTCCAGCGTTTGACTCCAAAATATGGGATAAATGTAACGCAATCTCAGCGGAATAAGCGGAAACTTCCCTCTAAAGCATTCTGTTTCAACTCTATTTTAACTGTTTTTAGGGTAAAAATGCGAGAAACCTGCAAGAGGGCAAATAGACAACAGCCATGGGATTTCTCTTCATTTTCGTATATAAATTGATCACGATGTTTGCAAGCAAAGGCAACGTTTATAAACAAAGGGGATTTTACTCAGTTCATTACTCTATGAATGTTGAGGTTGTCATCAGTGTTACCTAACAGGAGCCGTATTGGATGTGGGGTAACACACGTGACACCGGCAGTCTGACTGTAACACGCCTCAGGTCTTGTTTTAGTGGACTGGACTTGATCTGAACCGCTTCATTCCTGCACTGATGTCTGGTCTATGCCGAGGACTTCTTGTATATTCATGACAACGTGGGTTTCAGCGTACTTCTCACACAAGCGAAGCTACACCGCAGAGCGGCAGGTTAGAGAATCCAGATGTGACACTGAACGTTGCAAGGCCAAATTCCAACCTTGGCAAGCAAGCTCTTGCGTGGTTGACATACTTACTTAGCGTTTGATGTCTGCGGAGGTACTGATCTTAGCCAGAATAGCAAGGGTCAGGGGGATGCAGAGCGTTACTTAATAACCTTCCGTAGATAGCGCCATAGCTCTTGACGATCTTTGATGTACTGCAGTCAAATACTCGTCTAGGGCAAGTTTGCCTATATCTGCAGCACGAGCCAGTGCGTACGGGTTTTCCAGTAGGAGAGCGGTCAAGTTGACTACATTTACAGTTATTTTAGGTGTAGTCATGGTAACGAAAACTCTTGTGCCAAGAGCTTAGGAGAGCAATTCTCTAACTTCAGGTGTCTACGCACCTCCAGTGAAAACGACTTGAAATGCTCCGACCCCCGCCAAAAATGTTCTCAACTTACTAGTTTATGCACTGAAGTTCTGAATGACTCGAGAATATTTCCGTAGATGTTTAGAGAGTCGAGCGTAATGACCTTTAATTTATAGAATAGAATCGAAGCGTAACACCATGCACCAAATATGAAATTACTTGCGTGATATCACTACTATTCCCATTTAGTTAATCTTCACACTTAACTCTCGACCCCGAATCTGTTTTTGACATGCTTCAAATGTCTACTTGTACTGAATTATAGATATTCGTGTAGGAATAGCTTTACATGAGTCGTCAGAACATTGTCCCACAGGGCGTTCTGTAGCAATAGTACTGATGAAGGACAAGAAATAGGACGTGATTGCTTGAAGATGGGACTTGACAGACAGAAACGGTTTTCAGATTTGGAATCAGTGGGTTGAACTGATGGAATTACAGTTGAAAGAATTCCAGCCACAAACTGCTTGTTCTCCAGTGTAATTGTTCTTTCAAATACATTTTTCTCTTATATGTGTAATTAAATTGTTATTTAATATCATCAGCGCTAGAAAAGCAATCCAATGTTGTTATAGAAACTTTAATCGTCATGAACCAGTCAGGGGTCAGTGCGTGAACCAACAGGGGGGCCATGGCTTCAAATGCACCCCCATTGAGAACCAATGACTTAGAATATTTTCCATTTCGTGATCTTCCAGGCGGCTGACATTAATATATCACTGAAATATAGATTGATCTTTCTAGAATATATTACCAGGCAAAGCAAAAGTTTCCTGAGGGATAATGGCATCACTAGCTTACCATGTGCAAAGTTTCACGTTTCCTAATACGGCTCGTTGATATGCCTCTCATTTTGCAATAGAGAGAGAAAGAGGGAAAGAGAGAAAACAAAACCCAGATTTTCCTGGGATAATTATTATTACTGCATAAACCTAAATCTAAACACAGGCAGTCGTGTTTATGTCCTTAAATTCTTCGACTTACTCTAAATTATTACTATTTTAAATCAATATGTTTTACCACTGGATCTTGTAGAAGGTAAGATAGTATGTATTTACTAACTGCATTTTTTGTAGGAATTATAAATTTAAATATTTGGTATCAAAGCGGTATATAATTATTGTACATGCATATCAAATAAACAGAAACTAATAATATTTGATGTATCTATAGCTTAGTTGGGACTATATTCTGACCATTTTATCAAGGCAGTTCGGCAGTGGTCATATTCCTCTATAGTGTTGCCAATTTTCACGGGTATTTCTAAGATTTTGCTAGGCCCATTCTTAGCCCCGCCCACTACCTGTATATAGAGAAATCTCAGAAATGCCCACAGAATTGGCGCCGCTGTAGAGGAATTCGACCACGACCGAACTACCTTGATAAAATGGTAAAACTATAAGTACGGTCTAGCGTCCTTCATGAAAGATGTTCAATATACTTATTCCTATATGTTACCTAAGCTTAATTTTTTTTCTTTTGTGGGTTAGGAATCTGAAACCGCAGTAATCTTCGTTGGTAGTTGAGGGATCATTGGAGATAACTAGCGAGAAGTCCTAAGTATTTAATAATAAATGGAGCTAAAAGTACAAGGAGATACATCGGAAGTTTGGTGTGTACATTAGCTGGTTAAATTGAAAAAGGAAATAATGTTTTTGCATGGATAAATATCGAAGATTCTTCATAGAAACAAATTTAACAAAAATTATCATCGAATCAAAATATACTGCCAACGAAATATTTTACATCATTCTGTGAATTGGTTATAGTGGAAAAATTATCGAATTCACTTTTATGCAGCACATAAATATTGACGACTCCATCTCAACTAAAACAATACTTCGTTCGACTAAATATTTCGTGGGCGATATCAGCTGGAGCAATTCTCGTTGGAATTGGCTTCGCCCAATAAAAGTTGGAAGTTGAGGCGAACTTTCATGTTGAGGGTACACTGCACGGCACCATCTGGCGGCGAGCGGTGGCGCTGCAGTAAAACAGCGAGCATTTTATAACCTGCAGAGTTTAATTTCTTGTTTGCGGGCTGCAGCTGAAAAGACGAACTGGATGGACAGACTTGTTTTGTGTGGCATCCATGATGAAGCGAAACACTGACAGACTGTTTGGCTGTGTTGTGGTAGACTAAAACATTTACAGACTGCTGTTGTATTGCCCTGGCGGATGAAAACTTGGGCAGACTGGTTTTAAAGCGTAATGATGGACGAATTTATGGACCGACTCGTTTTTTACCGCCATGACGGTTCAAAACGTGAACTGGTTTTGCTCTGCCTTTATGGGCAAAAACATTCGTGGACTGGTTTTGTACCACATTGTCAGAAGAAAACATTGACAGACTCAGTTTTTACCGCTCTGAATGAGGAATGTATTGACAGACTGGTTTTATACCACCCTGAAGTACAAAAACTATGTTTTTTTTGCATTACCATATGGAGTAGGAGGCGAGGATACCGATGGATCTAATTTATCGGGTATCAGTAAACTAAGACATTGAAGGGACAGTTTCGTGCCACCTTGATAACCCTAAATAGACGAAAGATAGCCCAGCTTTATGAAAATGAAACTTGTAGATTTGCAGATATTTGATTTCAGTGGTAGGCCAATTGAGCATCATATCTACTTATGTTGCATTCGAGGGTAGTCGTGGTGGCAATTCCGGGTGTCTCATAAATCAACATAGCATGCTAAGAGCGCTTATATAATGAGCTATAAATTATGGGAAGATTGAACCCCTACAATTTAAATAAAGAGAAAGAGATAAGTTCTGTTAGTTTGATTAAGTTTTGTGTAACCTTTGCTTTAATTAACTGAAGTTTTGGCAGCCATCGAGAGCGCTATTGCGAAGTATTACCTATAATTGTCAATGACTTAGTGTTAAAAATTAAACTCAAACCAAATATACTAAATTAATTAGTCGCAAATCATCCATTCAATAATAAATGAAAAAAGAATAAATCAAATCAAGCTCATAATTTATGCCAAACCCGTTACTCCACTTGTCCCGATATCATACATCTTGAACTGCACATTACAAGTTTCATACCCAACTTAATATCATAACTATATCTAGCTTTCATCCTGACATATACAGTCGAGTGCACAAACATTGAATTTCGTTTGCACACGAATAGTCCACGCCAATGATTTCATTACTTACGATTGTTCACTATGAAAACGTCCCAAGAGATCAATTTTGCCCTCCACAGGAACTTGTGGCCATGAAATTCACAAATTCTTGCAACCATTTATTACTTCAATCACAAGTAGTGAATTCACTGCTATGGATCAATTGCGTTTGCAAGCGGTATTTAAGATCTCTACACTAGGCTGTATAGGTCAGGATCAAAACCGGAAATGCTTTACGGCCTTCCAAAAGTTCATAAAGAAATTTCTAATCTATTTTCAGGTCACTGAAGCGCTGACATCGGCACGGAACGGTGATAAGAACATTAATTGCACTTTGCAAATTTTAAAATTCAGATAAATGTCATATAGTTTTCCTTAGTCTGGGGTTCTGCTGCCGATTGTCATCTGAGTTTGTTGGTCAGAGTGGTTCGTCGATGTACTTTTATGTTGGATGGTGTTGTGCCTTGTGATCTGGCGCTTCGTCGTCGAGTTGGTAGGGTCTGGTTTTTCTATAAAATATATAATTGCCGTAGTCATCCACTGGCGGCTTTTCTTCCGGAGCCATCAGCTCGGGCGCGGAATACTAGGCGTGCTGGTGCTTTTCATGAGTTTGTCTTGGTTCTCGTACGATGTCGTAAAAACCAGTATTTTCGTTCGCTTCTTCCATCATATATAGATGTTCGAAATAATCTAGACGGCTCTGTCTTTGTTGGTGCTGGCATAGGCAGCTTTAAGCGATTTGTGAACAGAATGGCACTGCGATCATTAATTCTTTCTTTCTTTTTTCTTTTGCTTAGCTGGGGGTTGAGAACCTTATGGAGTTTCCTCCGTTCTCACTTCGCCAGTCTGGTGTATTTTAATAACGATAACAATAATCATTGACTTTCACTTCAGTGAAACAATGAAACACTGCTGTCGGGGCCGAAAATAGCTGCAGGCGCCCACCTCTGCCCAGTATTCCTTACCTCATGACTGTTGCTTATACTAAGTCTTATCTACAGGGACAAGAAAAACTGAAATGCACTGTTCAAGAAAAAACTATATCGTTTTCGCTTCCCAATGGTGCCAGTTCACTCATGTTACAATTTATAATGGATGGTACGAGATTTCTTAGAAAGCGATACAAGTGTTTAGCAAACGCTTTCTTTTTATAACGTTCTTTATAATATAATACTAAGAATGACCGTCGTGTGTTTATGTATTTATATTTTTATTTATTTATTTGTTTAATTATAGGTTGCGTGTCACGCTCTTAACGAAATAGATAGGCAAAAATTAGCTCTTGGCTTCCTGGTGTCAACATTGTATTTATCTGCTTGAAGACTGTGGTCATCCTGCTAAGCTTCATAGAAAACTGATAGGTAGAAAATATTCCAGGTTGCAGATGATGGCACTCGAACAGTGTATCTGAATTCTGGTCTTTCTTTGACAACGTAGATGCATACAGCTTCTCTAAACAGTCTCTTCCATTGTGATGTGTACTCTCTTCTGAGATTTACTTCATCCAAACTTCAGCTGACACTCTTATTTTGTTAATTATTGAGGCAACTGGTAAGATATTCTTGAGCGGTCAGACCATGATGATTTCTCGGCGGCAAATTATTTTCTCCACTTATTTTGGGTTTTTCTTTCAACAGAACAAGTTTTCTTATGAGGAAAAAATTTTCCGAGTCCGAGTTATATGCCACCATTGAGTATCTTGGATACAGAGCTCCGTATTTATTAGAACCAACATTGACTGCGGGCAAAAAACGTCGCTTTTTTGTGTATCACCGAAAGAAGCTGGGTGTTGTTCAGCCTTGCACGCTTATCTGTGCGGTTCCCAAATTCAAGTTGGCAGTTGCGCAGCATCCTACACATGGAAGTTAATAAGAGCCTTACATGTATAGAAGGGAGCTCAACCGTCTACCTTAAATAGGTAATAACCTGAAAAATCACAAAGCATATGTCCCGTCAACACGCGGTACTACCCAGACAGGGAGCTCCCTTTTATAGATGTAAGGCTCTGCCTTAATATCTTTGCGATGATGCTACAGGCAACACAAGACGGGTCTTCACAAATTCTTCGCTGTCATTATTGACAGCGCGGGCATTCTAGTGCAGCAAAATATTATGTGAGAATTCGCTTTCAGTTTAAAAAATTGCTTCTGTTTATACTATCCGGTCGGCTACAGAGTAGTATATATACGTCGTTAGATTATATCAGACACTATAATGAGGATGGTTCTATATAGAGGGTGAGCCATAAGTAAGGTACCTTTTGAAAAATATTACATTATTAAAACTAAAAATGGTAAAGCAATTTGATTTTTTGAAAATGAAAGAGAAGATTTTGAATTTTTTTATTATTGTATCTATTCTACCGACAATGCAACATATTGCTGTTAAAATAAAAAAAATATCCCTCTCTCACAATAAATCGTTACTTAGTGCAACAACGAGCAAGAATCGTGGAACTTTACTCCCGAAGTAATATTATTGTTCGGTTACTGCAGTTCAGAGGATATGCAGGAACATTGCTGGTATTGGAAGAAGTCCTCCGAAGAAGTGCATAAGATTACTGGTATTGAAACTTCGAGAAAGCGGGACAACAGCCGACAAACAACGTAGTGGCAGACCACGGACCGTCCAAAATGATGCTTCAATCCAACTTGTTGCAACGAGTGTTGCTGATCGGCCAAAAACGTCGACTAGGATACGTTCAGCTCAACGGGGAATATCACGTACTTCACTGCGACTAATATTGGCAAAGAACTAAAGTATCATACACATAAAATTTGAATAACACAAAAAAATCCAAGCTGTGAACTACCAAAAGCGGTTAGATTTTTCCAATTGGTTTTTGCAGCTGGCAGAAAATGAAGAGTTTGTGAAGAATCTAATCATGATCGGTGAATCGAATTTTCACCTCGATGGTTTTGTTAATCAACAAAATTGTAGATCCAAAGCTAATTCATGAAAGTCTACTTCAATCAGCTAAAGTAACAGTATGATGTGGCATCAAGTCATTGAGGATTTTTGGACCATATATTTTTGAATGTGCTAACGGTGATGCAATTTGTGTTCATGGAGACCGCTAATGACAGATGATTCAAGAATACTGTGTTTATTACCTGAAATTGAAGGTAGTTATACAGAAAATACATTTTTTCAACAAGTTGGAGCTACAGCGCATACAGCAGGAGGACCAATTCAAATATTGAAGACAATTTTCTCAAACAGATTGATTTCTGGTTTTGGCGACATATTGTGGCCACCCCGATCTTCAGATTGAAGCGCTCCTGATCTCTTTCTCTGGGGATACTTGAAGGCAAGAGTCTACATTGATATTTCTGAAACTTTGCAGCAGCTGAAAAGAAACATCAGCCAGGAGATCAACAACATTTCAATGAACAGCACCGTTGCAAGAGCTTGCGATTACTGGGCCAGTAATGAAGGTCATTTAAAGGATATTGTTTTCCATACTTAAATGTGTTGCATTATTTTAATATAAAACTTTAAAATCTCCTCTTTCATTTGCAAAAAAAAAACAAATCCTTTACTATTTTTAGTTTTGATGTTAATTCTTTTTTAAAAAGCTACCTAACTTATGACCCACCCTTCATAGGTATTTCTGTTTATTTATATTCTGTTTGATTTATTATTTCATTTCATAATCTGTCACCTATGAAACATTCGCTTGTGTCGTACTTAGAGCCAGTCTTTTCGTATTTTGGATACGGCGTTGGACATCGTCCACGCACGAGAGCATCAAGGATGGTAATACGGAACAAGGACAGTGTTCAAGCTGTCGTACACTCCAATGAAAAAGCCGATAACGCGGGGTGTCTCTCCGTCGTAACATCAATAGTACTAACTGTTGTTTATCGTCTTGCAATTTCTCCCTCAACATAGAGCAAATAGAAAATTTTTGTGATTTGAAAGCGTGTGGTAGCGTAAAACATCCATTTTATAACTTTTGCATGATTTAGAAGTGCAGCCTGCTGTTCAAATGACTCGAAAACTATCATTAAACGGGATCCTGAGATTCATTTCCGTAAAGCAATAGACGCCACATTTATAAATGAGAGAGAAGATAATGTTTTCGTATAAACATATTTGTATATATGCTTGCCCACCCAAAATGTGGTAGGAGTTGAGCATTGCTCATAATTTTTTTTTCAGGGAGTCTGGTGGGTTGACCTAGATGTGGCTCGAGCCAAAAAACTAGGATTAGCTGTCCATCAAAAATAACGGCGATGAATTTGTTTTCTGTCCACCCAAAAGAGGCAGAAGGAGTTGAGTCCTAATAGTAATTTTTTTTAGGCAGTCAGGTGGGTTGACTGAAATATGAAGACTGGCAAAAATTTTGAGTTAGCTGGCTATAAAAAATGACGGCGTTGAATTTGTAACTCCACCCGAAGAGAGGCAGAAAGAGTTGAGCGATGTTCAAAATTTTTTCTAGGGAGTCAGGTGGGCTAAAGGTAAAAAGGTAGAGTCAACTTAGACCACACCCTCACCTGGGAAACCCACATGCACTGGTTTGTGCTGCGAGCATGGGCCCACTGGCCCCAGATGAGCAAGTGTAGTTGCAGCCGACTTCGGGTCACCAAGAACTATGGCGCCAAATTTGACGGAAATAACAAATGACCCAAGACCCCCAACCCCCTCATCTCTGAGGAAGGCTGATTAGATGTGAGCAATGCCAAAAAAACTAGACTTAGTTAGCCATCAAAAGTGACGGCGACGAATTTGTTTTCTGTGCACAAAAAAAAGAGGCAGAAGGAGTAGAGTTATAATAATAAAAATCATCACTATTTTTTAGGCAGTCAGGTAGGTTGACTGAGATGCAAAAGATGGCAAAAAAATTGAATTAGCTGGTCATCAAAAATGACGGCGTTGACTCTATAACTCCACCCAGAAAGAGGCAGGAGTTGAGCTTTTTCAGACAGTGCAGTGTGTTGACTGAGATGCGAAAAATGCCAAAACTCCTGTGTAAGCTGGCTATAAAGAACTGCGCTGAATTTGGTTCCACCTCGGGTGATGGTCGTATGCCACGGGGCGTTCTAGTTTATACTTAAGAACGTTAACGTCATTAATCTACAGTACCTCAAATATATGTTTATGTCACCTGGGTGGTATGGTGATTTAGGCGTGTAAAAGTGTGTTTTTAATCTATTATTTTCAATTNTACATTAATTTATTTATCCTATCAGCACCAACTAAAATATTGTTTCTCGTAGAAATATCGCTATTGGAAATGACCTTTAGGAAGGACCGTGGTCCTTATAATATCAAGTTTTTCATTCAGCATGATTTCGATCTCATGCCAAAACTCCTGTGTAAGCTGGCTATAAAGAACTGCGCTGAATTTGGTTCCACCTCGGGTGATGGTCGTACGCCACGGGGCGTTCTAGTTTATACTTAAGAACGTTAACGTCATTAATCTACAGTACCTCAAATATATGTTTATGTCACCTGGGTGGTATGGTGATTTAGGCGTGTAAAAGTGTGTTTATAATCTATTATTTTCAATTGATCTGGCAAATATCTCACGCGTTCAGCATTCACATTTCTATCTTGATACAGTTCTGTAGAAATGGCAAGGAAACCTCATATTTTTGTATGCAGCAATTGCTCCGACATTCGTAGCACTTAATACATCCGTCTCATCAATGCTACATTGAGAATTACATTAATTTATTTATCCTATCAGCACCAACTAAAATATTGTTTCTCGTAGAAATATCGCTATTGGAAATGACCTTTAGGAAGGACCGTGGTCCTTATAATATCAAGTTTTTCATTCAGCATGATTTCGATCTCATGCTTCGGAGGTACTTCCTATATACTTGCATTGTTCTTTAGCCATAAGTGCAAGGCTATTCTGATATGCCTTTCCCAAATTTCCAGTCGCCTTTGTTTGAAATATGTAGTGAATTTTTTCCTATTAATTTTTGTGTCTCATACCTACAGCTACAAGACCTGTAGAAATTCCACGGTAAGCAATTATCATTACTATTATACTGCACATATGCAGTACGAAATAGAGTAGACACAATAAGTCTTTTTAAAAAGTGTACCATATTGTTAAGCACCCTTGACATCCTGCTGCTAATCTCTTCTTTCATACCGTATTCCTTAAACTATTCCTTTCTCATTGAAGCAGCTAATAACAAACAAATGAATGCAGACAGGCATTCTTGAAGTATTCGGATGTTTTAAACTTGCTACAACTATGGCGGCAGGGTCGTCACTTTGTCGCTTATATCATAAGGTCGTAAAGGAAATACCAGTTTCCCGGAAATAACTCCAGCGATAAAAAATTCATTGAGGCAAATTTATAGTAACTAAAAACCTGAAAGCAAACTACTTTATACCCACGGGAGAAGCAGACCTTGGGTGCTGCACAGTTGTGCTGAGGGTCTCAGAACGATCCCCAGGCCAGGTGAACGATCTTTGTCATCGCGCTCGGCTCGCTGAATAGGCAAAACTTGCTTAGTGTGCATAGCTATCGTGGAGGTATTTACCTTATGGTAGGAGGTGGCGGGTCATTGAACCTTCCGCTAAATACGCCATAGTTTTAGAGACCCGTCGTCGGCTGCAACTGTACATACTACTCAGGGGCGAGTTGACCTATATCTGCCGCACGAACCAGTGCATGTGGGTTTCCCAGTTGAGGAGGGTGCAGTCAAGGTTGACTTTACCTTTACGTTACCAACGAATTTCTATATAATGCTCTCAAAATGGATCATCTTAAGCCTAGTTCAGGTCAGCAACTTTCATTTCGCTTAAGCCTATCAGTCACTCAGAAAAAATGTTGTTGACAGGCTAGTTGGGATGCACACTTGATTGTGTGTGTGAATGGTACGCTGTTACTTAGTAGAACGTTCTCCATAACAAAAGAATAACAATTTGTTTACAACGTAAATTGGTTACAATTCACACTGGTGAACTTGTGTCAACTACCAATATCGTAGGCCGCAAACTGTACATGTCCCGTATGGGTAATACTTAGGGCTCAGATTTGAACAACTAGTTCAAATTGTCACATTGATTCACACGTCAATTTTAGTGGATCTTTACAGGTTACAATTTTATTAGTGTTGTTCTGAAATAGTACAGAAATTATTAGATAACACGTACATATGAATATCATATCTAAATAAATTTAGTTTGCAAAATAATAGGAAATACTTTTAACACGTTTAGCACAGAGAGAATCCTATGCAGGTACGGCAAAAAAGAGAAACAGAGCAAAGGAAGCGGAGAGGCATAGATGGGTAAAGAAAGGTCATCCCAGAGCCTAACTAGCAATGGTGCCGTTGGGAATTGGCCCTAGAGTATGTTTCTTGTCGGCCCTCCGCCTCACTGCGGCCGTATATTTGGCATGGGATTTTACTACTTAAATCAGCCATGCATTGATATATAAGGTGTTTAAACCTCCCTAGTCATAACTATGGTGTTTCAAGAGAGCAAGAGGAAGGGACCCGTAGTATGCCGACAGAAACGTGGAACTTTAAGTAGTAACCTACGACATCAGAAAGGAAGCAAAGTGGGCACAAAACCCAGAAATCCCATAGGCCAAACTGCCAGTCTTGCATAGCTTTCATAATGCTAGGCCATGAGAATCAAACGTTATTTTGGTACGAAAGGAAAAGCAACTTCTGCCGTAATTAATGAAACCTTTAAGAAACACAAAGGGGAAACTGTATGGCTAATAAAGGGGAAGAATGAAGCAAAGGTAATCAGCAGAAGCACAAAGAGGGGGTCACGCTGGGACTAGCACGTCACCACTGTTCAGAGTGTTAGCTAGCTTATTAAAATAAATCACTTTTCTAACAGAAAAATTACTTCACACAGGTGCGTCGCACAGAGACAGACGTGTAGCGCACGCAGGTAATTCTTAAAAGTTGATTGCTGTCTGCGTAGGGGGGCGGCACCTCAGACTGGGTACCCGTAACCTCTGGAGTTCCACAGGGAAGCGTGCTTGCTCCCGTACTATTCTTGATCTACGTCAATGACATGGACGCGGCCCTGCTCTGTCGCATCTCAAAGTTTGCAGATGACACCAAGCTGTGTAGTCGAGCCGATCGAGAAGAGGACCGACGTGCACTGCAATCAGATTTGGACCTCTTGATCGGCTTGGCCGAGATGGGGCAGATTGATTTTAACGTTGACAAGTGCACTGTAATTCACGTGGGACACAGTAACCCATGCGTAACCTACAACATGGGCGGAATAGAGATAGAAGCTGTTAAGTCATAATGTAACCTGGGGGTTACGATTACACACGATCTTAATGGGACCGGCAAGTCGATGAATGCTGTAGAAAGGCTTATAAAATATTGGGTGTGATTGCCAGAAATTTCGACTACAAATCAAAGGACGTGATATTACTACTGTACAAGTCGCTGGTGAGACCGCACCTTGAGTACGCGATACAGTTTTGGTCCCCGACTCTTCAAAAAAATATACAGAAAATGGAAAGAATCCAGCATCGTGCCACGAAGCTCATACCAGCGCTACGCAACAGGAGTTACGAACAAAAGCTCGAAGCGCTGTGACTGACTACGCTAGAGAAACGAAGAGTAAGGGGTCAGCTCATTGAAATTTTTAAATACTTACACTCAGGGGATAGTTGAAGACAAGAGTTGTTCAGGGTGGATCCGAGAGATGGAACTCGGACTAATGGACTGAAGCTGCTTCGGAGGAGGTGCCGTGCAAGGATCGCAGCTGACTTCTTCCCGAACCTCATTGTGCGGACTTGGAACGATTTACCGGGCTGGGTTGTGCAGACTGAGTCCGTCAACGGTTTCAAGGCCCGGCTGGACAGATACTGGGCAGCAGATTGGGCCGCTGGTGTGGACCTGGGGCTCGGACGAGCCTTAATGCCCGAAGACACCCAAAATTGTATTTATATGTCATATGCTAGGCTGTAGCTGCTGGTTTAACTCGTTATGAGTATATGATGCAGTTTTTAGCCTTAGTCCCCTCAGAGGGCATGGGATGGCCCACAGGAAATAGGGTTGGGTTTGTGTGGGTTCGCCAGTTCTGTATTGTGAGGAGCGATGAAATTTTATAGCTAGAAGATACACTTAGTGAATACGATAACCGTGTTTCGCATTTTAGCATGGATGAATATATGATAAAATATTTTAAAGCGCTGTCGGCTGAGTTCTGGAGCGAAGCTTTTTTTTAGAATAATAATTGACGTTAATTGATCGTTGATGATGGACAGTCACTGAGGAGCAGCATAGCATAGCTGATCTCGCTTGGTGGGTTCTAGGGAGCGGCCCGAGTGATGACCCTGTGGTTGTGGTTGGCTCTAAATCTAATCTAACCTTAGCACAGTCAGTCGTCAAAGTCGCGGCGTCGTTCGTTGGCCGACGGGCTGTGACGGCTACGAAAGTTGTTAATGTGAATTCACTTATACAAATCGTCTGATGTTCTAAGTAGTGCGGTCCAAAATTTACCAAACACTTTCCAGAAGTTAGAAAGTACATTATGTGACGTGAACACATCTTAAAATTCGGAGCAATGATACTGTTGAAGGTAGTGATTGTATTACAACTTGTCTCCTGCCTAGCGTTTAGCGTTTATTCCGCGTCGTCTCTTTCGTTCCTACAATAATTATTGAGGTTATGGTCAGTAATTTACACTTCTTATCCGCCTGTTAGATCTGTATTTTTTCTAAATACTTTATACTTATTTTGCATATATTTAAGGGAAACAGAAGATTATTAAATGCAAGATAAGGATAGTTATCTTAATTAATTTGAGCCACGATATTAGCCCTATTAAGTAGCTCAAATCTTGTGCGGAAGCTATAGAGCCGCATTTATGTACTGTACACGACGGTTGTACCCTTAGTGAAAACTTCCTACATTAAAAATTCTTCTTTAAATAAACACGTTTAACAACTGCGTCTCTTGTTACCGGCAACATTTTAGGCAGTGTGAGATCATCTTCTTCTTTCTTTTCTGTTTTCATTTAAAGTTTGTGAAGTTTTATACTGGTCTTGTAAGTAGAGTGAAAGTAAGCGGGACTATTTTATAACGAAGTTTTAATAGTAGGAGAGCAGCCCTGCTTACTGGCGACGGCAATACCTCATGGAAAGTATATAAGTTTTTACAATGCATTTGACAACTTTTTTCCAAGAACTGAACAATACGCAGCTATACTTGAAATTCTTCCCATTCAAAGTCAGTCCTTTTTGCAAGTTGAATTTTCCCCTATTTGTTCGTGCGAGTGTAATGAGCAGATTGAAGGACGAATGGATGGATCCGTGGACGTACGTAACCACATACAGAATTTAACATTATAGATAGATAATAAAACCAGGGTATGAAAACGTTAACGGGTAAAACAGACGCTAATTATGAGCGTTTAGGAGAAAAGAGCATCTGTCATCAAGCTATGACATCATTAACGCAAACCAAGATATACGTAAGGACACAAGCTCAGACATCAATTTACTATAATTGCGTGCACCACATTTCAGCTATGTTTGGATGGTTCAGTACGCGATGCTGTCGTGCTATTAATCTAATCGTAGTAATCGCTTTTCCAGGAGGTGAAAATGGACACCGAGTACCGTATTTTCAATTTCCCTCATATCCATCTAAGGTGAAAACTCGGGGTGCTGGCTACTGGCTGAGGCAACGCCTCTGCCAGCAGTCAGCGTGCATTTGTTCTAGCCATAGTGAGGTCAGTAACTTATAATGGTTTTTGCAGCAAGAATTACAGATGTTTCTGTATATTTTTCATCTATGTAGGTTCAAGTAGGATGTAATTTTTTCATTACTTTTTTTTTGTCTTCAGAAGAGAGTCTTGCAGGTGAGTTGCCATATTCACAGTTACTTCAGCAAAACATCAAAATAGAAAAATATAAATTATAGTAAGGAAAAGCAATATGACGAGGATATCTGGTCAGTGCTTGTGAATAGCGTCGAATCAAATCGTATCATGCACCGCAACTCAATAATTTTCAGCTAAGTTTAAAGTGTGACGATAAGTACATTGTGAATTGTGAGAGACATAAATAACTATTCAGAACATCTATTCATGACCTTTCATAGAAATGGAGTACATGGCCAAATAAATGAAACTAAGCTTGTCAGTGTGCGGTGAAGAGTTGTTTGGCCTCAATGACGACACAGGGGCTGCTAGTACACCCTCACCCCGCTCCACCAATTCTGCTAATTTTCTTGCTGCTTCGTCGTTAGTGCTCTTATACCCCTAGCAAAACTAGTTTCTCCAAAAAGACAATGAATTTGAGAAGTTCTACTTTGGCAGTATAACATGCACTTAGAGTGAGGTGCTACAGTTAATTTACAGAAGATTAGTTAGGTCAGATCTGAGTGTCTGCGCTACGCCCTTGAAACCTTCAGAATTGTGACGTCACAATTGCGTCACGCCATATTAGAAATACCAAAGATTCCCTGCTGCAACAATAGTGACGCGAGTGGTGTGACGTCACAATTTGAAGGTTTCAAGTGCGTAGCCCAAACACTCAGATCTGACATAATTAATCTTCTGTAAATGAACTGTGGAGATGCTCATTATGGATACACACTTGGCAGTCCAAAAGTTTCGCCGCAGGCCAATGAAGACAGACGTGGTGCATCGTGAATCTTGCCGTTATTATTTTTTTTTTTTTGCTATAACGAAGACGAGGAGAATGGATTTTAAGTTTGCAGGCAGGATTCGCATTTTGTGTACACTGCTCTAGCCACAGACATAGGAAAGCTTAGACTCATAATTTTTAAACGCCACTGAAATCGACCGTTCAGTTGTGACGTCATCGTTGTCGCTAGTTCTCAAGCAAAAACTGAAGAAATGCCCGCCTGTGATCATTGCTCTACAGCTCAAGCCGTGTGAAGTTTATTTAGGTCGAATGATGACCGGAAAGCCCGAGGTGAAGGAAAATAATACCCCAGAAGGTTTCCTACAGTGCATCCTCAGACTGGTTCATGCTTGATGTCTTTTTATCTTCCATATCATTATAATCTATACATCACTTTTGATCCATTAATGCTAGAACGTGATAATCTATGCCGTCTACTAGTGTACTAGTGATGACATTTCTTTACAGCTCATACTTTCTTTACTAATAGGGTTCTGAAGGAAGCGCTACAACGGCTAACTCAAATTGTCATAAGAGAGGAGCGCTTTCTGTTTTTGTCCATCTGACCAGCACATCTTCCTTCCCTTAGATAACTTGTGAAAAAATAATGATTGATATTAGCAGGCAGTGAAGCATCACTGAATTTAATTAAATTCCTGCTGCGTATCCTATAGCACTGTAAAAAAGTTCAGCGTTTTAACAGGAAGAAATTAGAAAAACGTCTATAATTTTCTCCTTTGGAAAAGGAACCTAAAGTGTTCGTCGTATCCCTGGAAAATCCTGAAGTTTACATGGTTTACAGAAAAAATTATTCCGCTCTGTTTTATGACGGAGATTTATGGATTGTTTCTGTACTATAACTTGGAAGTGTCTGTCGATAGGATTGTTACCGGGAAGTTTTCGTCGTCTCTGTCAAATCCCAGGTCCAGAAGTTCTATATCAGCGTGTTTATCCAATATTGCTTCAACTTCTCATGCTCTCCCCTGTTATAGAATAGGTTTTCAACACCACTGAAGGATTATGAATGTGGCATTAGTGGGCACCTCTCAGATATGTGTGTAACTATATGTCTGAATATTAAAGGATTTTTTAAAATAATTAACGTATGTTTTTAATGACTGCTTATAAAATGTAAACGTATTGGTTTAGTAAACAAAAACCTGGAAGTAAGATTTTCCGAAAATACTCACTCTCGAAACTCAGATACGAACTCATATAACCATCAGCACAAATCACACATACTTGCTCCTAACAGATATATGACTATTGTACATACCGAGTTGGGTATCAACGAATAGTTCATAAACAATGCAAGTAATACACGTGCGTACTGCGCGATAAATTGGTGTGCTGGATACTCGTTGCCCTCTTTTGACCAAAGGGTAGACAAAGCAGTGACAGCTCGACTGTTTAGGGTGCTACCTCCAAACTTTAGTTTTCAACGGCGTGGGTTTGAATCCAGTTAAGGCCCCCTTACTTTTTCAGAAGACCATTTAAGCAACTGAACCAAATTCAAAATTTGTAAATTCTGACGGGAAGTTCTTTGTGTTTCTGTAACAGAGGGAATCTGTTTATTGCCTTCTTACAGTGATATATAGGGTTTGATACGCCTTCTGTACGCCGACATTATTGCTCCTAAGAGAAACTGCATCTTTTAAGGAAGCAAGCATCCTGAAAGAAATAATTTGGCCTCAACTGCAATGTCAGAAATCGCTTCTCCTGTGCTACGATGATCATCGACTCAATTTGTACGTCATAAACTGAGATCAAATAATATAGCTTCAATACATGGAGAAAGTAATGAAAATCAGATTCAATGGCAGCGCTAAGAGAAACTGAAAATATCTTCATTGTTTGGATTTTAACGTTGGCTGAGCAAGAAGTGCATTCAAGTAAACGGATAAGGTTCCAACTTTGTCCATCTTCTGCATCCTGGTCTAATTTTCGCTCATCGATCTATCTGAAACCGCAACATAATTACAAAAACTTCAACCTGACACATTTTACGGCTATCTATTTCGTTAAGCGCGTGAAACGAAAGTTACAAATACATAAAAATATATAAACATATACACGCGCAACGTTGCTTATTATATTATTTTGATTTTTGCTCAGTCAGAATATCCTTACCGCTATTATTTTACATTATGAAATATTATTATATCATTACCTGCCAGCAAGGCCGTTAAAATGACGGCAACTAATGAGTGTTGGCCTTAGTCCTTCTCACTGCCAAACAATAAGGCCAAAGAATGAATTTCGGAATGCGGTCATAGCGACCGAGATTGGCATATCAAGTCTAGTAAAGCAGTGACACTCTGAAGTTCAATTCTAGAGTTTAGACTGTGCGGATGTCGTCATCACTTATGAAGACATATAACTAACGAAAGAAGACTGAGGAGAATGGATAAAAACAAAGTAAACGGAAACAGATAAAGTGGCACTTTTGGGAATGCGAGAAAAACACCTACTGCAAGTTTACAACAAGGCGAGAACGGGAACAAAACAATATTTGCAGAAGAGAAGCCTTTCATTCCCAAACTCATGCTCAGGAGGAAGTCATCGAGAACTTCAGTATCTATGACCTTGACGGGGAGATTTTGTGTTTGTCGGAGTCTGTCTCTTGATTTGTTTTTCACCCAAAAAACTCAGAGAATTATGGACGGATCTCTATGACATTTACAGAGATCGTTGGGTATGTTTGGAGGAACTGATGATTAACTTATGGTGAAGATTCGTCAATTTCTTGTTTGTCTACTTGTATTTTCCTGGCGACAAAATTCATGAAGTTGCAAACGAATTTTTATGAATTTTGTAGGAAATGTTAGTACTGTTGCGAAGATCGCTTGATCAGATTTTGTGATGACCTGTTCCTCCAATTGTCTGTTTGACTCTATCTTTGTTTTCTTATTTGTTATCAACATAACCCAAAGTAGTATGAGCGGATCATTATGAAATTTTAAGGAATTTTTAGGATGGTTAAGAGGCACAAACGACCAAATTTTATCCATGATTTATTTATTCATTTGTATGTTAGTCTCTGTGTTTGTCTTTTTGTTTATCAGTATTACTTAAAAGTTATGGATGGGTTCTTAGCTAACTGCCGAGCAGCTTACACCGAAACTTTGGTATAAAACTAAGTAGTGAGCAGCTGACACAGAAATTCTAGCCATGAAGATATGTGCCCAGCAGCTGACACAGAAATTCTTGGTATGAAGATATGTGCCCAGCAGCTGACACAAAAATTCTTGGTTTGAAGATATGTGCCCAGCAGCTGACACAGAAATTCTTGGTATGAAGATATGTGCCCAGCAGCTGACACAGAAATTCTTGGTATGAAAATATGTGAAAAGCAGCTGACACGGAAATTCTTGGTTTGAATATACGTGCCCAGCAGCTGACACCGAAATTATTGCTATGAAGATATGTGCCAAGCAGCTGACACAGAAATTCTTGGTACAAAACTGAAACTTAACGTCGAACTGCATCCCCCTGCAGCTGCACCAGCAGTAGTAGTAGCACCTGGTATGGTAACTACCTGG
>LQNS02276498.1:6396887-6426668 GCA_001587735.2 Parhyale hawaiensis | reverse complement strand
TTGACTGTTTGCAATAAGTAATGCAGTTTTCTGCGCGCCAACGTAAGGCTAAAAGAGATGTGTTCCTTAACAGAAAACGCTCTGGTCTCCTATTTCTTCCATCCTTGTAGTAACAATATTGTGGCAATGGAGAAATTTCTTCATGGATTTACTGACGTTATTTTTTACGGCGAGTACACAAGTATGTATGATAAGTAGGTAGCATCCATCCTTTGCACAGGGCACTCATTGTACGTTTAATAGCAAGGTTTGTGATATTCATGATGAATTTTCCAAATTGTGTGAACGTTGTTGCCCGGTTCGATGAAAGTGCATATCCTAAAGCCGCATGCTAAAGTCCTGGATAACCAACAAACGTCTCTCCTCAATAAAGCGAAAGCTCGAAATCTACAAAACGTTCAGATTAGGTTCGCTTTTCAGTGAATGTTACACACGTCGATGGAACCCTTTCCCAGCTCAACTTAACGGAGCAATGGCTGATTACTCTGAAAATGATTTCATTTGCTATCTGCGTGATATCAAGAAAACTTGGAGACAAGTCAATGAGATTTTAAACAAATCAAATCGCTGCAGAGCTATCAATGCAGTTTCTGAAAGGAGAACCAGAGCAATCGAGTCTTCTCGGATTACATAAATACTCAATAATTATTTTGTAAATGTAGAGACTAACCTAGATCGTCAAAATCCAGTGTCTGGTAAGTCTCCAATGAATTTGTCGGATGGCGCAAGCGTTTATTCCTTCGATCGTCCCCCGAGACGAAATGGCTGCTACAATACGTACTTTTTCAAGTAAGAGATGTAGCGTCTCCTGTATACCATCCCACGTTTTCAAAGTTCGTTTAGATGAAGTGTGTTTACTCACTGCCTGTGTATTAACCAAATCTCTGACTCTTTGACGTATTTCCAAACTGCTTAAAGATGGCGAGTTATGCCTATCTTCAAGTCTGTTGAAAGACTATCCGCAACTAATTAGAGGCTGGTCTTAACTTTGTTATCTTATCAAAAATCTTCGAACCTCTCATGTTGGTTGCTTTAACAAAGTTTCTGCAATTGGGCAAGGTTCTGAACGAGCACGAGTTTGGATTTCATGCCGGCATCAGTAATCCAGATGTCAGTCTCCAACGTACGGATTTTGCTTATAATGATTGTTTACAGGGCAGTATTTAATAGCTGTACTGCTTTATTTCTCTAAGGCGCTTGACTTGGTACATCATACCATACTTCTGGATAAGTTGACAAATGTAAGTGTGCGAGGTGTTATGGATGACTGATTCATATTGTTCCTAACCAACAGATCTCATTTTGTTTTCTTGGGAAGTCGTGTCTACGAAAATAAACGTGAATCAACTAGAGGGCCCGCGCTGTCATAAAATGACAGTGAAAAATTTTTGATGACCTCCTTCACCGATAATACATTCGTTATTACAACTACTAACCTAAGCACCATGAGATGAGCGATTACAGCTTCACAGCCACTCAGTATCGAAACTTTTTTTTCCTCTCTGAAATGGAGAAAACACATTGCTTATTGCAGCCCGATCAACAAAGTAATAGCTCAAATTCAGTATTGTGGATACCTTAGGCTAGCTTATACAGCTCCAGTGGTTTTCGTTCAGAGAAAGTTGTTGCATCGACCATTGAATTAAATTTGGGAGAATAGCTGAAGCAACGAAATCATCTTTGGGAATAAACTACGAATCAAGATGCACGAGAAAGCCAATGGAAGCTTCAGATATCTTTAGTGCTACGAGTTCAATTTCGGCAATGCAAGAAGTGCATTTAGACATATGGTCGTCCGATACTTTGCCGTAGATTCGGTGTATGGAGGAGCTAATACTCGTACACATCAGACTAAGCCTGCCATGTCTTCATTGTTTGAATTTCAACTGTCCCTGATTAAAATACGTTTGCCATCTTCTGCAACCCGGCCTATTTTCTACCGATCACTATTCAATAGAGCCTGAGAAGACGACCAGAGCCGCCGACTAGCTATCTATACAGTATTATAATTCTGCTTGAGGCTCCATCCGTACGTCCATCCCTGTTCTGTACGTGGCGCTTTTCACTATTAGCTTGGTGAAAATTTATCTTGTAAGAAGCTCTGATTTACCCTGGAACGAAGATCCACCATAGTTGCTTTCTTTAGCGCTTCTCGGCTTTGGTTTTGCTTATCGACAGCAGAGGTGTGCAACTTTAACCTAGCCCCCAACAGTGATGAGCGCTTCATATTTTCGCGCGTCATAAATTTAGTACTTCCTATGTACTCGGATGATACGGGTCTCAGATGTCGGAAACGGAGCTTGGCTCTGTGGAATTTCCGCTATCTCTTGCATTTAGTAGCTCTTCTCATTCCAGCTTCCCAATCAATACACGGGTTCCTTTAAATTTCACTGAGTTGCAGGTATATTTAGGTTTAGGTTTCCACTCTACCAACTTCGTAATGAGGGACATCGTTCTGAAAGTCTTCTGGATACTTTATTTATATTTAGCCCGAAGCTTTCAGACCATTAAGCGTTGTCCGTTTTCAGGGGAACAAAATTAAAAAAAAATCAGCATCAGAGCACAGAAAGTACACAGGAGTCGGATCGTGGCTACCGACTAAAAAAAAACTTTAATTATTCATCAGATTTTCGTCGCTCAATGTACTTCATTCTTCATCAGCTGCTTAATATATCTGATGTGGAGAATGCATCAGATCTGCTATTTGCTGTTTGATGGTAAGCTCATCTTCCATTGTTCAGTCTTGAAGTGTCGGTAGTTAAAGGTTGATTGTTCTTTTCTTGTATCAAAAACGCAGAAGACTTTCAAAACTCTTTCAATATGAATATGACTGGGTGTCATCATATGTTCTAAGATATACGTGAACTTGATATAAGTCAAGACCCGTGCAGATATAGCCGCAGATTTCACTGTAAAAATACTTGTGAATTTCTGCTCATTTTCATTCGTTTATGAGTTGCACCACTTGAAAAGAAGTCGGTAAATGAGGCAGCTCTGTCAAGGATAAGCAAACGGAAAAAAGATATCAAACAGCAATCTGCAGTGTTTTACCTTAGCCATTAGCTAGGCCTTCGGGACTTCTGTCTTCTGTGTCCACTTTGCTTCCTTATGATTTCATATTCCTTCTCATATTACTTTCATCCGTTTTCCCTCTTCTTTCTCAACTTACTGCTCTCATGCGTGGTGATCATGTGTGGAAACACCTTCGGGCATGGGTTCCCCGTGACTATCGACGTACGATGTGTTCTTTCCTTTTTCTCACTTAGAAAAACTTAGGACTGATTTGGAGAGGGTTAAACTAACTTATACTACTAGCTACTGCTACTACTACTACTGCTACTACTACTACTACTACTACTACAAAAAATGCTTTTGATAAAACGGTCAGTTCTGAACGCATTCACAGTAGGTAAAAAGAAAATAATAAGAAAAGTCAACAGATCCCGTAGTTAAATGTGTGATAAGAAATCATGAAGACCGAAGTAAAAACTATGGAAAAAATGGATGCAAACGCGAATTTGAGAAATAATATATAAAACGGGAGTTGAAAAGATTGAAGCGCATTACGAACTGAATGTACCTTCGAATCGAGAGGCAAAGCAAAACATACGCAAGAGGAAAGAAAATCCCAGAAACAAAATACTGAATCCGGTGTGGTCACATGAGATGGCTATATTATGATCACAATGAAATAAGTGCTAATAGATACAAGAAAGCATTGCTTAATACATTGTTGTTCCTTTGCACCATCTGCAAGCCTTAGGTTTACGATTTACTTGGCGTTATTGAAGTCAATACGAGTAAGGGTAGACGGACTACGATACATCAGACATAGTTCGTCATGGGTTACGTGACGTGCTTTAGTTTAGACCGAGCGGGTTATGTTTGCATCTCTGGATGAGGTCGAACTAAGACAGGTTAGTAATTGCGTAGTTTAGGAATGGCACATAATAGGAAATAAAGATATTCTTTAAACGTGGAATTTCCTCGGGTCCCGCTTGTATGTTATTATCTTACTACTAGGAGATGTCTACAATACATTTAGTAATCCGTCAGGAGGAGATAAGGCTGCAACATTCAGTTAAGCTCCTTGGTGTTGCCCTAGATGCGGCATATATATATATATATATTCTGGTTGTAGATGGCGTACAGATTGAAGTATTAGATGAGAAGCAAATAATTTAGTTGAAATTTTATTACCCACGACGCGTTTCGCTGTAACCTCAGCTCAGCAAAACGCGTCGTGGGTAATAAAATTTCAACTAAATTATTTGTTTCTCATCTAATACTTCAATATTTATATATCAGGCACGTGCCCTGAGAATGTGCTATAGGTAGGCATTATCAAAATATTTGAAGGAGTGTGAAAATTGTTATGGTATTGTGTTCACTTAAAAATAATATTTGGCCACTTGCAGGGGCAATCTATACTCTTTTCATAGCAGAAGTGTCTGTTACTAAGGTAGCTGTTGACCCAATTTCTTTCGTATTTTTTTTCAATACATGTTAATGTAAGTAATGTAAGCCTTTTATTGGTCATTTTGCTCCTAGTATAACTTTTCATCGTTTTCACTGCAGAAGTCGACCTCTCTAGTAAGTTACATTGGTTACAGAAAATTCACAGCACTGGGAAACGTTTGTTCGAAGCTGCGGGCGAAAACCTAATTTAACAAAGATGAAACTGATCTACCTCCCAGTCGCAGTCCATTGTGAAGTTTTCTCAAATTTGCTTCCCTAATTATAATGACTAAAAAATTTCCATAGCTCTTTACTAAACATTCAAATGTATCCATATCAGCTAATCAAACAATATGAGATGAATTGTAACCTTTTGAAAACGGAAAATCCTACTGTTATTTTTTTTAAATTTTCGCATAATCGCACAGAGTATTTTTCTTCTTTAATCAAAGTGCCGTTTAGATACCAGCGCAAACACTCTTTTTTTTTTTTTGCACCATAGGCCTTCGCAAGTCCTTACAACTTTCGTTTTCTTCTTTCGTTTTAGATCGTTAAATTTTGGTGTATTTTCAGTTAACACTAAAGATATCTTCTGATAAATGCTTTTTATTGTAATAAACGATACACTAAATACAAAATAAGATGCAACTAGTCAAAAAAGGCCCATAAAACTTGTAAGCGCGCGATGCCCGAGCGCTGGCACACACTGGCAACTGCACTCAATGCAAGGAGGTTTACTAGTCGGTTAAACCTCCTTGCCGGAAGGCGCACTGAATTCTGCCTCTACCGCCCCTTGGTTCTCAACGCTGCCGCTCACTGCGACGGCACGTGCATCGCTCAATAATGTCTGTAGCTTTCTCTCAGCGATGCGTAGGCAGAGGCAAATGATGCCTACCTGACGAAAAAAATGCAATAATATGCGTTTTCTGCGTTATAAATTTACTAATTAACGATCATAATTATGTTGTCTTATGGAATGTAACTGCTTGCTTCTTTCCTGCACTGCAGGGTAGGCACTGTCCACCTTGCCTACCCTGACGGCACGTGCCTGATTTGTATATATATATATATATATATATATATATATATAGACAGTAAAGTACCACATAACGCGTCGTTTTATACTCGCATAATACGGTTAACCACATAACACGATCTCAAACTGTTTCTATAGTCATCCCTAATATTCACAGAAAATGTGAGTTAGGAATAAGAAAGAAATAATACCCGAGTTATTGGGATAACTAAAGCGGCCTTTTACAATTCTGCATATTTGTATTTGTTCAGCGAAAGTATACATTGAGTGCTATACAATTTGTAATCAAAATTTCTGGTGATGAATCCCTGTACTCTGCTTGCCATTTTCACACTCTTGTCAACTTGCTGACTGTGTTGTAGTTTGTTTTTAATAGTGATTCCCAAGTCACGTTGTTGGGTGACAGCAGCCAATACCATTCCGTTCATTTTCAATGGCGTTGAAGGGTTCACAAGCTCTATGTGCATTACTGAGCAATTGTCGACATTAAAGCTCTTCTGCCAAGTTGTGCACCATTCCACGAGGTGGTCAAGGTCTTGTTGGAGCCATGCTCTTTTCGTGGTAGGATGACATAGTTTAGTATCATCCGCAAGTTTACTGATTTTACTACGGATGTTGAGATCGAGATCGTTGATGTAATTTGAAAACAGAAGAGGGTCAAGCACGCTACCTTGTGGAACCACTGATGATACCTGTGTCCAGGCGCTCGTCTCTCCTTCAAGCTTGACTCGCTGTTGCCGACCAGTAAGCCATGCTCGGATCCATCGGACATAGTTTCCCTGGATGCCATGGGCTTCCAATTTTTTTCAATAGCCGTTGATGGGGGACTTTGTCGAAAGCCTTTTGAAAGTCTAGATACACAAGGTCTACACCATTTTCTTCATCTTTAATATCTGTAACTTTTGAGAAAAAGTCCAACAGGTTTGTTAAGCAGCTTCTTCCATTTCGGAAACCATGCTGGGAGTCAGATATGAGGTGATGCATCCTCAGGTGATCAGTGATGCACTTTTTTAAGAGACGTTCGATGGTTTTGCTGACGATTGATGTTAGACCGATTAGTCGATAGCTGTTGGGGCGCTTCCTATCCCCCTTCTTCCCTTCTTATGTATCGGGATCACATTAGCTAGTTTCCAATTCTGCGGAACTTGTCCTGTTCTTATTAGGGACCGATTGAATATTTCGAGCAGTGGCTTCAGGATGACTGGAGCCATTTCCCGTAGTACACGAGGAGTAAGAATATCTGGGCCAGTGGATTTGTACATATTTAGGTGGGTCAGTTCTTGAAGAACCTCGATCTCCGTGAAAACACATGTGTTTATGGGAGCAACTTGCATCGGTACTGCTTCAGGGATATTCGCAACATTTTCAATAGAAAATACAGAGGTGAAATAGTCGTTCAGGATTGTGGCTTTGTCTCTTAGGTTATTTGTGATTTCATGGTCAGGTTTTTTGAGCGGGCCTATGGATTTTTCTTTTTTGAGTCGTCTTTCATTTACATATTTATAGAATGCCTTTTGGTTGCGTTTTGCCATAGTGGCTACGGAGACTTCTTTTTCCCTTTTCGTGGTCCTGACTATTTTCTTTGCCTCCCGACATGTCCTTTTGTGATTGGACCTGTCCTCCTCTGTTGGATTAAGCTTTTTTCCAGGTTTTGTAACGCTCTTGTCGCCTTGCAATGCAGTGTTTGACTGTCCGATTCATCCAGAGGAGATCATTACTGTTACGAACTCATTTATTTGGGATGTATCGTTCAGCTGCTCTCAGGATGCTTGTCATCAAAATGTGGGAGCATTGTTCAACACTGGCGTCTCTCATTCTCTCATAGGGGTTTCGAAGTTAGTTGTTCCCATAGATAGTTGTTTCAAGCAATAGTGGCAGCACCTGCAGTTGCAGAAAAGCGACATCACAGTGGTGACGTCACAAAAATGTATCAGATAATAGCGTCACTCCTTACAACCTCCTTAGAGAATCCTGGGTACCGCCAAGACAGACTCCAGAGGCATCGTTGGTAGTTTCCAAAATGGCGTCGTGTGTGCGAGAGGTCAAGTGTGTGTCGCGATTGTTTATTACATAAACGTTCGTAAAATTGTTCAGTTGCAGTTTATTTTGCTTTTCATGTGTGTATAACATTCTACTTTATAACTTGTTTAATTGAAAAGTTTTCTTGGTGAACGAAAATCGTCTAATTTTGTCTTTTTAACTCATGCGAATCATTCTATTTCGCGCAAAGCATTCGCTTTAACTTAGGCAAACATTTTCAGATGGTTTTCTCAGTTCTTTTTATGGCGCTGAAAACGAAGATGCAATACAATACATCATATCTATGGTCTATTATTTTTCTTTACTTATGTAATTAAGTATATGGCCAGTATTGGTAGTTCCAATATGAGGTAATAAATGATAAACAATTGGCGGGAAAGCCTTTCTGGTATACTGCAGTAGGAGCTGCCGCTCGCCGCCTCATTTGTTTACACCAGCAGAGTGACGTGGCAGTCACCCATTGCCTGAAATTGACGCCAGTCACGGCGGTCGCTGATTGGCTGAGATGGTGTCACGGGGGGTCGCTGATTGGCTAGATTGGGCGAAAGGGTGTTCCCTTAGAGCTGACTTAACTATCTGTAGTTTAAATGAACTGTGGTGAGGAGCGACCAGGAACCGCGCCGTGTCAGAGTTTTCTATGCAACGAAGCGGCAGAAAATATGAGCCAGCGACTCCTGGCCCCAGGGAGCTCCTTACCTTGGCGGCCAAAGCTTGGGGTTTTCCTTAAGTTCCTGGGTGTTTCTCAGCGCCTTGAATTTGATTCTGGCAAATTGGCTTTTTTCGTTCTTTTCATGGCAGCAATAAAGCTAATGAGCTCATCAAACAAACTCAGTAAGTAAAAAAGTATATATTGTTATCAACGTTCAGATGTTTACAGCGCTAATTATTTGTCACATCTTGGGAATTTGTATGGTGCGATTTGGGGTTTTTCAAAAATCCCATTGATAATCCAGTCTTGTGAGTTCAACTCTTTGCAAGTATCAATGTGCGTCAGGACTTTGTGGGAATTGTAGTGCTATTATGCTCGTGTATGACAGCTCGCCCGCCCTTCCAAACACCTATGAGCCGCCACTGCATGCATATTTACATTTTAAATGTATAACTGTCCCTGTAGAGTTCGTACCATTGCTCTATTTAAACTCTAATTGAACTTTAAGCAAACTGGCCCCACCACTGCTGAGGGGCACGAGCCGCCACTGAGTATAAGTGTCCCCCAGATGTTAACGCGAGGGTAAAATAAAGTATTCTTAAAAGACTGTTTTGAATGTTTACTTCAAATAGCATTTCATGCAAGTTTTAAGGACTTACTGAGTGCACACATTATAGAAATATATTCTGCAAAAGTTGAAATGTATTAAAGACTGTGCAAATTTCATGTAATGTCCTCTTCGTTGGGTGCAAAAGAGTATTTTCAATTTATCGATAGTATCAACTAGAGCACTCTGAGAGCGCTTACCTCCGCCAGGAAAGGCAATAGTAACGAAAAATTAAAATTTGTTCTGAGGCCATGATTTACTTTGCATCAACACCAAAATCTAATCATTTGTGTCTTTCAACAGTGTTAACAGCTTCAGTAATTTTGTTGGAGATCCGTTCATAACTTTTTGAGTTATGCTGCTAACAAACATTATGACAAACATGAGTTAAACATCAAACGAACAAATCGATCTGCACCAAAATTTGATCATTTATGCCTTTTAACATTACTAACAACTCCTATAAATTTCATAAAGATCCATTCATTATTTTTTGAGTTAGTGCGCTAACAAGCATAAAATTCAAAATAGTGACAAACGAACGAACAAACAAACAACCGAATCGTTACAAAAATCTGGTCATTTACTCTTCATAATGCACCTAACAACTCATGTAAATTTCGTAAAAATCCATCCATAACTTTTTGAGTTACAGCATTGATAAAAATAAGGCAGACAAACAAACAAACAAACAAACAGATGGACGGATCTTCACCAAAAGTAAATCATCTATTTCTCTTAACATACCTAACAATCCCGGTATATTTCGTCAAAATCGGTTCCTAACTTTTTGAAATATCGTGATGACAGACAGACAAACTCGACGAAGACATAGCCTCCTTGGTGGAGGTAATAAATGTCAGATTATCTTAGTTGCTGCACAAATTACAATTTCTAAAAATCAGTATCTCAAAAAACATCAAGGAGGGATAAACAATTTTATTGAATAATTCGCGCTGCATGAGTCGCGTTGTGTGATTCTTCAAACTCAATTTTCTGCCGCGGAGTGAGAATATCGCACTATGTGAATCGCGCTATATGGTACTTTACTGTACAACAAATTATCTCTTGCGCTAAGTGTTATGTACAGCTAATTTTCTGTTGTACCTGCATCTGTTATAAAAAAAACTGTAGATACATGCCACGTTTAATTCTGAAATGATATGTGAGGTAACTACTTGGGGATCGGCGGAACTCTGCGAATTGAGAATAAAGTCTTGGCAAAAGAGAGCTGTCTCATTCTTAGCTGCCGATCACACACCGCTGCAGCTCATCAAATCTTCACATCTGGTACGGCATATATGTACAGGTGGACCTCATAACACGAATAAAAGCGGACCGACGTGTTATGAGATAAGTATGAGATCTGTATTACATGTGTCGTTACATGTAAAGGTCGCTTGTAGAACGCATTAGCACAGTTCGCAACAAAAATAAACGCCACCCTCAGCTGTTCAGTTGGTGTTAGTAGTTTCAAAGGTGGTAGGGATGAGGGAGAATTAAAACGTAAAAGTTGTCGCTGGAATGAATAACAAATTTAAACACGGGTTGTATGGTAACTTATGTAATACCCGATTCCTATGTAAATCACTTCGTACAATTAAAATTACCTTTTTACTTGTGAAAAAATGTTGCTAGTTTTTATTAGACAAAAGTTTCTTGAAGAAGAACCCAACATTTTCCTGATTTAGCGGCAAATATCTACTTTAAGCTTGCTAATGTAGAACAGCAATCAAATTGCTTACAAAATAAATCTAGGAGCATACTAGTATACCCTAAAATAGAGACCGTGCAATGAGAGAACAGTTCAAGTTTTGAGATAGTCTATTTGTCTGAGTTTTAAAGGAACGAATTGTTAGGGAGTCCGTTTGCAAGGTCCGCCTCTATTTTGCTTTGTCAAAGCTCTTTAGTAACATGTCGAATAACGACCATTGCTATTCTCTTATTAAAGTTCAGAGTTTGTAACTTAAGCATGCGTAACCAACCAAATAGTCCAAATGTGATCAAATTTATCCGCCATTGATTAGTAAAATCGCAGTGTCAACGTTCATTTCTCTGCCGTACAATTTCTCTCTGTGGAATGAACTGCCTGACAAACTTTGCGAGATGGGAACTCACTGGCAAGATGTTTAGAGAGGCTCTCAGGAAATCTCTTTTGTACTAACTGCACGTAGATTCGTCATAGATGCAAGTGACCGATGTGTTAATGGAAGCCATCATGTGCATGGTCTGCTTAATTCGTGAACAGTTGTATGATAATTTAGCGTTGCGCCTTGTATAAACGTTGGATTCTTGTACTGCTGGGCCTCGCTATTGTGACTTGATGAGGGACAACTTTATGTTCATTGTACACTGCAAACATCGTGAAATACCTATTAGCAGATGTGCTATCTATTGGTTTTCGCATCGAGGCCGAATTTGCTCAGTTTCGACAGGACATACAAAAGCCTGTTTTATCCTGATTTTTAGGTACAACTAGATGGCACGTAACCCGTTGGGTGACCAACACCCCCTCTTTTGATTTCACAAAAAAACATGTGTTATTCAGCTGGCCATAGATCACACTCTGTTTGACCGTTCATTCCTGCCCGCACGGGTCGCCATCAACAGCTTCTTTGCTTCTGAAAGGAATATTTAACACACTGCCTGTAAGTAAGGGAAGTCTATATTTGTAGTCCAGTTGTATTTTCTGCATCATCTTTAAATTTAACGTACACGTTCATGCAGCTCATATTCATCATTCGTATCACGAATACAATAGAATTAAATCTTCAACACTCGAATTTTTTCCTATCCCAAATCGATGATTCTGGGTGCAAACAAGTAAATAAATGAAAAAATAAACCAAAAATTAAATAAATAAAATTCACAGAATTTTAGTAGAATACTAGACTACCCATAAGCCGTTGGGTCATCGTCACGATCTTCTTTGCATTTCCCCTCCCCCCCAAAACAAAACTGATGTTATTCAGCTGGTCATAAACCACACTCTATTTGACCGTCTATTCCCGCCCGTACGGGTCGCCATCACCAGCTTCCTTGCTTTTCAAAAGAATATTGAACAATCTGCCTGTAAACAAGGGCAAATATATTTGTGACGTGACCCAGTAGTATTTCCTGTATCACTTTTAAATTTAACGTACACGTTCAATGCAGCCGAGCTCAGGTTCATCTTCCGGATTACGCATACAATCGAACTGACTACTCAATCTCGAATTTCTTCCTATCCTAAAGGGAAGATTCTGTGTGCAAACTAGCAAGAAAATAAATAAACAAGCTATTAACGTTTACGGAGATTCAGTATATAATTATAATAGATAGATTGAGTCTCAATGAACTTTATTTTTATTGCATCAAACTTCCATTGGGAGGCCATTTGAAAAGTTGACGACAAATTTGACTGGCCAATCAGATACGAATTTATTTTCCACCCCTTCTTCAAAATAAGGTTGCGGTGGGGTAGTGCTTACTACCGAAAGCGTGTCAGAGGAGCTTGACGACAATACTCTTCACTTNGCATAAAATACTCTTGCTATGCCACAGCAATAGCGCTGTGTCGTACATACCATATGTGCCGCACCATGCGTTGAAGGGTTGATTTAATTATATTACATAATAGGTTTATAAAAGATTCGGATGTCTCAAGAAGTATCTGGGCCCATCGTTCGCAAGGTATATGAACGTTAATGGGTAAATCGTACACACAGTGATTATGGGTGTTTTAGGAAAAATACGATATGGTGTCACGCTATAACGTCATCGGAACCAAGCAGCATATAAGCAGACCAACACAGACAGCAGTTTTCTATAATTTTCCCGTGGTTATAACATTCACACCAATGTAGTTCTAATGAATTTACTAAATTAGAATCAATATATAAGAGCTGTAACAATGGTGATTGAAATATTACAGCTAGTCAGGATTGTGGAAGTGACAATTCAAGCTCTGGTGCCGCGGAGTCTACATGTGCACCACATTTCAGTTGTATTGGGATACGTCAGTACGCGAGGCTGCCTCGCTGTTAATTTAGCCGTAGCATTCGTTTTCCAGAGGGCGAGAATGGACACCGAATATCGTATGGTATTTTGACTTTCTTTATCTCTTTGTAAGGTAAATAATTGGAGTCCTCCCTAATGACGGCTGCAGCGCCTTGGTCGGCAAGCCAACGTGCAACTGCTATTACCGTACTCAAATTTAAAAATGGACAAATGCAGTGATGCAGTTCTCTAGTTTCTATTGGTTTTCAATCACAAGCAATAGAAGTAATTGGATATTTATTAATGGCAAGTGTATTGCACGAGCAGTAATTTAAAGGACTTTTATTAATGACACGTGTGTTACGGTCATACATGCTAGCAGTCTGTTTATTGCATTTTCACTTTTCTAGACATCGCGTGATCATAGGAATTTTCCATTGGCACCTTGGTCTGGCGAAAGTCATAAATAGGACCTCGGGTGGGGCTGTGACAGCCAGATAGTCTTATAACTCCTCCATCCAGAGCGCAAACCTGTTTCCTCCAGTACCACGTTTTCCCTGTTGGTTTGCCTGCCATTCCTTATACTTCGGTCCCGTTGTGTGCATCGTCTTAGGTTCTTCGGCAAGTTGTATATACAGTCAACGCAGTTCCATCAACGTTAGTTTCGTTATGACAAATACAACGCAAACATAGAAACGAATCAGCCGATCTGCACCAAAATTTAATAATCCATGTCTTTTAACATCACTAACAATTCTGGTAAGTTTCATAAAGTTTCACTCAAAACTTTTTGAGTTATTGCGCTAACAAATATAAATTCAAACACAGCAACCAACATACGGACGAACAAACGGATCATCACAGAAATTTGCTCATTTACTCTCATGTAATTTTCATAAAAATCCGTCCATAACTTTTTGAGTTATAACATTGAGAAAAATAAGGCAGACAAGCAAACAAACGGATGGACGGATCTTCACCAAAAGTTAATCATCTGTTCCTCCTAACATACCAAACAATCACTGTAAATTTCGTCAAAATCCGTCCATAACTTTTTGAGTTATCTTGGTGACAGACAGAGAGACAAACCCGACGAAAACATTATCTCCTTGGCGGAGGTAAGTAGTAAGTTTCATCCGCTTGTGTTTGTTTCGATTATTATACGCCATAGAGTATGGTGTACAATTAAATGTCGAGAGTGTAATGCGGAGTACAATTAGCTGCCTGGTAAATAAAGCGTAGGCTTCCTACGCAGGAGATTTAATTCGCGAGGCGCTACACAGAAATTGAGCTTCCTGACAACTGGGTGCGGCGACTTGTATGCTTCATCTTTATCTTAAGTATAATTCTAGATGTACTGATTGTATCATTACATTACCTCTCTTTCCGCTGAACATATCTTAAACCTGTGGTCCCTGGCGATACTTAATGCCAATGCGTAGAAACAATTAGTATTATCACTCTCAGCATTAGTGCCAATGAGTGAATATTTCTATGCAACTAACTAGAGGCCGTAACAGGCCTGAACGAAGGATGAATACGTAGTTCATCTCCTGCAGGATGTCGTTCATTCCTTTTTCATTGCCGTCAATAAGGGAATAATGTAAATGAGTTTCAATGCTCACAAATTAGGTACCGTAATTCAATGCATCAACAAAATGGAAAAGACATTCAAAGTAGGGAGCAATAATCTAGAAGAGGGTATGAGATAAATTATTCAGATGTGAATAATTAGTCAGCATTTCAATTACACAACAACCACGCGTAAGATCGTATCATGGATCTCCAGTGTGTAATTTTTATCACTCGCTAACGAAGTGAGAGAGGTGATAATATTTTCGTTGAAGATTTAAGTCTGTCTGTCCACCCAAAAAGTGATAGGAGTTGACCAATGTTCATAATATTTTGCAGGGAGTCTAGTGGGCTGTCCTCGATCTGACCCATGCCGAAACAGTAGGATTAGCTGGCCAACAAAAATGACGGCGATGAAATTTTGTTGCCTGACCACCCAAAAATAGGGAAAAGGAGTTGAGTCATAATAATAATTTTCTTTTTCAGGCAGTCAGGTGGGCTGTCTGAGATGCGAAAAATGGCTAAAATCTTGAGTTAGCTGGCTATAAAAATGACGGCGTTGAATTTATCCACACAGCGGGTGATGATCTAACGCCACCAGGTGTTGTAGTTTATTTCTTAAATTAGTCGAAAGTGAGATGGTAAGTACATTGTAAATTGCCCTGGAGCTGAGAAAACATTCTGCACATCTATTCATAACTTACATAGAACATAGAAATGGAGTGCATGGAGAATTTCTGCAACTAAGCTTGTCTGTGCGGTGAAGTGTCGCTTGGCTCCAATGACGTCACAGTGGGTGCTAAGACACCCCACCCCATTCGTGGTGATGTCTCGAAAAAGATAATATCTAAATATATTCTATTTTAAATTAATTAAATGGAACTATTAGATCAACTTTAACAAGCATCGTTAATATGTATAGTATATGTAGATATATTTGGTCAATGTGGGAATAATGTAGTGTAGGTTAGGCAAACCACCGGGATCTCATTAGAAAATAGGTTTCTTACCAGTTGATTTGCTGAATTTGATTAATGTCTGTCATTAATTTATGCTTGTAAATGGTTCAGAGGATGAGCCAGCAAAGTGAAATTTAAATTCGGATATGTTTAGGACAAGTTAACACCACAAAAGTGACTAGTCAGTTCCGGTAAAGAAAAATTGGTGAATTTTTTATGCTTTGCGCCGCCGCTCCAAACGAGTTTGTATCCCCATCAGTATTTTTGTAACTGTTGACATAGACTTTTTGTAGCTAAAACCGCGAAGAAAACGTATATTTTGGTGAGCAATATAGAATTTCTATACCATCTAATCACTGCTTTCTAGCAAAGATATATATCAATGATATATGGAAGCAAGTGTCTTTTGGAATGTCAAGTGCCAATCAAAATTAGTCCACAAAATCGTATGAAGGGAGGAGCAGCATCGGCCTTGAATCTATAGAGTGAAGATGCCTTTGAACTGAAATCAAGTTTACAAATTTGCAGTAACCAATGGCGTGATACATCGAAAGGTGTCAGTCAAAGGAAGTGACCAGTGCAGGACGTGGAGGAGTGTATGAGTGTGCGTGGAGATTGTGTAGAGCTAGTGCGTCAGTGACGGAACACATCAGTGGATGAAGACAGAAGCGCTACAAACCTCAGTCGTCGGTGTAGACTGCTGCTACAAGTCTGAGGAGGTAAGTACGCGATTTCTGCTTGCTCCATTGTCATATTCAGTTGCGGCTACTACTTAAGTAAAAAGCTGTCCATGTCCCTGTAATTATTTCATGACGTACGAATGAGTTCTGACATAACAACGAATTCACCATGAATTCTGTTCGTTTTTCTTAGTATCAACTGCCCTACCTTCGAATCATTGCTCCTATGCTCCTTTTCTTTCGATATTGTATAGGTTAGAGCGATTATTTTGACAACAGTGGGTAATAAACCTTCACGAAGAGAGGTCTTAACATATTTACTTGCATTAAGGCCATTGCAATGGAAGCCTAGGTGGACCGCTATCGGCAGTTCATACTTCTACTAGAGAAAAATAAGAAAGGCATCTGAAACTGGCCGAAAGACATGCAATGTGTTGGTAGAAAATGCTGTTTCAGAACGGGTGTACCAAAGATGGTGTACTCGATTTCAATCAGGGAATATTCATAGTAAGAGATGCCCCTCGTTCTGGTGGCGCAAAAGAGTGGACGTCGACTAACTGAAAGTCGTAGTCGAACTAGACTGCAGTCTGACTACCTGGCATATCGCAGGTATTCTAAATACATCCTAAACAACGTAAAACTAGAGCACTCTGAGAGCGCATACCCCCGCCAAGCGAGGCAACGGTAGCAAAAAATTGAAATTGGCTCTGAAACCATACTTTTCTTTACATAAACTCAAAAAATCCGACCATTTGTGCTGTTCGATAGTAATAACAGCTTGTGCAATTTTCTTGAACATCCATGTATAACGTTTTAAGTTATACTACTAACAAACGTTATGACAGTTATGAGTCAAACATACAAACGAACAAACCGATCTGCACCAAAATTTAATCATTTACTGTATGTCTTTTAACATTACTAACAACCCCTATAAATTTCATTAAGATCCATGCATTATTTTTTGAGTTATTGTGCTAACAAGCATAAAATTAAAAACAGTGACAAACGAACGAACGAACGAACGGATCATTACCAAAATTTGGTCATTTACTCTTTGTTATATACCTAACAACTCATGTTAATTTGATAAAAATCCATCCATAACTTTTAGAGTTATGGCATTGAGAATAATGAGGCAGACAAACAAACAAACAAACGGATGGACATATCATCACCAAAAGTTAATCATCTGTTCCTCCTAACATACCTAACAATAAATGTAAATTTTGTCCAGATCGGTTCATAACTTTTTCAGCCAGACAGACAGACGGACAAACACGACGAAAACATAACCTCCTTGGCGGAGGTAAAGATGAATTTTTGCCTAAACAGTGAAGGGATTTTGTTGGCCAACCCAATACTATAAGCGTATTAAACAGCCGTCTTCCAGCTTGTGAAAGTAAATATCTTAGGTTAGAATTGTGCAGTACCCTGGCTCCAGTCTCCAGCGGTCAGGTATGAACAATTGAACATGTATCCAGTATATACGGAATAATGACACCTTGTTTACGCACTTGAAGTGTGCTATTGTTATGGTTACCAAGGCTTCATACAATCTCAAAAAGAGACATTTTTCGTGCACTAGGTATCAAAAATAAAAAAAAACTTCAGCTCAAATTTTAACTGTCGCTTGGTGAAGAAGTTAATGAATTTTTTTACATTTTGTGAAATCACTGGTTCCACAATCACACTGCGACTATAAATAACCCCGAAAGTTTGCAAAATGCTTATAGTGAATTTGCAAAGAGAAAAACACGAGAACTATCTGGGTTACCTGATATATAAGATATCTTTTCGTCGCAACCTGTGGAAGATTCCAAGTGATTTATGCGCTCTTGTGACTGACGTAAGCAACGATATTCGATACAGTAAAAATTTGAATTGCAAGTTTCCGATATTTTTTATATGTAAGGAAATGAATGCTGAATAATGTTATCGCTACTCTCTCATACACTGATTTTCAGAAGTTTTGTTCTTTACAAGCGTGTTCGGCGTCCAAAGAGCGTCAAACACAAATATTTTACCGATACATTGACTTAAAAATAAATTACAGTAGATATATAAAAAGTTCATACCTCACCATTTTCGGTATAAATATGAAACAAAACATTATTTTGAAAACAAACGGAGCGTCTGTGGTTTGTTTATACAATTAGTGATACCAGTGATTGTCGTAACGAAAACGGCCACAAAAAGACGCCTCGAATATATTATACTCGAGGATAATCGGCGTGCTGGGAGGAGCTGTCGAGCAGATATGACCCCGTCCAACCCTCCTCTCTTTCCCTTGAGAGCAGACTAACTAATACTTTTTAAACGTAGCTTTGTTTCCAAGTTCAAACCTGTTCTAAATGACCTAAATATTCCCTATCTACTGATTAATCCCAATAACTATGTGCTTTGGCGGCATATTTCCACTTTTAGCAATTTCTAATTCCCTGATGTTAATTTTTTCCCAATTCATTGTTATTCTTTCTGTACATCAGCGTATTAATGATCGGATGGAACCCAAAGTGGTTACAAAGTTATAACAGAATTATTAATTTTACTACGCATGCTTCTCCCAGTAAGGTTCTTCTATTTATTTAACTTTTGGATTATTAAATTATTAGACGTCATAGCCTGCGCTCAGGTTATGACAACCGCTGGAGCAGTTCGAACCGTATCGAAGATTCGGACAGAAATTCATAGTTCCAGCTTACTATAGCTGAAGGAAAGTGAGGACGTCAAGACGACTGTGGCACTATCTGAGTATCCGCGTGGGACCAAGGAGCTCCTCTCCCCCCCGGGGGTAATGCCACATGCAGACTTGGCCACACTGTCGTAGTAAAAATATTGTGCTCTGATACCGGTTGTGGGAGCCCGCTAGCACTTTAGATACTGCCCGTTGTAGATAAGCAATATCGATAGCTGTATTGGCAACAGCTTGGTGCTCCCTTATGCCAGAGGGCGACTTCTTCGCACTTCAGTGTGATCATTGTCTTTTCGTCTGTTGTTGTGGGAGGTGGAGCTGAGTTCCAGATGCAGCTTGTTTTTTATACCATCTTTCTTATTTTTTCTCTTTGTTTTGTCGTTTTTGCCTCCCTCTTTTCATTGAAAATGAAAAGATTCCCTCGCTTCCATAAAAGTCACTTCGCATTCTCATTTGTTTGAGATGTTTCTTTACATTAAGGCTGTAGTTCTTACCTCGCGGTAAATTATCTCAGTGGGTTAAACGACCCTCCTTTTAGGGGTAATATAGATGTTCTACGTGAGCGGAGGTAGCCTGACCATAGCGGGCTATACGAGTATGAGCTGCGGAGTTCATCAAATGACGGCGAAATCGAAATCCGGTATTGTCTGGTTCCTCTTCAATGCGGCAATTGATAATTACGAAATTGCGTTTTCGGGTCCTCATTTCGAACTTGGAAAATGCTGCGAGAGATGGCAATAAAGCGCTGCTAGCGCATGAATATTTAGTAAGCGCGATTATCACAATTTTTTTGCGATAATATTTGCGATGTTATGAGATTTGTTCAGCGCAGTAAAATCGTCTGACAGTATTTAATGGCCTGAATCAATAAAATGGTCATGGATTTTACTGGTTACTTGAAAGGTTCTTTATCCTGTGCGATAAGAAATTCCTTGATGTAACGAGATCCTCACCTTCGGTTTTAATGTACTTTCACAGTGCTCAAATGCTGATTTGTTCAGTTGTCAGAGTACCGGTACTTCATCGACGGGCTAACCTTGACAAACATTTAACCGTATACGGATAAACAAAGACAGTTCGGGCCCTGTACGTAAGCGTTTAGCACTAGCTGAACTAGCTCGCCACTAGATCTAAGGTAAAATTATATGCCTTGTTCAGATAATTTCTCTAATATATAATGCTGATTCCAGTCCTTTCTAGGGTAGCGGAAGCATGGCCATATTGAGAACTTCGTGCCCTCTTCTATGTGTATTCTCATCTTCTTTGTACCAGTGATTGTGTTTGTCTCAGCGTGCTGTGGGTGTCTGGATGGACTCAAGTTTTGTTCGTAGTTTCAAGTTTCTCGATACACTACAAGTCCTATCCTTCCTCCTTTTATTTGGATCTCCGTGTACTCTGTGGAGAGAGGCACTGACGGTAAATATAACACCATCGCGCAATGATACAGAGTTTTCTTCGTTGATTGCTTACTTGGCTTCTCCTAGCATTTTTCCCGGCGTAGATACGATATGTAGATAAGCACGTCTTCCCAACAGATCCCAAACCAAGCTAACTAACGGAAAAAAAGCAAAGAAAACATGTTTCTGTTGAGTTTATTGTACATACTACCGCCATAACATGGAAACGTGGCCACTGGTAATGAAATATTGTATAATGGTGCAAAAGCAGCTTCGCTATTTGTTTTTTACGGTGCACTATCTTACAAAGCTATCGAAAATGATTGCAGGTTTTCTACAGAGGCGGATGTATGTATCTTATGACTTCAGCTACCATTGCAATTCTCTATCCATGATACAAATATATTATTGTGCGCAATCCGTACCCTGTATACAACCAGATGATTTTTTATGCAGATGTGGTGCATAATTACTTTAGTGGGACAAGATGTGAAAGGCTCAAGCGTATGTATATAAATATATTATGCGCAATACATAGTGCCGGGTCCGAATCTCATGGAACACCTAATGTGTTTAATAAACTGTTTATTTATCTCGATGAAATGGCAAAAATGTGCAACACTTATAAATATTCGCATTGTTTTGAATTAACTCCATATGCGTCTACATTTACTTACTATATACAGTGTTGATTATATGCGGAACTTGAAATACTTACGGCGTCAAATAGCTTTTAAAAAGAGTCTGCATGCATGCAATTTACCGTAGAATATCTACAGATAAGTATTGTTTCATTCCACTCATCGGCGCCCAAAATAAAAAATGGCAAAATTTTATTTCATATTTATGAAACTATATCTTCCAGCCAAGGGCAGTAAGGTTGTGTTCGATCGCTCAGATAAATCACAATATTGTACTCTGATTAATATTATTTTAACCGGAACGCTATCTTAGGCTTTTAAATTAACACATTCAATCAAGCTTAAGCTAATAATCATAAACCGATTACACATGAGAGAGCCAAAACTCAAATATATAGAGCAAGATTGAGTTTGCCAATGTTTAAGTGAATGATGGAATGTCTATGAGTTTGATAATTTCAGTGTGCGTTACCTCAAACGCAATCGATTTACAAAACCAAATTGATGGTGATGAATTGGAAATTGACCATTTAAATTATGCAAAAACTATAGCTAATGGGATTACATTATCTGGACCGAAGTGACTGAATTGAAGTCGCCGTTAACTGTGAAGCCCTGCATCCTCAGCTATTGCATATTTCTCTACTTTCAAATATCTTACGATTGTTTTATGTCATCTACTGCGTAATGTATGTCTATAAATGATCTGAATTTTTATTAGAGTAACTAAAATCTGATCTAAAAGCAAAGTCTCCTCTAGAACTGAAGTTAAACGCAATGACTTGAGAGAATTTTCAGTTCTAACAAGCTATTTAAAATATTTAATATGATGCTTAAACTAAAATTATTAGTTTTTAATGAGCATTATTTACGTTTTTGTTTTAAACTGTCGGGGAAATTGTTCATTGCCTTATTTACCAGAAATTAATAACTGTATATTATGATCCAGATAAGTATTACACACATGCTTAATTTGTGATTTTATTACTTTGAGCATCAGGCTGTCCAAATAGTTGCTTTCTGAAGGGTGGCAACGCGATCCTCGCCTTAATAAGCAATAAAACGTAACGTTAATGAGGCAGGCTCTTTTCCTTCATCAAATGCCAGCTCCATAGCTGTATTGTAAAGTTCTAAACGGTGAATACTTTTCGTAAGCTATTCAGAAACCATTATGTCAAAACATTTTTAGCCAATATGGCCTTTGGTCGCCATGCTGCCGATGAAGGCAACTTGTCAGTGGTGCCACCATTACCGTGTTGCCACTGTTACCCACATCGCTATAGAGACCAGTAGTAGCTATGTGGTCTCAGACCTTGCGCTTTGTTTCTTTCTCTAAAAATTTTCTTCAGTTTCAATATCTAATTGAAAACCGTAGACAGGTTTTGCTACAACAAGCTGTAGCAAAGCGTAAGCGAGAATGTATAAGTGACAGTACAGTTCTCCAACTGGCCAGAGGGCCTTGATTTGCACCCCTCGGACGATATCTGTTTGGGTTTAGTGCTTTCATGTTGTCTTCGTTTGAGGTTGTGCTATGCTTCGGGCTGTGATCGTCCGCTAGGACACTCATCTACTTTATTAATCGGATGTTATGCGTTGGAAAATATATATATATTACTAGCTATACTTGATTGCAAATACGGAGAATAAAAACTCTTACGAACCGAATTAATTCTTAGTGTCTTTATATTCGCTGTGTTATTATCTCCGATTCAAGCGTTACGGCGCCCTTCACTCTATGATTCTCGCACATATGCCGAACTCGCGCCCAGCATAAACAAGTTGGAAGATGAGCTGCCAAGACCAACAGAAAATCAAAGACTGTTGAAGTACCGTGACGTTTTATTGAGAGGTTATAGAGCAACAAGAAAAATAAAGACGGTAACTAGCTCTACTCTTCCCGAGCGTTCCTATTGTATTCTATGTGCCATTAAAGAAAACTGCTAAACTATTTATTCAGTGCAGAATACCAACTCCAAATGGTAGACAAAGACCGGCTACATTTAAAAAAATAAAATTTGAGAGAGTATTAAATTAGACTATTTCTAGAATAGTATTTTCATAGTAAAAGGCTTAGGGTGCGTTCACACCAAACAAGTCGAGTCGCGTCAAGTCAAAGATAGTCAACATACGTCATGACTCACCACCACAATTAGCATTGCTTCCTATAGACATTTGAGGAAACTGTTCACACCGAATGCGTCAAGTCAATACGAGTCCAAACACGTCGCGTCGCGTCCAGTCAAAGATAGAGCTAGACCCATTTTTTCTTCAGTCACAGAGAGGTCAGCGTCCTGCAAGCACCATGCAAGTGGAGCAATTAATTAATTTAGTACGAGCAATCGGAATGCAATAAGTTCCTTATGGAAGGAGATATCTGAGGATATGAAATGCACAGATGAGACAGCATTTATTATTAGCACTGAAGGTATCACTGGTTTATGATGTTTCAACTGAAAATCAGAGAAATTTATGTACTTATTTTGTCGACGAAGCCGCAATAAAATAGCTATGCGTGAAAGAGAAGACACATCCATCCTCAATAATACAACACGGGTAACTGAATAAAAATTGACTTGCGATGACGCATTTGGTGTGAACAGAATTAAGTCAAAACTACCTACGTTAAATGACTTCTAAGACTTGACGCAACTCGACTTGTTTGGTGTGAACGCACCCTTAGACGTTTAGAAACCTGACTGTTGAAAACACTCCCAACAGTTGAACTGGTAAACGCATTCACCTGGTAAACATTAGTTCCCCCAAAAGGCAACTTTTTCTAGGAATAGCAGTGCTGGTTGAATAGTAGCGATATGATTAAGATGGGCGTGAAACTCCAGAAAAAGTAATTATTAAAAGAGCTTTGTAAAACTTCGGTCGGTGGAAAAATACCAATGAAACTGAAGAGAATTTCTACTGCGTCAAACAAAATGTTGTCATGGGAAGTGAGGGGGCCGACGGGGCAATGCACCCCTGAGGTGGGTAAGGAGAGGGAGGGAAGGTGAACATGAGGGGTTGAGGGGAGGAGTTGGAAGCAGATGTGGAAGAGCGGTAGACTGAGAGAAAAAGAGGTAAACAGAGAGACAGAAACAGAGAGGGAAAAGTGTGGAAGAGCCAAAGGTGAGACGGTGTAAAGGGAGATATATAATAAAGCGAAAGAAAATGGAGGAATATGAGGGGGAAAGAATGAGAGAGAAACAAAGAGAAGACGGAGGAAAAATAAAAACTATGTGGATAAGAAGTGCGAGTATGAGGGCGGTATAAGAGAGACAGCAAAGGGACAAAGATAGAGGAAAGTTGGACAGAAAAATGAAAATAAACGAGGAGCTTCGAGAGAGACATTAGGGGGAAAGAGAAATAGAGAGAGTTGAGGGTAAAGAAGGGGGGGGGGTTTCGGAGGGAGGAGAACCGAGGAGAGGTGAGGCGAGGGGCACTGACGGTAAGAAGGTGGAGCAGAGGGATATGAGCGGGGGTGGGGGGGGGCCGTGTCTACGTCACAGCAGGACTGTAAGCGCTCTCCTTTAGGGCGCTGTGTACACGGTGCTGCTGCTGCTGCTGCACACGGTGCTGCCATTGCTGCACAAGGTGTTGGTGCTTCCCTCGTTGCTGCAGTTGCACGTGGTGCTGCTGCTGCTGCACGCGGTGCTGTTGCTGAACATGGCGCTACTGCTGTATACCCTGCTGCTACAGACGGTACTGCTGCTGCTGCACACGGTGTTGCTTCACGTGGTGCTGTTGCACGCGGTGATGCTGCACGCGGTGCTGCTGCTGCACACGGTGTTGCTACACGTAGTGCTGCTGCACGCGGTGTTGCTGCACGTGGTGCTGCTGCACGAGGTGTTGTTACGCGTGGTGCTGCTGCACGCCCTGCTGCTGCTACAGACGATGGTGCTGCTGCTGCACACGGCGTTGCTGCACTCGGTGCTGCTGTAGATCTTATCAAGTAACAATTGGCCATATTACATGATGGCTTTTTCAGTTCCCACTCTTGCATCATTGACAGCCTGAACCTTCAGTAATGGAGTCATAAGGCCGAGCTTAATCTGTGCCGTGAACTTTTGAGTAGAACAAACTTTCAGATCTACTGATGATTAAATTACTGGCGAAAAAGATAAGAACAGTAACGCTCACTGTGTCCAAGAAAAAAAAAAACAGTAATTTGGAAGCAAATACAATAGCTTCTCCCAATTCGACCGGTGACGTCCCAAAAAGAAAATTCGAATTACGAGAGAGTCCGAATTAAGAGCGAGTAGTAGTAATATAATAAAGTGGCTATCCCTAAGAAAAAAAGAAAGAAAATGTAGCTAACATACAGAAAACTCTTTGCCATGGGGAACTGAAACACCGGTTAGATTGAATTGTACGCTTAGCATTAGCTTTGTACATATTTAGCTACATTAAAACCAATTTATTACAGTAGTAGCAAAGTTTAGACAGTGAAAGTGCGTATGCATTAACTTATTTCAAATCAATTAATTTTGTAAACACCATTACTAAATCTAGACAAGGAATTCACCAGCAAGCAGAACAAGAGTTACAGCAGAGTTGAAAAAGTCTCTTTTAATCATCTTGGTCGTCTTGTTTTTAATAGCTCGTTGCTGTGTCACTGCCGCTTCGAAGCCTCTGACTATTTGGGGAACTTTCTTGAATTTAAAAAATAAGCAATTTAATTTTGCAGCGGTTTGAAAGAACACGGAATGATTTTTTTTCACATTCTCATTCTCTCTTCATATTTCAGGATGCTATTCACAGATCGTATACACTGCACCATCCTCATTATTTTCTTTAATATAATAGTTTCAGTTTCCAATTTGCAAAACTGCTTCGCTTGAGGGGTCTTTTTCACGACTAGTGAGATGTTCATTCACATCTTCCTTACTCTCGTTTTCAAACCTTTTATGTGTAAGCAGGTTAAGGGTTTTTTCTTGACATTGCCTACACGTCAAACTTTTATGTGTAAGCAGGTTAAGGGTTTTCTCTTGACATTGCCTACACGTTGAATGTCTGTCAAAACTTTCGGGGTAAAGAACCACATGATTGCAATAGTTATACAGCCACTCCGTTTTCTTAATGAATAAATGCACAGAATAAGCTTTTTACGGAATATATCATACGCGTGCATTTATTTATGAAGGTGAATGAGGTGAACATACATTCTTCACCCATAGAAAAAGTTGCCTACATTTTTTTTAGTCAACCCGAAATTGACAACTGGGTTTTCTGTTCTGTTGCTGGGTTTTCTGTTACAAAAGCGACGGTAACTGAAAAGAATATGATATAATATTAAAAAAATGTTATTTAAATGCTATTCTTCATGTTTGGGATCACTCTTTTTCGTTAAAGTTTTTATTTTTATCATGTAAAACTATCTGTATGATCCGAAAATATTTGCATAATGAAGATTTCTGGGAAAAAATCATTTTTATGAGGAACATCCGAATTAGGAGGTGCGAATTAGGAGTTACTACTGTAGGTTAAAAAAATCAGGAGGCCTGTTTCTCCAAGAATAAGTCTACGGTAATTGCTCGAACATTTTATTTACTTCTGCACCTTCTATCGCTTTGCACACATCAAAGTTTGCTAAACTTTTTAACTTTTTGCTCTACACGCGACTCCTCCGGATGTCAGGGGTGTCAAACAACCTTTTAACTTTGTGATGTTTCGTGAAAAATCTTGTTTATTAAGTGATTTGGTAAAGGTATCGACAGATAAAAGTACGTGTGTTTAATGTTTAAGGAATGTCTCACTAACTCCCTGGGAAGGATTTACGCCTTTCTTCGAGTGCATGATCCTCACTTACTGAAGCTGTGTTCTGCATTGTCTGCATTGCTGGGTTCCGCAGCTGCAAATGTATTCTTATTATGTTTACTTCGAATACTATAACAATTTATAACTACAGATATTTGGTTAAATTACGCGTTAAATAAAAATTTCTATGATTGTGAGAATGGAAGATGTAGCAGGCTATAATAAGTGATTAAGAAAATCAATCTGAAAAATCAAAATATAAATTTGCAGCAAAGAAAGGGATATTAATGTTTATTAAAGGCGAAAGAACAGATTATAAGAGGAACAAAAAATTAAATCGGTAAGAATCAAGGATATTACAAATGAATAGAGAGAAGAGGAGCTGAAGGAGGGAAAAAAATGATGGCATCCAGCCAGGTCAATTTTAGGTCTTTACTGAAGCGTATCCTGGATAAGAGAGGCAAGAACAGGTTTGTTGCAACTTGTCAGGAAGACTTAGACATTTTAAAACGCATCCTGAGTATCCAAAACAGGAAACTCCTGATTAACACAGTCCTGATGAGCGTAAATTCTGATTTACGTGGCCGCTGCTTTGATAACAAAACATGAATTAGCGTGAGAATTAGATGCCCTGGTCTCGATTAACGCGTCTGTATAGAAAACGTCAGAAGTGATACCATCATAATTGTAAAGTTTACAGTACCTAGACACAGAAACAAATGTTTTTCAATGCTAAGCAGAGGCTTAAGTATGTATGCATTCTATTTAATGATATATATTAATTGTGAATAACTTTCTTTTCAAATTTCTGTAGTTATTCAATAATAACAATAAATAAAGCAAGTTTGTCGTATTTCCCGAATGTATCGGGAAAAATTTCGTACTGTGTTATCGTTGATATTGCTAATTATTATTTATGATGTACCAAATAGCTTTTAATGTAATTGAAACACTAAAATATGCTTCAGTTTGACTTGTGTAACTAATTTTTTTAGTAAATGAATACAGTGGGTCGTTTGTGATGATTATTGCTTTACTGAAAACTGTGAACTGGCCCTGACCTTGTTTAGCAGGCATTGGTGTTTTCGAAAGACGTAGCCTCGATTAACGAAAACGAAACTGATATCGTCACTCAGGATTTTCTTTACGAGAAAATAGCAGCCTGCTACCACTAATTCAGAGAATTGCCGAAGAATATCCTGAGGTTTGGAGGCAGGATACAACATTATGGCAACTTGCCAGGATAATTTTAGCCCATCATCAGAGCGTGTCCTGAGTTTGGAAGGCAGGATACACGATTATGGCAACTTGCCAAACTAAATTCAGGCTTCGTGCGACCAGAAAAAAACTATTCTATTATTCCATTTAGTCCCTGCTAAGGAAATCTTTGACCAACAATTGCTGTTGAGGAGAGTATTTTTACAAGGCATTTGTGTGCATCCTGGAGGTGGTATCTTGTTTGTTGAGGACATAATTTCATCTTCCGTGCATGGTGGGTTCTACAGTGCCCTTGACAAGACATATTTGCATAGTACTGTATTTTTTTTTCGTTGATACCCAGTCTATTGAAAATTAAGGCTTATGCTTTTCAGTATTTATTAAAAGAATGAGTTTATTATATAAACTAGAGGGCCCGACCGTCAAAAATGACGGCAAAAATTTGTGATTGAGCTTTTTATTGTTCCGGCTCCCAGTACAGGTTTGGCTGTATTATAGGTCTCATCCCTGCAGGCCTGATCTTCCATTAGTGAAACGCAAACTGTACAGCCATGAGTTTTGCGATAGCAAAATATCCCCCTGCAAGATAAGGAGTGAATATCAGCTTGGAATTGATCAAGCGTTAAGTTGTACTGCACTAAGAAAAATATAGTTAAGTGAAAAGAATTCACTGGAAATGCCCAGGGCTCACCGTATTGTGGATACCAACTGATTGTGGAACCTGCAGAGTCGAAATTTGGCTGAGATGTAAATCTACAATATAATAAAGACCGATGTGTATATATATATATATCTGTTTGTCCATATTCTGTCACGCTTTAACAAAACAGATATGCGGAATTTAGCCCAGGTTGGAGGCTCTGGTCGTCCTCTCAAGCTCCTTTGAAAACTGATAGGTAGAAAATAGGCTGGGTTGCAGAAGATGGCAACCGTATCTTAATAAGATTGATAGATATGTATTTCAAGTGTATTTTGACAATCTAATGTCACACTTTTACTCAATGTTGCAACATTTGAGCATTTGATTTAGGAATTGTACGTGATATACTAAATATGGGAACCCACATCCTTGTAGAGTATGTGCTAATAGGATAAAAAGAATAAGAGGATTTGAGGACAGTTGAAATTAAAAATGAAGATATCGCAGGTTTAGTCTGATTCGTGCAAGTATTACCTTCTCCATACATCGAATCTATGGCAAAGTATCGGGCGGCCTCAAGTCGAAATGCACTTCTTGCATTGCCGAAGTTGAAATCTCAGCAATGAAGGTATCTGAAGCTTCCATTGGCACTCTCATGCACCTTGATACGTAGTTCCTTCCCAAAGATGATTTCGTTGCATCAACAGCTATTCTTCCAATTTTGATGCAATTGTCAACGAAACCGACGAAATATGATTTTTCACGGGCAGTAGACAATTATTCCTTCTAGCTTACTGTTTTTCTCTGACGAAGCAGTTTTCTCTTCATAGGTCAAAATTTGAGCACTTCAAATGAAACAGATATTTGAGGTGGAAAGACGGTATCAACGGTATCATTGCTAAAGAGTGAACACATTGTACATAAGCTGCCATTTTGTTTAGTTTGTTGTGGTGTTTCACTCAAGATGTTACTTCTGCCTGTCAATATATAGCAGACCTAAGGATGACAGCACGACAAAGGATCAATTGTATCTGTGATACGCACGTGGAACCTGCCCCTTGGCTGCAAGAACGGGCACGATAATTTAAAAGTTGCTCTGGAAAATACAACTGGAATACGTAATATATAAATCGAAGTGGCTTTCAGACTGCGTGTTGAATATTCGTTAGACAAGCATAGAATCTGTTGACAGTGAGCCGTATGGGCAGCTCTTTGACGGGCAGAAAAGGACGGCCGAATAGCGTGTGGTCTATGACCAGCCAAATAACACCTCTTTTAGTGAGAAAGCAAAGGCGATCGTGATTATTATTATACTAGTGGACCCCTGCGTGAAGAATTCACGCAACAACCTATACGTTTGCCTAATGCCTCTAGGCCGGTGCGGAATCTCCTCTTCTCTTATTTGCTTCTTAATTTTCTTCTTTTCTTCAATGATCCTTTATCGTGCTGGCATCCTTAGGTCTTCT
>LQNS02276498.1:6375155-6390527 GCA_001587735.2 Parhyale hawaiensis | reverse complement strand
TCTAACGTTATAAAATGAGAGAATAAAAGCAGCACTGCAATCGTGAATCGCTGGACACAACCGTATTTCAAACTATGCGCGCGCAGCGCCACAGTCAAACCCTTCTATGTGACGTCACAGATGGCTGCGTGAGGCCTGATTGTCTACGTGGCATTGCCTCAGGTCATCGTAGGTTGGGTTCTATATCCTAACAAAAAATACAAGTAGTGTTATATTCTCGACGTGAGAGAAACCAAAGGAACGGTTATTGCTCAAACTTTCTGTATTTGACTACCACCATTTTTACCGTGTTGTGTGTATGGGTGCAGCTCAAGTAGCTGGTCAATCAGGAGGGGGAGATTGCCTGAATTAAGGTTAAAAATGGGAGGATATGTTCAAATGTGTTTTGTGAAGAAAACTGTGAACTGAATATGAAGTATAAATAAGGCTTCACTTCAAATAAGTTAAATCAGGGTGCCATACGGGCCCACATCTTGCCTATGATGCTGTGAAAGTTTCAACCAGCCTCCAAAGAAATTTTCTATTGACAATTGTTTATTTTTCAATTAGTATACCTATGTTTTCTTCATTCATTTATGTTTTTAAGGGATGGAATTTACAATTAACGACGATTTTCCAGTGAAATTAAGTAATATATACTCAGGCTGCTCAGCCGTCGATGTTGACGTCATTGATGACGTCACTTTTCGATGCTAGTTTCTCGTGAGTCCTCCCGTGGCTCTTCACTTCCTGGTCACACATGTCCATTGGCATAAGAGCGAATGCGAATATAACGAGAACCAGGTGCATTTGTGTGAAACTACTCGGATGATTTCTATGCTTTTTGGTGGTTGCATCATCTTAGAAGGCTCTCGTCAGCCAGTTATTACTACGGCCATTTCCTCGAGCTCATGACCTTCAAAAATTAGCGTTGATGATCGTTCCTGTTATGTACCTCTGTGGATGCAGTAATATTATACAAATTATAGATTGTAAATAATATTAACTTACATGGTAATGTAACTTTTTGTGATACGATGATACCGTAGGTACACTTCACTTACAGGCCTCTCTAATTAATAAGCACTCTATCAAACAGAGCCGACAATGCAAAATGGAAATTAAAAATAGTATATCTGACCCTAAAAATAATGACAAGGCAGCTGCGCTGACATCTTTTCTTTTTTTCACTGATCTTGGTCGTGATTCTGCTAATGAAATTCTATTACACTTGCTATGGTACACTGACTTCTATCTAAAATATGTAGCGGAACAGGCACACTAGGCCAGTTTAACTTGGGCACAACGTGAACGTACTCTTACGCGGACTTAAAAAGCAATCCGTGTCAGTTTAGTATGTTGCTTACCTTATGTTACATACTAGAGATTCATGTGTATGAGGTAATGTGTCTCTATAAGTTAGGTTAGACACCAATTCTAATTAAACCGAACCCATCCTAATCTATTCTTACTCAACCTAGCTCATTCCATCTAACCTAACTCACCACACACTTTGAGGTGGGCCCATGCTTGCTTTATCGGGACAGATCAATCCTTCGGAGTTAGGTGGCAACTGTGTCTACTCCATGTCTGCAGGACTGTAAACAGCAGACGAACCGGTATATCTAGGAATCTAAAAAATGTTACGTTTCGATATAGGCGATGGGAGGATATGACCCACATTATGAAATTTTTCTCAACTATTAAAAAAATTTACGAACATTCGAGCTTTATAATTTTATTTGCACCCAGCGCATTTACGTAATTTGAAACTCTGAAAAAAACTGTGTGATTCTTTTCTAGTGAATTCCGGGTGAAAATAAGACTAAAGATCTGAGACATCTTGGATTTTAATTATGTCGAGAAGACCGTGAGCTGCCATCTAGAGCAGAAAGTATCTTAGCTTAAAACCTTTGATGCAGTGGAGCGGGACAGACTTCCTCAGCTCCTTACCTTATATGCAGTACAGTATTACCTTATTGGCATGGTAGCTCCAGCGATACTCATGACATCAGGTACAAATTTCGTAACCATGTTTAATATGTATAATACAGTGTATGATGTGCCTGGACACAAACTTATTTCTATGTGGAAAATTTCAAAATAAATTATTTTATAATACACCAGAATTTTATGGATTTCTTGCAAATACTTTTTTTAGTGATTTCAGAGAGCCTTTCTGACGTTTCCTAACCTCCCCTTATCTAACCTTAGGCACTTCAGCTAATTATCAAGAGTTAATCACCTACACAGTAATATTATATTTTCTGCTTATTCTAGGATCGTACAATACAGTTATGCTTTGGAGCAAATTACTTGAATTAAATAACGTACAAACAATGGGTGCATAAAATATGTTGAAACCAAAGCGGTACAGTTTGTAGCTGTCCAATATAGTATGTTTAATGTTTTTAACATGAATTCAGTGACGCAATATAATTTTAAGGAAAGTTCAAATGTAAAGTGGATATTGTTCTATTCTTTCTTTGTTTCTCCGATTTGCTTTTTTTACTCGACATAACATATGTCCCTCGCTCTTTCTGCCCCGAAACGCCGTTCTATTTGGATGGTGTTGAGAGAGATTCAAATTCTCTTCCATTTCTGTAGGGTGCTAAGATAGGCAGAAATTCGACCCTCTAATGAACAAATGTAGATGTTACTTAAATGAAAACAGAGAGGAATCCACATTCCAGGCTTTGCACAAAAGCTATTAACTTCAAAGTGCCGAGGGAGGTGGCTTAATTCATGCTCGCAGCGAAGGCAGATGACATATACTTGTAGAAGGGATGATGGTGAAGTACTTGTGACAGTTTAAGTTTCCACCCGTCGTCTCATCTCTGTAGAATAATATCTTTTTTTCGATAGATCAGGTGTAGTACATACAACTGGGAAACTGGGCATTCGTCACTTCTTTCTGCAGAACCTTATTTTCCAATCCACTCCTTCGTATATATTCTTTCAAACAATAGGCTTCGCGTTAAGTATTCCGCGATCAACCCAACTTGTATCGGCGTCTGACATATCATGGCTAGGCCCTCAGAAAGGGGCTATAAAATAATCACAATTCCTTTACACTAACTTCCTAAACCGGTCTCATTTAAATTTGATGTATTTCTTACGGTAGTTAGCCCCTTTGGAAAAGAACCAGGAGTTAATTAAGTTGAATCTTCATTATATTAAAGGAAGATCAGGCTGTAGCTATAGTGGGTGCAGTGCTTCCTCCTTACGGTGGAATCATAGCCAAGAGCATGAACACCGCCGAAGTGCAATGCAGATTTTTTAACCTCAGTTTTAACGGCTGGTCTGCAAATATACATAGAGACACACACACAGTTGGTTCAAACAGCCCCTGAACTTATCCGGAGGGGGAGCTGATCCTTCTACCCTTGGGTTTGATTGAAATAAATACCAAGGATAAAGCCAGGACTTGGATGAACGATTTTCAGTTCTCCCACGTTCTCCCACGCAAACAGCACAGCACCCATGCAGTAACCGCGTCAAGCAAAGTAAGCTCAGGCAGTGCTTGCTCGGCGCGTCGTACTGTCGCAAGGTCATTTAAGCTAGAAGAGAGCTCATCCGTCTACTCTGTTCACCATAAAAATCTGAAAAATAACCTTAGAAATTACTCTGACGTCAGTGATGAGGTAATACTTTGAGAAAGGGAAAAGCCAAGAAAATTAATATCTCGTTTTAGGACCGCTTACGTAACGTCCATTGCTCCCGATTCCATTTCGTTTGGATCAATAAATGTCAGATTATTAAGCCCAAAACTTAGGGTACAAACTTAGTAGTGCACAAATACTGCTGATGTGACTTACGCGAATTAATCGCTGCCGAACCTGCCTACGAAGTTGAAGAATTCGCTTTGAAGCCAGTGACGCAAAATCATTCGTTCTCGAACCACTCACCAATTTGCTGCCTTACTGCAATCAAAGGCGCGATTTTTTTGGGTTAAAAATCGTCGGTGGAATTGTCGATGTGCTGCCTCCGTGCTGGCATCAGCATAGCGGCGTGTGTGTGTGTGCTTGTTGCCTGCGTGTTGGTATCAGTATAGCGGCGGTGGCAAGAGGTAAGACACTGGACACTGGAGTGCTGAATACTCAATCACTAGAGTTATCACTAAATATACAGTAGGTATATAGGTGAGATACGGAGTCACTTTAGCTAAGATATTTGGTCACTAGAGCTAAAATATTTGGTCACTACAGGTAATATACTGAGTTCCAATATGTTATATTATTATATTGTTCAACCCTCTCGAGATACAACTACGGTGATCAAGGAAATGGAAGGGGCCTGTAGTATGTCGACAGAAATGTGGAATCCATACTCGCAGGTAGACTAACGTGCATGGGAACAGCAAGTCGGAAAAGAAGAGGACGAACAGATGAAAGCAAGATCAGTAGGAGTACGAAATCAGGAAGGAAGCATAGTGGGCACGAAAGACAGACGTCTCGAAGGCCTAGCTAATGGCTAAGGTAACCTACACAAACCCCCTTAACATAGGATGAGCGAACCTAACTAACCTAACCTTATGGCTATATGGCCCATCCTGTGCCCCCTGGGGGGAGGGGGGGGGTTCCAATATGTCAAGCGGTAGGGCGCTAGTGGTTAATTTGCCAGAGGTCAGGTATGCGACTGCTATACGGAAGATATTACGTTACTGGAGGTAAGATATTTATCAACTACACGTAAGACATTGGCACCTAGAGGTGAGATACGGTAATATACGTACTAAAGGCGGTAAGATAATGTGCACTAGATGTAAAATCACAGATTCATAGAAGTAGGATTATTGGTTGCCAGAAATAAAATAATTGGTTACTAAAAATGAAACAAAAAGTTGCTAGATGAAAGATATTACTCATGTTTACTATTTAGAGCAGAGTTTCCCATTGGGGGTGCATATGAAACCTACGGACCCCCTGTGGCTTACGCACGGACACCTTGCTGGTTCATGAGGTTTAAAGCTTCTGAGGCAATAGTACATTGATTTTATCCCATAGATGATAAAAATTACAGTCTATTTTAAGGTAATAAGTGGAAATATAAGTTTTATTAGCTTTTAATAATATTTTACTTCAATGCATTGGGTTGAAAAAATATAACAATGGCATAGTTACCCCTAAATGCTTTTGCTCGGTCACAAAAACTTAGCCTTTTCTTTTTCAAAAACGGCGAGAACTGCATATGTTGATTATAATTCAATGCAAATAGTCATTTAGGGCGAATGAAAATAAATTGAAGAGAGTTAAAGGTAAAATCTCGCTGTATGTAAAACTCGCTCTAGTGCTCATCTTTGATGAATTTTCACTGATCCAAATGATCTCGTCACCTACGAGAAATGAAAATGTCTTAGACCTTCTCTTCGTAGATAAAGCACAATTGATTAAGAATATTTAAATCCAGGAGACAACATTATCTGATCATAGGCTAATTGAAATAACGACTCAGCTTGGCGAATGCGATTCTCGTAGACCACAGAAAAATTCACAAATAAACTCCATCTCCAGTCTACGGGACTTGAACGTGCTCAATAAAGGGATAAATTGGGACGGCTTGATATGCAGAACTGCAGTCAGTAAACTGGGACGTACTTCAAATAACTCAATGGAAAGTGAAATCATCAATGAGACATTCGAAAACATTTTATTAGAAAAGTGCATGAAGTACCTTAGCCCGACAAAAAAAAAAAAAATAAAAAATTCAATAAAAGTCGACACCACAAATTTCGTAAAGGACTACTTAAGAAACGCGCAATACTCATCAAATGCCAAAAATCAACGAAGTTACTACAACGACAAACCGAGTGCAAAAAGAAGCTAGATGAGATAGAACGTCAGCTTACAAGATCACACGATGAAGAAAAACAGGAAAAAGAAAAGCAGCCATTGAAAAAATAAAGAACGATAGCAAATATTTTTTTTGCCTATCCTTTACACAATTTTTCGGTAAAATCGAAAATCGGGCCGCTGGTGAATGACACAGGATCTATTGTTGATGATAACCAGGAAATGAGCGAAATACTAAGCAGTCAATATCAAAAAGTCTTTAGTGACAAAATTCCAAATCCTGAAGTCCCAGGAAATGATAGAAATACTAAGCCGTCAATATCAAAAAGTCTTTAGTGACAAAATTCCAAATCCTGAAATCCCAAGAATTGATTTAACTACAAACTACCTAACGGACTTCGAGTTCACAAAACATAGCATTGAATTAGCCATTGACGAACTTAGCGGCAACAGTGCAGCGGGACCAGATGATGTGCCTGCAATATTCTTAAGATGTGCAAGCTAAGCATCTCTTACCCCCTATACCTTATGTGACGAAAAGCGATAGATGATGGAGTAGTTCCACTCAATTACAAGCACGCAATTATTTCACCTATTCCTAAAGCTGGAAATAGCTTGGATCCAGCCAACTATAGCCCTGTCTCCCTAACTAGCCACGTAGTGAAGACGTTTGAAACGGTCTTTAGGAAACACCTTGTACATCATTTGGAGAGCAATAACCTGCTTACGTCAAATCAACATGGTTTTCGCCGTAAACGTTCAACCACTTTGCAGTTGCTTGAGCATTATGACTCTATTCTAGACCAACTATGCCAAGGCAAAAATGTGGACATAATATATTTAAACTTCGCCAAAGCCTTCGATAAAGTAGATCATGAAATATTATTACTCAAACTCTTCAGCTTGGGCATCCATGGAAAATGTCTAGGATGGATCGAAGCTTTCCTGAAAAACCGAACCCAAAGTGTAATTATACATAATAAAGTGTCCAAACGACAGCCGGTACTGAGTGGAGTCCCACAGGGCACCGTGCTTGGTCCAATACTCTTCCTCATCATGATATGGGGCACCAATGCAAATTGCCGTTCCGTCATCGTTCGCTGATGACAGACGGATATTAGCATCGGTACAATCAATGGCAGACGTACGGAATGTGCAACTAGATCTAACTAACATCGTTCACTGGACATCGGTTAACAACATGAACTTCAATGAATCAAATTTGAACTACTACGGTACGGAAAAAACTTTTCCCTTACTGAATTTACGTCCTACAAGACGAGAGATGGAAGCGAAATGGAGAGAAAGCAAATATTAAGAGATCTTGGGGTGGGAATACAAGATAATGCCACTTTTGAAGATCACTTGGGTCGAGTTGTTACTACAGGCAAGAAGTGGAGCGGATGGGTGTTTCGAACTTTCTCTTCACGAGAGGCAGACACAATCCTCACCTTATTGAAACAACTAATACTACCGAGGATTGAATACTGTTCGCCTGTTTGGATGCCAAGCAAACGGAAAGACTTAGAGCGCCTTGAGGCTATCCAGCGATCGTGTACTGCCCAAATCCGGGGTATGAAAGATTTAAACTATCACGAAAGACTTGCTCAACTTCAAATGTACTCCATTCAAAGGAAATTCGAGCGCTCTACGATCACAAATGTCTAGAAAATTGTAGAAGGAATTACTGTCAACTTCAATGGACGAATCCAGGCCAGACACTCAGACTGTATTGGTCGCACTTGCGACGATCAAAACTAGTGGTGACGCAATGGCCACAAAGTACTCTAATAGTTTCGCAGTTCGGGGGCGAGATTATTCAACAAAGTGCCGCGTCACATCCGAAATATCTCCGGTACAGAGACTGCGAAATTTAAACACTTACTGGACGCATACTTACTGAAAGTGCCACATAAACCTGTTGTAAGCGGCTACGTGAACTGTAGGGATAACTCGCTGTTATGCAGGGGCTACACTAGGCATTCATCCTCGCAACTTGCTGGCAGGACGGGCAGCTCGTACGTCTTCCAGCAGCAACATTGCTACTAGGAACAAACAAGTTGCGCCTTCGTGGCGAAAGGTCGCTTGACGTTTTCTATGGGCAACCAGTTGGTCGTACAGCTGCGTAAATCGAATTTGTATTTACAGTGTGATTCTGAGTGTTTTTTTAAAACCGCCTCTTTTCTTATTTGTAGAGTGTTTTTTAGTTACTTATGCTACAAACTGAGATCAAATAAAAAATCTGTTCACATTGTGGCGTTTTCGCTCATCGCTGCGAATATATGCTGTCAAATCGCAGCTCTGTGCGTTTTCACGGGCGTCCATTTTGATACTTCGGCGCGATATAGGCTGCAAACTAAGCAGGTTCATCCGCAAAACGAATAAATTAGGCGTTCCATGAGGCTTTCTTGTTTCTTTATAGACATTTTAAAAGCTTTAAGCCTCTCTAATTTCCATTTCACTGCAAATTTGACGAGAAATATGAACTTCGCCACAGTAGTGACACTTGTGGAGAATATTGAGTTGACGGTAAACATTTTATCGCCGTTTTGTGGATACAGTTGTGTTTATGTTAGTAGATAAAAAAAATGTTCGAACCCTTTGCACCACCTCTGGGGGAACAGAAGATTATCGAGTTACTTTTACTTGTCAATCATTTTTGGAGTTGCTCTCCAAGCCAGTCGTTTAATTTAATTGAATGTAATGCCGCGCCCTCGGAACCATGACTGCGTGGTCAAGAAAAGTATGAAAATGTTAACCTAAGCTTACTTGCAGTACGTGCATTGCTGTAGCACGCTAGGTAGTACTTGCATTTACAGTGATTGTTTATTCCTAGTTGTATCGATACTAGAAGTAAAATAAGTTATTACTAGTGACAAAAACTGCCACTTCTTTGCATCAAGGAGCATGAGCAACGAAGTTCTGCGGAACATGTGCGTGGTAGTCTGGACGGGACTTTGTATGGCGGAAGAGCAGCTGCCCGTCGCTAGTGTGTCACCTTCAGTCGTTCCGATACACAACAAAGATTTCTGAATGATTTGCGCGTTGCTCGTACGAACGCCTAGAGTGGCCCCTGCATAATTAGCCATCCCGCTGGTCACGGACTGCAGCATCACTTCTAAGCAAGATGGGTAGCGTGCATAACGCCACCTGGACCTCGTCCAAGTATCATCAAGGTGTCAAGGTAAGGTATGGGAATAATGGGCTGAGCTTTGACGTCACGTGACTGCAACATTAATAATTGTATGTTTGGCGTATGTTGTTATGCCTCTGCCGTTCTGTATTAACTAAAAAGCAATAGCCTGGAAACCATCGACATCTACTATACCCATTCAGTATGTAAGATACTAAGTTGATGCCATTTTAATGGGGGGGGGGGGGGGGTCCGTGTGCTTCAGGGCGATTTCACAGGAGGTCCGTAGAAACCTGAACTTTGGGTACCACTGAGTTGTAGAGGTAAGATAGTGGTTACTATAGGTAAGGAGTAATTCTAGGGGTAAGATAAAATTTGCTAGAGGTGAGATAGTGAATGATACAGAGAACAAAGAGGGATGTTCTAGGAGAGACTTTATTTAGCTAAGGAAAGATAATAGTTTATTAGAAGATTGATAATGGCTTACTAGGGGAAGAATGTGAGTAACAAACAGGAAGAAAGAAAACCGACAAAGACAATGGTTGATGGAGAAAAAATGTATCAGTGTAGAAGAACAAACTAATTTCTTGAGAAGCTTAGTGGGGCCGTGAAAAAAAAAACGGGACATGAGAGGAAATTTTTAATTAAAATCAGAGAGTTGAAGATTGCTGCTCTAGGATTTATATTGGATTTCTGGCGAAAAACGGTGCGTTGCCATAGGAGAGGTAATGTGTTACTATAAGAAGGTAATGGCTAGGTACTAGAGAACAATAATGAGCTACTAGACGGAAGTGAACAGCTAACATAGGACAAGTACTGGTCTACTAGAGGAAAAATAATTGACTACTAGAGAAAAAATGGTGTGCTACAAGAGTAAGAAAGTTAGGCTGATTAGAAAAGGGGTAATGATAGGCTTCATTGCATAGTTATTATATGTACTGGTAGCTTAACAGGGGCTATTGTGGGTACTGTGAATGAAAAACAAAGCGTTTGAGGCTAAAAAAGTTCAGAAAATCACAGATTTTGTCGTTATATGAATGGCGTTACGTTAGAGCAGTATGAACAACACTGAGTTGCGTCTAGTTACCATGAGCAAAACCGAGTTTCTGTAGCCAGTATGTGCAACACTGCTACATTCAACCAACATAAATAAAGGGAGCTACTACAGCCAGTGGATTCGACTGGTTTCGATAGCTGGCAACAGGCGAGTCAATACGGCTATGCACGGAGAGCCTCCAACCCTCTATTAGCTATTACCGTTACTTACAAAAATCAAATGTCCAAGGGAAAACCGAAGCCTATGGTGCTCGTATAATCGTTTACAGAAAATCGGTGGGGGTTCTGAGACTTTAGGTTAAGTAGGAAATGAAAGATAATGGAGGAAAGAGGCCTCTAACGAAGCCAGGAGTTGAGTCTTCGACGAAGCTTTCGAAGGCGTAGGAGGTGCTGCTGTACTAGCGAGAACTCACGCTCTTTTGCATTATTTTCTTCTGTTGTTGTAAACCTCTTACCGCATGCGCAACACTGTGTTTGCCTCGTTGTGGCAACACCGACATTTACCGGTTAGCAGGGGTCAAGTGAGGAACGGTGCGCTCTGCTATTTTTGATGGTCAATCGTTTATCGTTAATAAAGTTACGCTTTATACTTCGGCCTTGTATTCGAGTTGTTAAAGAAAGGTCGTTGGATTGGGCTAGTTATGTTCACCCATGCTGTGTTGTTGGAGCGGCGCCCCTGGGGGACTTTGTTGGCTAGGCAGTTGGCTACGCCTTCGGGACTCCTGTGTTTTGTGACACTTTGCTTCCTTCCAATTTCGTACTCCTGATTTTACTATATTTGGGCCTCACGAACCCAAAGGTCCTAAGTGTCTTTTCCGCAGGGGGTGTTGCAGCTGACAGCAGTTCAAGCTGACGAGATTAGTTTTGTAAAGTTAGGTAGGTTATATACTGTATTTTTCACTTTCTGTTCCTCGAGATAAGCTGTCGATCGAGATAGCCGACCTAGTCTGTGGGACTTCTCGACTCTCTTTCGTGTGAAAGGCCTCGAATAGGGCTGTCCACTCGAGTATCTTTTTCTATTCGTTGCGTATTTTCCCGCCGTTGCGCATTTTCCCGCATTTTCCGGCAGGAATGCCGAGATAAAATATTCCTAATGATGAAAAGCGTTATATTTTTTTTCAGTTGAGCTTAACTCTTGAATCGCCTCGCTCCGTCTAGGGTGGTAAAACACTGAATCTAATTATCATAATGCTGATTTTGCTTTCTTCTGTTCGTAATCTTCTTTCCCCGCCTGCTGTTCCCGTGCGCGTTGTTCTGTGTTGTGGGAGTGCCGTCGTGCGCTGATTCAGTTCCTGTCGACGTGCTATGTGTCTCCGGGTCTTCCTCTGTGATGTCGCCTTTGTTGTGGGGGCGGAGGTTTCAACTATTCAGTGTAATATAAAAATGACAATGTTATATAAGGGAAATTCTCATTATTGCAGATTGTTCTTTGTTTTACACAAGCTGGTTCACCGATGAATCACGGTGCCTTGTATTTTCCTTTGTCTGGCACTGTTATGTATTGCCGAGACCGATTACACTGATCAGCGATTGCTCTTCGTTGGGAGTTGAGCATCTGAGTGGCGGGTAAATTTCCTGTGAGGGTTTCATTTCAAACTGAGATTTGTAATACTGTGTCTATGTCTAGGCCGTCCTACCTTAACTTGGACACGCTTTTGATGAGGTCTAGGTGACGTTATGAATGCCACCCGCCTTATACAGGGGTGATGCTGTATTCCGTAACCCGGGGCAGGGCTCGTAGGGTAGTTATTTCTAATTTGGTCGTAACTGCCCAGCTATAGTGACTATTTTTTTTTACTGTTTATACTCGCAGAACATCTGTTGCTGGGCCCAGTTTTGCTCATTTTGTCACTGCGTGTTGACAGCCCTCGAGCTGTTTCTTTTTTTCCCTTACATGTTCTCCCATGTGCTCGGATCTCGCCTGTTTTTGGGTGCCGGGCTTTTTACACATGTCCCATCGTTGGGAAGGTGTTTATATAGATTAACGTGACGCCGATTTCGTTAACTTGAAGTTGCTGGCTAATATATTGCAATTGATTGCTAATTTGCTGTGCTGCATTTACATGCATAATGTTAATTTACTGGTGGAGTGTACTTGGTCTAGTGCACCTATGTTTCATATTTTATGAGCCTAATTGAACCATTCTCTGATATAATTATTACAGTATTTGCTAGTGCCCTTTGAATAACGTCCGTGCAGCCGTGGGTATTGTGAACGTATCGAGGCAAATCTCCTGCCCATCTTCTATCTTTCTCAGGTGGGTTCGGGATTGTATAGTAACTCCTCTGCTGATAAAGTCTGACAACATAAAACGATACAGCTATTTCTTGTCAGCAGTCGCTGATAATTTCGTGCAAGCCCAGGCTGCGTTCCAGGAGTTACTTGTCTGTGGCATCAATGAGCAACATCTCATCTACCCGAAGATTGTTAGCTTTTTCCCATTCATCGCAGCCGTATATCCTGCGGTTTATGCACTTGCAGGCAGAGACAAACGAAGACGCCTGTACTGCGGTGGCCACCAGAAACACCTATTCTGTTCCCCTAACATTTTCGAGAACAAATGTAGGATGTGACCTTGTGAGATGCTGTGTCGAAGTGCGTTGTATGGTAAACTGGCCTGTAACTTGGCATTCCTTGTTCGTAAGGTTTGGTGCATGTAATTCATAATCAGCCGACTGAACTGTTCTCCGTAGGTTGCCTCGTGATTAGCTAGGCCTCCTGGAACCCTTCGTCTGTGCTCGCTCCATTCTGGTTTTCTTGATAATTTTCGCCCAATTTTCTGTTCCTCCTGATTCGTTCTTTTATGTGCGGATTTCTGTGCATAGGTGTCGTGTTTCTCGTGACAAGCTTCCTTCTCTTGACCTGGGTCACCCCTGCGGCGATCAGGGAAGCTTAACTAGTGTACCGTGTGCCCTGTTCCTGTTATGAGGGTCGCAATCAGAGGTCCTGGTAATTGTGATTTTTTTATATAAAGTATTGAAATGTTTTCTTCTCCTGGTTGTCTTGCGTTACGAATTCGAGTAGCTTGCTTTGCCTCGCACTGAAATTGCGCGTGCGGAACTACCGACCGGGAACCATCAATCGTAAAGCTATCTATGACTAACCTATATTTGGTTAAAGGAAGTGATGTTTTTTTTGTGTGTTGGCGGCTCTCCCACAACACTGCTAACAATGTTTGATCAAACGATTTTTGAACGTGTTAACTGTCTCTGCTCCGACAGCTTCCGACGTTAGTCGATTCCAAATGTTCACTATGAAGCAGGAAAAGATTGGTAACTTTGTGTAGTTCTTCCATGTTGATATTTGGGTCTTTGTCCGTTGTTTCCGATACCATTATCAGCGTCGGTGTAGAAGTCCTTTTGTAGGGACGCCATTGAAACCATTCGAGTACCTGAATGTTTCTAGAGGTTGCCTCACTGGGATCTTTGTTCGAGAGATAGAGATGAGCTATTGGAGGCGTCTGTAGTATGGTTTGTTATGCACTGTCGTATTAATTTCATGGCATTACGTTGGATGCTTTCCATTTTATCTATGTCTTTAGAATGCTGAGACGACCAGACTTCAACTGCCAACTATAAATGTGGCTCCACTAGTGCTTTGTACGATGCAGGGAATATGTATTTAGATTTGTACTCGATATGCCCTGTCATGAATACCAGAAATTTAATTGCCTTATTTACACTCTTGTCTGCTTGCCGACCGTTCTTTAGTTCGTCTCTGATAGTTGTTCCACTTTTCAGAGTGACCCACGCTAGTTCCGTACCGTTCATTTTCAGTTGGGAATTAAGGTTTTGTGGTCCAATGTGTGTTACCGAACATTTATCGACATTGAAATTCATCTGCCGCGTTATGGCCCATTCCAGCAGGCGGCTAAGGTCATGCTGGTGCTTGACGCTACTGCTCACAGAGCCTGCTCAGTGGCTGAGCTTAGTGTCATCCGAACAGTTACTGATTTTATTGGTTGTTAAAGTCAAGATCGTTAATATAAATGACGAACAGGAGTGGGGCAAGGGCGTTATTCCTTGTGGAACTCCAGAAAAGATAGGCGTCCTGTTTCTTGTCGCTCTTTGGAATTGCACTGGCTGTTGGCGACCAGTGAGCCATGCACAAATTCAGTGTTAAGAATCATTTTGGATGAAATGGGCCTCTAGTTTTCTCATCGAATATTGATGGAAGACTATCAAAAACCTTTTGAAACTTCGCGTGAACGAGGTCCACTGCTTTAGTGTTGTCTGTGACGCCCGTAACTCTCCAAAAAAGTATAGAAAGTTGGTGAAACAATTTATTTTTCTTACTTCAGAAGGCTTGCTGGGTGAAAAAAATGATGTGGTACATCCTGAGATGGTCAGTGATGCGGATCTTCAGAGGTCGCTCGATGGTTTTGCTGGCAACCGAAGTAAAACTGATTTGTCGATAGTGACAGGGTCATTTTTCTTCTCTTTGTTATGTATTGGGTTCACGTTTGCGAGTTTACATGCCGTTGAACTTCTCTCTTACTCAGGGAGCGATTAAATATTTTGAGCAGTGGTGCTGTGATGACTGAAGCAATTTCGGCAGAACACGAGAAAAATGATCTGGGCCGGTGGGAATGCATACATTCAGGTGGGTCACTTCTTGAAATACGACATTATTCGTAAAACACATGTATCTACAACAGCTACTTCCATTGGTAATACATAGTTCTGCAATATTTGTTGCATCTTCCGTGGCAAATACTGAGGTGAAAGTTTTGTTCCAGATTGTAGCTCTACTTCTTGGGTCATTGGTAAATTTACCATCGAGTCTTTTCAGCGGCTATAAACGATACTACTGCATTTAGCCAGTATAAATAACACCGCGCCACTGTAGCCAGTACGTACAACTATGTGCTATATTTAGTCAGAATGAATAACGCTGCCCTACCCATCACCGGTATGAATAAAACCGATCTACATATCACAGGTACGAGTAGCACTGCTCTACCTATCATCGGCATCAATAACACTGACAAGCATATCGCCGGTATGAATAACACTGTCCTACATACTACCAGTACGAATAACACTTCTCTACTTATAGCTGATATGAATAACACTTCGCTACAAATCACCTGTATGAATACTACTTCGCTACGCTACATATCTCTGGAGTGACTAACACTGCTCAACACAACACCGGTAGGAATAACACTGCCCAACATAACATCGGGATGAATAACACTGCCCAACATAGCACCGGGATGAATAACACTGCCCAACATAACACCGGGATGAGTAACACTGCCCAAGATAACACCCGTATGAATAACACTGCCCAACATAACACCGGTATGAATAACACTGCACAACATAACACCGGGATGCATAACACTGCCCAACATAACACCGGCATGAATTACACTACACTGCCCAACATAACACCGGCATGAATAA
>LQNS02276498.1:6312322-6326592 GCA_001587735.2 Parhyale hawaiensis | reverse complement strand
TTCATTAACTAGCAGGCACGTACAGAACATACAGGAAAAAATTGGTCTGACAGGTACTTCACTGATTCATTAACTAGCAGGCACGTACAGAACATACAGGAAAAAATTGGTCTGACAGGTACTTCACTGATTCATTCAGTTACGTGCTAAATATCGGCTATCTTATTTTCCAGTCTTTAAAATGGCTGAAAGAAGCTTGGGAACTCTCACTTATCTGCTGTTTGAGTTTGAACTTAGTTCACGTGCATGTGAAGCCTCTCGAAATATTTGCACAGCTGTCGGAGAAGATTCACGGACAAACTGCTCGAATTGGTTTCGGAAGGTTCGTTCGGTCAACTCAATAGCACTCGATCACATTTAGCAAAAAAAACTCTCGACGAGATTGCGGAGCGTAATGCCGATGCCACACGCGGGTCAAAAGAACGAGTATCGTCATCTTTTCGTCCGAATGTGATGATGTGCCCATTTAAATAGCACACACTTGCAAAGAATTTTCAGTTATAAATTCATCCAGATGTAATGATACGTTCAAAAAGTTAACTAACGGCACTTGCGGAATATACTGAACTCATGGTAAACATTTTTGCACCTTTTCTTGGCAATATCAAAGCTGTGTTTAAAAGAGTTCATCACAACGTTCGGATGAAAAGATGACAATACTCGTTTTTTTGACTAGCGTGTGTCATCGCCATAAGTGGGAAGTTTTGCTTTTTACTTCAGCTACCGTATTCACAAAATCTCTCAGCAACAGATTTTTCACCTGTTTCTTAGTTTGAGTAAACACTGGAAGGGCAGAATATTTGGTGATGAAAATGGCTTGAAGACAGAAGTGCAGGTCTTTTTTTTTTAACTAAAACCGTCGATTTTTAAAGAAAAATATTAGCATTATATTAAGTACTGAACTGTCGGGAGAAGGTAATAGAGCGGGAATATTCATAGTTTGACGAATAAATACATTTGAAACTAAAATATGCATATATGAAGTTTCATTCTAAGAGTTATTAGAAAGTTTTTGTGTACCTCAAAAAACGAATTTAGCTGTAGTACATTCATGTGTTTATTTTTGTAATTATTAGTTTTTATGCTTAATTTATTTAACCGTGAAATTTCGTGCCATCTTTTACGTCGGTATACTCCGCTAGGGCGGAGACGCGGATGGTTCGGATGGGCGCTGTTCACCTAGCCCGGCGTCCACGCGCGGTGCTTTAAAAAGGAGAACATACTCTACTTTTTGGGTTCTGATTTACTCTAAATTTGAAGTGATACTCGAATCTTTTTACTAACACTATCTACGCTACCTGACTTGAAAACAAACACTTAAGAAACTAAGAAAAATTGTTGAAACTTACAGCCCACAGCATAGCACACCGTCAGCCGAATACACTCCAATATTTACTGAACTCTCAGCCTGAACAGACATTACCCCAGGAACAGAGTGTAGACACACACGGCACTGCTACCTATGCAGCACCGCTTTCGCTACGCCACAGCCTGCTATAAAAACAGTCAGACGAATAGTTAAAGAACGCGTTCATTTGGCTGTCGTGTGACCCGGCCTTTAGCTATATATTTTTAAGTAATGTGAGTGTGGAGGAACTAAACTTTGGGGCTAATGGATTTCATGAGAGTATTTTTTTGCAGAGCTTTAAAATAAACTTTTCACTGCATGACTCAGTCTTACCTTTCCCGTGGGATTACCGCCATAAGGCACGTGTTGTACATGGAAATCCGTACAATGAAGAATCAGAAAACTTAGCCTTATAGCTACGTCTGAGAAATGGGAGTATCTATTAATTATATACAGGCTTGATTTTATTTTCGAAAAATTTTATCAGCCACGAAGAACGGTAATTTTGCTCACCTAATTACGACTACAATGCTCAAAAAGTTTGCAGCATTGACGCTGCGAAGCCTCTAAGTACAAAGCAAAACTAAAATACCTGTCCGCAAAGACATTTTATTAAAAGCTGTGTAGCAAGCAGTAAGAAAAAAATCGAACGTTTCCAACTATCTGTCCATCAACAGCGGAAAAACTTCCTGTTAAAACATGAAATATCACAAAAGTCAGTTCTAAGAAAGTAAGTCAAACTGTTTTGAAAAGAACAGAGTTATGCTAGGCTAACTAAAACCGTCCTGCTACACTTATACTTGTACCTATTTTGTGCTAGGATTTACTAAAAAAGCGTCAATAAAACGAATAGCAAAGGGAAGCTATGAGCCATAAATACGGCCAAGCTATGTATTAGCTATGCCAAGAGGAAGAACACTCTGAGTATCACCTAGCTGAGGTTTTAATTTGAAAATATTGAGAGACTCCAAAATTCGTAGATCAGACCTGTAGGAATGGTTGCTAGGATTTTACAATTCCCAATGGAAACTGGAACTTTACACTGTTCGGCATGTGTTCGTACGGAAGATTTTAAAAGGGAACAAAGTGAAAGACCCGTCCTAAAACTACGCGCTGCTTGTTCAGCGACCCTGGTCATAAGGGTGCGGCAGGTAGAGCCCACGTACCGTGATTCACAACGTGAACAGCAATATTGGTACCCAAGGGACGCCCGCATTGCAAGAGGCAACTAATCTTTATGAAGAAATTGGAAACCAATGGTGAAATTATTGACTTGCAGGATTTGTACTTTCAGTTGTGAAAAAATTTCCAGATAAGTGATTGCACATGGTCCTTCATTTGCATAGATTGGTGCCCGAAAAAAAGTCATTTAGCATAAAAAGCATTGCTGACGGGAAGACCGGACTTCAGGTGGAGCCTCAAATACTTTAGATGAAAACTTAGTCACTCTTTTCTCTATAACTGAGATGGGAAATCCATTCTTAATCCAGAAGCGACGTAAAAACTCAAATTCATGGTATGATAAATGATTGTTGGTACAAATTTTGTACACCCTCGCAATAGGAGTGTGAAGGCTGTTCAGTTCTGACAGTTTATACAAAGACTAAAAAGCTAGTACCTAATCCTGAGAATGTATCCTTACGGTAAACAGAACGTTGAAATTTATTCCCTATTTTTTTGCACCCAGATATTGATAGGTAACCAATTATTTGATTCGTATTGCTTAGTGAATCTAATGTTACATTGACGGGACTTCATATATTCAAGAAGGTCTGGGTGGGATTCATCCTTAAAAAGTACAAAAGTATGTTCAATATATCGCTTCTTAAACGCAGGCTTAAGAATCTCTGGACAATTATTCAACAATATTTGTTCATGGGAGCACAAAAATCTTTTTGTTTGCAATCGTTGGGCCAAGAGGTAAGCCCATTCTCAGCCCATCCATCTGTTTAGAATATTTACCGTCGAAAAAAAAAGAATTACGTATAACCGATTCTAGCATCGTTTTGACCAGTGTTCGAGTGAGACCCATGAATGTTGGAAAGACATCAAATCATTTAGTCAGAGAAATTTCGATCGTTTCTCGCAGTGGAGCATTGGTGAAGAGATTACCAACATCAAAGGAAGACATGAATAGCTTATCGGCGCTGGTGAAATCAGATATACATTGAACAAATACAACGGAATTCTCAACTATGAATGATTTGTAATAAAAGGCTTCTAAATTGGAACAAAATATATTACTAGACTAAATTTATAAAGCACTCTGATAGAGCATACCCCCGCCAAGCAAGGCAAAGATAATGAAAAATTCAATTGGTTCCGAAACTATGATTTTCTTTGTATCAATACCATAGTCTAATCATTTGTGCCTTTCGACGGTAATAACAGATTTTGTAATTTTTTTATTAAAGATCCGTTCATGACTTTTAGAGTTATACTGCAAACAAACATGCTGACAAACATTAGTCAAACGCACAAACAAACCAACAGATAATCACTAAATTTTAATAATCTATATATGTCTTTCAACATTACTAACAATTCCTGTAAATTTCCAAAAGATCCGTTCATAACTTTTTAAGTTATATTGGTGACTGACAAATAGACAACGTTTATAAAACATGACCCCTTTGACGTAAGTAATAAAAGAAATATATAGGGCTATATAGTATGTATGTGTGGAGAAAATACACAACGTGTATTAATAACATAGCATAAATTATTATCTTTATAAACGCCGTAGCCTCAGTAGTGGGGGCCCCAGAAGATAGGTATCACATTTTACTCCAATCTAAGCCTTATGCAACGAAGACCAATATTACCCTTAACAAATTCTCAAAATATTTCTCTTCTCTAGGACGTATTATATAAGAACATAAGAGCCATATTCCCTCGTATAACTTTGTGATATCACCGCAGAAGCACACGAATTTCGAGGCTCTGGAAGATCGTCCAACCAGATCAGCCCTGCTCGATCGCCTGCAAGTTTTCTAATTTCCTTAACTGGAAATCTTTGTAGAAAATTCAAGGTTTGCGGTGGTCCATCTTTAGCCGCTGCGCCCAACTTTCTCTGTTGACTCAAACATTTGCAGCGCTTCTCAAACGCGCACAAATTTTGGACCAAAGCGGTACAGAAATGCAGTGAATATTGGCGTGTTTATTTTATGGTGGTGGTGGTGAAGGTGATGGTAGCGCAACGCTCGTCGGGCTGGTTTGGAGAGCCGTGTGGGATTTTCTTAGGAACTTTTTGGTTAATGTTTATTATAGGCGGGGTCAGGGTAGGTTAAGGCAAGGTGTGGTGAGTTAGATGAGATTGTGGTAAGTTGTGGTGAGATAGGTTAGGTTGTGGTGAGCTGGATTAAGTTATAGCAGGTTGTGGTGAGTTTTATGTCAGGCTATAGTAGGTTGTGGTGAGTTAGGTTGTAACATGCTGTGTGAGTAAGGTCAGTTTAGGTTATAGCTACTGTAGCATCAGTCGCTCGAATTGGACACTTTAGAGTTTAATATGACGATATTGCTTACGATATGGAAAATATATTTATAGTCATTAGCAGTGGGGGCTTGTAGCTATTGCAGTGTAGGTGCAGAATGCTATAGGATAATTGTAATTCTTCATGAACCAGCATTGCTGGCATTATGTACTATAGTATGCTGTACTGTCAGAAATGTGTGAAAGATGATAATTGTCAGTAAGTAAACCTAACTTGACCTACTCACCAATATTCTAAACTTTCCGGTGATTTGTTTTCAGGTATTAAATTATAATATTTTACATGAACATGTTATGGTAAAAACTAGCAATTCAAATTGTAAAATTTAGATTTTCAACTAGGAAGACAGTGGTATCAGATTCCGAGCCACAGTTAGTAAGAGTTTGACACTGCAGGAGCGAGCGCAATACGAGCTTCACGTGTACAAACTACAGCAAAACCCCTCTAATCCGCACGTCAATGATCCGAACCCCTCCCTAATCCGAACATCTTATTATAGTTCAAAGGGCAAACCGAACAAATACGTATTTTTCGGATTAATAGGGCAAAGTACGAAGTTTGTACAAATACAGTATTCTAGTTTATACCTGCGAAACGTAACTACTGTGGTATCCACGAGCAGCCACTAATCAATAAAGAATTCAACAGTCAACGACTTGGGAATATGTCAAATCTCAACCGTGCTAGACAGTGCTATACCTACGGGTAGGGCAAGATTAGATTCAGCTTTGAGAGTAAATGATTCGTAACAAATATACCAAGTGTGACGCAGCTGTATATGGAAAGTCCTGTCCCAGTTGACGTCAGGCGCGCGGTGGAGCAGCAGTTGATCATCTTCAACTGTAATAAATCACCGAAGATAAATTACTTCAGGTCACGAAAAAATCTCTTTTGTGACACTTGGGCCTCAGAAAGCGCGGTGAGGCTATGAATATCAAATTACTCGCAGGTGGGTAAGCTCATGGCGACTTTTGTAAGTAGGGTTGGGCTCGGCACTCTTGGGATAATTGAGCCTAGCGGTTCTCCGGCCACTTGAGGCTAATTTACAGCAGTCCTTTTGCTAAACTACAGAGTCGCTAAAAACTGCTGTTTAAGTAAAAAATTAAATCAATGTTAACAAAAATGCAGTTTTAGGTATTAAACTCCGAAAAATATAATTTCTGACTGTATCAAAGGTCACTTCATACTAAGGAAATCCATGCTGCCTGTCAGGGACACTTGTACAGCAGGCGCTCGAAGTTTAAAAGCGTCGTAACGTTAGGAGAATGTAAAATATACAGCACCGTGAAGATGTAGCGATGATGCAGCTTGGATTTTTGCACATCATTACACTGAGCTAAGAACAAATATGCTAAAGAATTCTTTCAACCTTCGTGCGATGTACGAATAAATAAATATATGAGCGAGTTTAAATTGCCTATTTGAAGAGGAAAACGCAAATTTATGCCATTATGCTGCAGAACAGCCGTGCCCTCAACTGCACTCTTACTATCCTCGTAACGTTATGAGCGGCTGGAGAAATCGTGACCTGGTAGTGGACCAACTCCATGAAATCAATGAAACGTTTTCTATGGGATTGTTATCACCCGCAAACAAAGTGAGAGAGGTGATAATGTTTTCGTTGAAGATTTAATTATATATATATATATTTGTATATTTGTCTGTGCACCCAATAAGTGGTTGATGGAGTTGAGCAATGTTCATAATATTTTGCAGGAAGTCTGGTAGGCTGTCCTCGATGTCACCCATGGCAGAAAACAAGGATTAGCTGGCAATACAAAAATGACAGCGATGAAATTTGCTCCCACCGCTGGTGATGGTCTTACGCCACCAAGGCGTTTTAGTTTTCTAAAGGTTTGTCTAAAATAAGGTTTTTAGCGGCAACTTCCGCCCTGCGATCCTTTGAAAAATCTATGGTGGTTCTCCGGCCATCGGGGCTGTTTTGGTGTTACGGCCCGGCCGCAAATAACGAGGACAGCAAGAGGCCGTCTCTGTTTTCACAGGTGCTACTAAGTATGAGGCAAACAACCAAACAAGTGAACGGATGAACGGATCTTCACCAAAGTTAATCATCTGTTCCTCCTAACAAACCTTACAATTCCAATAAATTTCGTAAAGATCCGTCAATAAGGTTTTGAGTTTTTTTAGTGATAGACAGACAAACAAAGAGCCCGACAAACAAACTCGACGAAAACAGAACCTCCGTGGTGAAGGTAATTACACTCAGTAGATGGAACCGAGTGAGGCCGTCCGATATTATCTGGGGTCGAGCTTTGAGCTGGGGACGTAATTGTGTACTTTTACTAGGTCTGCCCGTCAACGTTCGTCATAACCCCATTTGTATGTAATTTTGCTGATAGTTCGTATGTTTCCCGTTTTTTTCCGACTTACTGCTGTCTTGTGAGATGTTCTAACTTTGGCTTCTCCTTGTTTCGACATTCTACGTTTCTCTTGTCCTACTCGCTCATGAAGACATTGCACTGGGGCCAAGGAATCCCAAACAAATGTCGTATTTACCAAGTCAGTTGGTTAAAACCAGGATACCCTAAAGTGGACTCGGTATTTTATACAACTTTACATTTTCGTTGATATTATCGCATCAAAGTCGCATTATTTACAGGCTTTTATTGTGTGATTATGATTGCTTGGATACCTTAAACACAGCCAACAATGGACGAAAATATTTCCAATTTTGCAATCTTCGCAGACTATAGGGGTGAACATTTAATTTATTCCCTGGTCGTACTTGACCTTTTGGCCGACTTAAGCGCGGCCAACCTTGGATGCAAAAACATGACCGCACTTGGCGTGTTAACCGACTTCTGGACGGCCAACCACGGTCGGAAAACACGGCCGTGTGAGCAACATGCAAAAACTTCAGCTCAAGGAACTCCTTGGCCGGGAATAATTCGTCTTGAGCAAACTGTCACTTGTAACGAATTATTTCTGATGCTGACCGTGGTGGTGGCAGGGAGGGTTTCTTTCATAAATGACACTAAGAAAATTGGAAGGTAATTTTGGGGATCCCAGTGAGTAAATTCCTTTTTCTTGTAAAGTCATCACGATTTTGGCTGTTATGGGCTAAATTCGTCAGTTCAGTCAGTGTTTTACCCACTTTTGGTTGCGGGGTTGAATTTATAGAAAAGATTTGTGTCTGAGAATGAGGAATAGTAAGCTTTCTACTCATTCTTGAAAGCCGTTTTGAGTCGTGTTTAGCAGCATTTGACTGTCTCGAGATTGTTCGGTGCTTCTATCTTCTTAATTTTTCAATCCCACGAAGCCCGGGCGCGTTTTTCTTAATTGCATATTAATGATGGTAACTACTATTAGTATTATTATTGAAACTACATGCTCAAACTTCCACGGACAGGTAATGAAATCCAAATGAAGCATTATACAACACCAGGAAGTCCGAGGCACTGCTAAGAAATATCCACCAAACAAACATTAACCGCTAACTTAAACGCCTGCAGATCCATTTGGACGAACATTATCCCTGCAAGGAATCCAAGACAAAATGGACCATCGATGAACTGACAAGTTCGGCACCCAATAGGCTCGAATGTAAAGGGGTGAGCATTTAGCCGCAGCACGGTTATTTCTCACAAATACCTCGAAGGCAGGGACAGAAAAATACAGCTAATTATGTTCATCATTGTATACCTTTTAAAACATGCAGAGACAGTCCACACTCCGCGTGTGGGATAAATTCACGTGATAGATCACTCTGAGCAAGTGACTGGCTGCAGCTGAAGCCTAGACCGGTGAACCATACTCCAACTAAGGCAGCAAAAAAGAAAAAAAACTACGGTCTACAGACTTTTTACCGAAAACAGCACTTGCTTTGCACTGAAGACTAATCTTACTCGAAGAACGTGGCACACGATGCCTAATGTGGTGTCAAACATCAGCTCCTTATCAAAGAGGACGCTAAGGATCTCTAGGGAACTAGACTCCTGAAGCACTGCGTCATATTTTTTCAGAGGTGGATGGAGGGGAAAGAGTAGGCGAGACCGATTGCCACTCATTAATTTAGTCTTACCCGCATTCAGCTTCATACTCTAAGGCAAAGCAGAGCATAATGCACGCTACAAGTCTTTATTTAGGGACCAGGTGACAGCGTCACGTATGCTGAAGCATTGTATCACTGCTATCAAAGTGGAATCGCCGGCATTGTTGATCACCTTGTTTTCCAGTGATGAGGGGATGCCACTTGTGTACAGAATGAATAACAACAGACCAAGAACGCTACCATGAGAGACGCCTGAAGTCACCTGGACTGAGACAGTGAAACAGCCGTCCACAGACACGCTGTGCGTTTGCTGAAAAAAAAAAAAAATCACGGATGATTGACAAAACTCTATCACCTACAGCAAACAGCTCCAATTGGTATAATAGACCGATGTGGTTCACACTATCGAACACAGCACTAAAGTCCATCTGAACAAGGTATACTTTAGAACTATAATTTAAGGCTGACTATAAATGGCGTGACACAAACAACAAAGCGTCGCAACCCAAACCCTTTCTGTACGCAGACTGACCAGGAAATAGCACTCCAGTAAAGTCAGCGAAGTAAGTCAATGTACAAGCTACACGTTTGTCGAACAGCTCTTCATCGTCCTCAGTCGCGGTGTCGCCCACCCTTAGGAATCACTGCTATAAGCTGCATTATTATTATTATTATTAAACCACACCAGACAGGCGACGTGGGAAGGGAGAAACTCCATGAGGTTGACAAGCCCCCACGCAACCAGCCCAGTGAGTGAAGAGAACAAAAAAAAAAAGACAGAATAGCTCTGTGTACAGATCGTTTAAAGCTGCCAATACCCGCAACAGCAAAGACAGAGCCATCAAGACCTTTTCAAACATCGGCACACGATTGAAGAAACGAACGAGAATACTGTCCCGTACGGCATCGTAACGATTCCAAGGCAAACTCATGAAGAGCACCAGTACGCCGATTATACCTTACTGGAACAAATGGCTCCGGGAGAAAATCAGACAGTGGATGACTAGGGCAGTTACAAATTTTATACAAAAAGCAGACCCCACCAACCCTGTGACGATGCGCCAGATCACAAGGCATAACACCATCCAGCATGAACTCACATCGACGAACCACTTTGTCAAGCAAACACAGATGACAATCGGCAGCAGAACGCCAGACTACGGAGCAGTATTCCAGAAGAGGAAGGACATATATAGCAATTAACGCAGCGACGTGTCAATTCTACCGACCCAAACACCCTCCTAGCACGCCTCATAAGACCAATTTTCTGCGATGCACGTGTAGCAACCGAACGAATGTGGGACTCAAACATCAACTTTGGATCAAAATTGACACCCAAGATTACCAAGTCATCAAATACAGGAAGTGACACACCATCTAGTATGAGTGCAGGAAAAGGAGGTCTCACTGTACGCGACCTGGACACGAGCATGGTCTTAGTCTTGCCCTCATTTAGCCTCATTCTCCACCTAGTACACCAGGAATCAATCACTTCCAAATCATGCTGAATGAAGTCTGAAACCTCCAACCTATTACTAGGTTTATCACAAACAGCCAGCAAAGTTACATCATCAGCGTAACCAACAAGTAAAATTATTGACAAGATCAAACATGTCCGCTGTATATACAATGAATAACAAAGTGCCCAGAGCACTGCCCTGTGAGACACCAGAAATCACGTCCAAAAACTCACTTCTCTTCTTATCAACAACTACTCATTGACGTCTGTCAGATGTACCGTTTCTTTACTTTCAGTATTCAGTAGTGTCCCATTTTTTAGTGTTCCCGGTTGTGGTTCACTGTGAATTTGAAAAGTTTTTACTAACACTCATATTTTCTATATTCTATTATGTTCCAACATTAGTCGATATTTTGTCATCTTGCGCAATATATTCGTTCTTACTTGCTTGAATTACTGATTTCGGTCGCTACTCGCATCGATTTCTGTACAGCAGGCTAACATTCTGTTCATATTCACCCGAATTAATAGCATTAGTAAGTTCTTACTACTTAAGCGCTTGGCATGATAGCAGCGACAGTGTTTTGTGGTTGGGCACATTCATACACTAGAGCACTCTGAGAGCGCATGCCTCCTTCAAGCAAGGCAACGATTACGAAGAATTAAAATTGGTTCTGAGACTATTATTTTCTATCAACACCAAAATCTAATCATTTGTGCCTTTCAATAGTGTTAACAGATTCAGTAATTGCTTAGAAGATCCGTTCATAACTTTTCGAGTTATGCTGCTAACAAGCATTATGAAAAACACGAGTCAAACATTCAAACGAACAACCGATCTTCACCAAAATTTGGTGATTTATGCCTCTTAACATTACTAACAACTCTCATGAATTTCATAAAGATCCATTAATAATTTTTTGAGCTGTTGTGCTAACAAGCATAAAACTAGCAACTGTGACTAACGAACGAACCGACGGATCGTTTCAAAAATTTTGTCATTTACTCTTCATAATTTATGTACCTAACAATTCATGTAAATTTCATAAAAATCCGTCTATAACTTTTTGAGTTGTAGCTCTGAGAAAAATGAGGCAGACAAACAAACAAACGGATGGACGGATCTTCACCAAAACGTAATCATCTATTTTTCCTGACATACTTAACAATCCCTGTAAATTTTATCCAATCCGTTCATAACTTTTTGAGTTATCTTGATGACAGACAGACAGACAAAAAGATTCACAGACAGACAAATCCGACGAAAACATAAATAACCTCCTTGGCGGAGGTAAAAATCTAAGAGTTCTAGAGATTCTAGCAAATCCCTTCCTCGAATCGTTAACCTTAAATAAGCAAATCAAGTGTTTTTTCATAGCAATAGCATTATCCAAAATATTTAAGAGTGCCGACACTCTGCGCCATTGGGTTATGTTTCGGTAGCTAACTAGAAAAACCTCCGAATGTGTAAGGTTAGAGCATACAAACAATAGGAATCTAGCAATATGAAGGAAATAATATTCCTTCAGATATCCGTGTATCACGCCTTGTTGAAGTGAGTGAGGGTCTACTGAGAGCGCTGACTCGAGTGAACCTTTCATTTCAAACTTTGCCAAGGCTGCCAACCGGCAGCACTATGGTAGAAGTTCTGATTTATCTGCAACCTTATCGAGAGAACTTAGCCACGAGACTTCGAATGTGCGGCAACACCACCACCAGTAACTCTAGTTTTGACTCTCGTGCAGCATTATCGAAATGAACTAGCGTTTCTCTAGATTTGGAACCAGCAGCGCTACAAGTGCTCTAGACACAACACTATACTTGACGCCACACACACGAAATTCAAAGCAGGCTCTACGGCTGTTCGATAAAACTTCAGTACTCCAGCACTCTGTGAGCGCATGCTTCCGCCAAACAAGGTCATGTTAACGAAAAACTCAAATTGGTTCGAAAACTAAGATTTCCTGTTATCATCGCCATAATTTAATCATTTGTACCTCTTGATAGTAATGACAGCTTCTGTAGTTTTTTTTTTTTTGCCCTCGGGGCTATATTCTGGCGGGCTCTTTCCCTGCCACAATATATTTGGGCCTCACAACCCCAAGGTTCCTTAGTGCCTCCTCCGCAGGGGATGTTGCAACTTCCGCAGTTCCTGCTAACGAGGTTAGTTTTGTTAAGTTAGGTAGGCTCTCAAACAATACTTCCCCTTCTGTTTCGGGAGGTGGGCTGCCGATCGAGGTGGCTGAACTATTCCCGCTAAACTTCTCCTTTCTTGTATTTCTCTTTCTTTCCCTGTGCGGCGTAACTGAGCGACAGCGTTCAGCCGCGCCCGGGGGTTGGAGATGCTCAACTTGCGCCTTTTTCCTGTCAGTAGCGCACTGACCACTCTTGAGACCTACCGGCAGAAAAGCCGAGACAAAAATCCTTGACAATTTAAAACGCGCCCTAGTCGGCGCACGAGCCTGTGGTTAAACACAGGAATAGTTCGGCGCGATATAGGCAGTGTGCCACTGAAGCGCTAGTGAAAACTTCTACTACTACTACTACTACTGTAATTTTGTTGAAGATCCGTCCGTATCTTTATGAGTTATGTTCTGACAAACATTTTCACAAACGTAAGTGAAACTCACCAACGGATGGACCGATCATCACCGAAATTTTGTCATTTGTGCCTTAGCATTTTTAATAACGCCTATGGTACAATTTTCATGAAGATCCAGTCAAAACTTCTTGAGTTACGTTACTGACAAACATAAAAACAAACCTAGAGACAAACAAACAGACTAAAAAATCATCACAAACACTTCATGATTTTTCTCTTCGTAACATTCCTAACAACTTGTGTAAATTTAATTAAAATCCATTCATAACATTTTCACCTATGTCATCAGGAAAATGAGGCAGACATACAAATAAACGGTTGAACGGATCATCACCATTATATCATCTATTCCTCCTAGCATGCCTAACAATCACTGTATATTTCGTAAGGTTCCGTCCATAATCCTTGAGTTATCTTGGGGACAGAAAACAAAGAGACAAACAAACATACAAACCTGACAATAACATAATCTTGGCGGGGGTAGTAATGTCTTCTAATAAACGTAGGGACCTCAAACAAAAAGTAAACTGTTCGTGTTGATGCAAAGGATATGTTTATCAGCAGGAGCCACAAACTCGAAGTTAGAGCTCAACAGTGGGCGACGATTATTCAATTTTACGACACCAAAAGTGCCTAAAATTGATAAAATTAAATCTGTCATTGACTATCGGTCAGTGCTCATGTATGACCACTTCCTGCCATTAGCTGCATTGCTTGTGTCGCCTTGAAAAGTTTACGTTTAGATTGAGGTCTCTATGTTGATTGGAAGAGATTTTGTAAAAGTTTCATTAATTACTTAGTAGTCGTTGAACTTCCTTGGGACGAGTGGGTCGTCAGTTATACTAGTTACAAGTATTTGCCTTAATTTATGACTTGTCTGCAGACTTATCGATGAGACTTAGTCTCTCTCAGAGCTTAAATGCAGAGGCAAATAACGTCATGCAGTCGCCGAGTCAATACCGACGTATCAATGGACGTCGATCCAAGATATCGGCGGTGCGTACGCGCCATTGGCAGCGCTTGGGCTGATTGGCGTCTGAGAGACAACCGTGATTGGTTGAATAAACAACTGTCAGCTGGATTGGCATTGCGTTAGCGTCAGAGCGTTAGGACGGTGCTGGGACAGCGCATAGCGGCAGAACGTTGGAGCTGTGTTATGAGACTGGATACTGGCTTAGATGGGAAGGATTTATAGCTGTAATATTTTAACTAGCTGGACCCGTGAAAATATTCACGGTTTACTAACTTTATTTTGAGTGTTTGGAAATTTCTTGATGACGGTATGCTTGTTATTGGATTTTAATGTAATTGATTGCAAATCTAATTTTATCGTGTTTATTAGTGCAAACATGTAG
>LQNS02276498.1:6283017-6296972 GCA_001587735.2 Parhyale hawaiensis | reverse complement strand
TAGCAGAGTACACTCTTATTGAAATAACGAGCGTATTTTTGAACGGTACGAACTTAATAGCATGTGTCTACTTTGTGTACCTTGTGAGCCTTCGAATGAAGTCCAGGTGGCGTTTCCCACATCACCTCACGTGTGTGGAGTCCTAATGCCGGGTTCCTGCCGCTGGGTTGCGGTTAGCGAGCAAAGACACAGCAGCGAATTATCTCTGCAGTGCACGTAACCGCTGACCACTGGTCTATCTGGTACTTTTCTTAAAGGAGTATCCAGCAAACTTTTAATTCACTAACTGGTAGAAATGACCATAAAAACCAAGGTGTGTTTATCTCTTTATCACTGTTGATTTAATTGTTGATTCATGTCTTTATTTATTTTTTTGAAATCAAGCTTTGAGGATAATGTTTGTTTATTAAATGCAATTGCCTATTCAAACTCTGCCGTGGTTCAGTCTTAGAGACGTAATATTTCAGCACCCACTTTACTTTATTGCTTTTTCTACTCTATTGAACTATTTTTCTGTGTTTTCTCCCATCTATTCTGTGCGACTGTTTTGTGTATGGATGTTTCCTTTACCTTGGAATACAACGTGACGCTTCTTTTTCGTTCTAGAAGCTATGCAATCTATGCATAGCGGCTTAAATTATTTCTAACTACAGAATTCTGAGAGAGCATACATACATGCGCAAAGATAGAAAATGCTAACGAAAAAACAGATTGGTCCTGAAACCACGATTTCCTTTTCATCATCACCAAATTTAGTCATTTGTGCCTCCTGACAGTTATATATATAACAGTTTCTGTATTTTTGTGTAATATTTTCCGTTATACTCTAGAAAACACTAAGACAAACATTAGTGAAACACACAAACGGACTGCCCGATTATCACCAAAAAATGATCAATTGTGTATTTTAACATTTCTAGCAATTCCTACAAGTTTCGTTTGTGAAGATCCGCTCATGATTTTTTGAGTTATCTTGTTGACAAGACGGACAAAAGGACAAACTCGACAAAAACATAACTACCTTGAAAGAGGTTACCGGTGCTACGGCATCATTTCAGTAGCAAGTGAAAGGACCCTAGCAAAATTTGTAGCCGCCGTGGTGCCAAGCAGAAGCGGAATTGCTGTGTCAGCTGCTACTTTGGCCCGACTTCGTAGGTGTCGACTTCTGTTGACGTGTTCGAGTAGCATACAGCCGCTTGCTTCATCAACAGATCTCAAAAGGATACCGCTACATTCACAGCTTTGAAACAGAGGCAACAAGTTTCATATATATATATATATATTTTTAATAGTTTCGAGAACACAAAGTGTGAATTTCCAAGTCTTTTTCATTAACAATCTTCTTCTTGCGGCAACTTTGCTTCGCTGGAACCAACAGACCTCAGGTATAATTTACATCGTAACTAGTATACAGTTACCGGTCATTTCCATAAGCATATCTCGCAGCACCGCGACTTTCTTCCATCGTTTTCAATAAACGGACATCGCAGAACTACCGCTTCATTCGCGTCTTCGAAGTGGGAGCAACAAGTCTCTTCATATAGTGTATGATTTCGAGATGCAGCAGCTGCCCATCTCTTTCCTAAACACATTCGAAACGTTGCATCTTCAATCACATCTTGGAAGTGAGAGCAACAAGTTCCAAGTATTGTTTATGACCTAGAGAATATAAGGAAGCTGTCAGTCTTTTGCAGCTTTAGAGTTGAGGACAATGTTTGGCCTCTGCTTCAGCGTTATCTTCCAATATGGCAGTCACCAAAGAACAGCCTCGCTACATCGCAAGGCATTCGCTTCATTACAAAATAGCGAAATTTCTTTGCATTGATGGAGCAGATCAGGCACAACTCCGCCATAAAAGGAAACACTTGTCAAAGTTTTATTGGTTTCCATAAATATATTGAGTCAAAAATGCCCCGATATTGGCAGGCTTAGGCTTCGTAGTCGAGAAATTGAAAGTTGGGAGCGTGCATACGACATTCGCTCGCCGGTAGAGCGATAAGATGTTTGCAAAAACTGTCCCTCCAACTGGTGCTTGCCACGATACGCCCTGCGCCACTTCTGATGTCAGCGGGACACTTCAGTTGCTACGATAAGCTTATTGCGTTTCAGTCCCTCCTCTGTCCAGTTCCGATTAATTTTTTCAAGTTTATTGCTATGTATAAATTGTATATGTTACCGCACATTCCTGAGGGATACTTTACGTATAGTTTAAAAAATGATCCACATTGAAAATCTTAAACGTTCTACACTTCTTTCAAAACAGTTTTAGTAAGTCTTCCTCCGGGAAAACGTAGGCTCCCAATAGGAATTGAATCCCGAGCCCAAACGTTCACTTTATAAAGACTGCCAACTCTCTGCCACCAAGGGAATAGGCGACAAGAGAAAGGTCCTGCCACAAAGTTCTACACGAACAGGGTGAGGGTTCAAATCTCGGGGCCTTGCCCATGTTCTTTAGACAGATGGTTTACTATAAAGGTAATGAAACAACTATACAACGAGTATAAATTTTTATCTTATTCCGGTTTCTTGAGGCTGATGTTCGTGGTGCATTTGCTGCTACTTAGTCTTTACGCTGCTATAAATTTCAACGAGATATTCTCAGCTGAATGTTTCGATTCAATTTGTACACTGTTGGGGTGAACCTCGCTAATATTGTTTCACATGAAGGTAAATAATGGAACATTTTACATTTGAAAGGCATTTTTTAACCTTTCTACTTAGTATTGAACGACGTAATGACCAACTGAGTATGCTTGTCAATCGTTGTTAGGGGTGCGTTAGGTACCGATGGCTGGATGCCAGCCAGTCGTATAGAGCTCAGCACAACTGTAAATAAAAAGTGAATCGTTTCAGGTATACAGTGGTGTGTTGGCTCCGCATTAAGTTACAAAATGCATTTAAAACAAGCACTAGTGATGTAAAACATGCCTCGCTTTAGCAACAAATATGATTCTACTAACTGTAAATTCTTTATCATGGATAATCAAGAAGACACTTTGAAATATAATACCGATTTCATTTTCCATTTGTGCATTTTCACCAGACAACTTTGGAACGCTTTGTGTCGGTACTGTTCGCTTCGTAAACTGGGACAGTGGTCTATGTAGTTAAGGTCTGTTATGTCACAAATCTGAGTTGGATTTTTCGTTCTACAAGTGAGGCATGTGATTATCACCCGCGACCGAAGTGAGAGAGGTGATAATGTTTTTGTTGAAGATTTAAGTAAGTATATCTATATTTGTCTGTCCACCCAAAACGTGCTCGAAGGAGTTAAGCAATGTTCATAATTTTTTGCAAGGAATTTGGTGGGTTGACCTAGATCTGACCCATGCCAAAACAACTAGACCTTGCTAGCCATAAAAAATGACTGCTTTAAATTTTCCTCAACCGGGGCGAATTTGCCTCCGCCGCGGCAGATCGTCTTAAGCCCCGAGGCGTTCTGTTTTTCCTATGTTATTATTAAGGAGCTAATACAGTACGGGCGTAGCGCGCTAACCTTGTTGGACACAGCATCCATATGAGAAATTATGATTAGCTGGACATAAAAAATGACTTCGTTGAATTTGCCCTCACCGCGAGCGATGGTCTTTCGCCACGAGGTGTTCTAGTTAATAGTGTTTTGATGAAATTCCCCGCTAGACGATTAGATTAGATAGCTGGCAATAGAAGGGCCAACAGGCCCATTTTCAGAGTACCGCTGGGACTAACGCTCCAGCCCTCTATGAACTACTGTAGTTATGTGAAAAGCATTTAAATATCTGAAGAAAAAGGAACTCGGCCAAGGAAGTGACCATGCAAGCACGATTATTTACTCAGTGACGGTATTAGTTGAGGTATGAAAGATAGTGGATTAGGATGGTCATTAAAAGCTTGGCTGTGAAGAGTTAGTGAGTCCTAGACGAGGTGTTTGCACCTGTTGGTGGTGGAGGGGGTGCTCCTTCTGCGGTGCTTCTCAATACGGTTTTTGAACGCGTTGACTATCTCTGAATCGACAACTTTCAAATTTTCACTTCATTTCTTTTACCTCTAAGTTGGCTCCCCTACTAACAATTAGAGTCGCCGCAGATGCAGAAGCTAACACCGCAATTCAACTTCTGGGCGGCGCCGCGGCAGCCCCAGATGTTGCTAGGGAGCCTGATTACTTCCGCCAAGGAGATTATGTTTTCGTCGTGTTTGTCTGTCTGTCTGCCTGTTTGTCTGTCTGTCTCTTTGTCTATCTGTCTGTCACCAAGATAACTCAAAAAGTTATAAACCGATTTCGATGAAATTTACAGGGATTCTTAGGTATGTTAGGAGGAACAGATGATTAACTTTTGGTAAAGATATGCCCATACATTTGTTTGTTTGTCTGCCTCATTTTTCTCGATGCCATAACTTAAAAACTTATAAATGGATTTTGTTGAAATTAACATGAGTTATTAGGTATATAACAAAGAGTATAAGACCAAATTTTGGTAATGAACCGTTTGTTCGTTCGTTCGTTTGTCAGTGTGTTTAATTTTATGCTTGTTAGCACAATAACTCAAAAAATAATGAATGGATCTTTATGAAATACATATAGTTTGTTAGTAATGTTAAAAGACATAAATGATCAAATTTTGGTGCAGATCGGGTTGTTCATTTGTATGTTTGGCTTATGTTTGTCATAACGTTTGTTAACAGTATAACTCAAAAAGTTATAAGCGGATCTTCAAGAAATTTAACAAGCTATTATTAATAATATAAAAAGGCACAAATGATTAGATTTTGGAGTTTATACAAAGAAAATTATTGTTTCAGAACCAATTTGAATTTTTTGCTACCGTTGCCTCACTTGGCGGAGGTATGCGCTCTCAGATGGTCTCTAGTTAGATTTACGTTTGAAGAGGTTATTTGGAACCTAGTGTTATTTTTCTGCATGTATCACGCTAAGTAGGACTTGAAGAATTGAACTTGATAAACTTTTAGCTTTAGTAATCAATGCTATTAAAATAGGATTTAAAATTTTGATTAAATTTTGATTTGAAATAGTCTCAACATTATTTTAGGAGGCGTCATACTTACTACGGCGTAACCTCCAAGTAAAGTAGCATAGAAATATCCGATTGATCTCTTCGAAATTAAGTAAATAAATAAATATATATACTGTACAGTACATATCTTGAGCGAGAACAGAGGCTGTCCATAGGCATGCACCCCAAAACAAATACGCTGAAAATTTTATAAACAGTGATCTCTTAAAGTTAAACATTAGAAAAACAATTAGGAAGATAAATAGAAATGCAATAAAACGGCTACGAAAGAACTACCCCAAAGCAGTAAGTTATTGCAGTGGTCGAGCGCTAAACGCCGCTAATCGCAGCAGCGTTGGTAAGTTCCGTATGGGCTTACCGTTAAGAAAGAAGAAAAAAATTTAAGTCGCATGCCAAAAGAGCGGATATATATTGGCAACACTACCATTGCCGCAACTCTCAACGGGGAACTCTACGCTAACTCTGTTTCCATACAATCTCTATGCCTCTGCACATCTCAGCGGGACCCTTAGCAGCAACTAGGCTGCAATTCCAATAATTCCATGTCTGGCCTGCCTGTTTCTCTCAAGTTTCGCTCAGCCAGAAATCTCAACACAAAGTTTTCCTATTAATGTACACCAAAGATTGATTTTTTTTTATTATTGGACGTATTTGGACACTTCGTTAGAAGTGAATGAGCATTTCAACCGATGCTACTCCAAGTCACTATTGCAGATACTATTATGCTGGTGTATTATTGAAGCATGAAGTATAAAGTTAATGAAGGCAGGATGCTGTGAATTTTATGGCAAAACTAGAGCATTCTGAGAGCGCATACCTCCGCCAAGCAAAGTAGCGCTAACGAAAATCTCAAATTGGTTGTGAAACTATGATTTCCTGATTATCGCTGCCAAAATCTGTTGATTCGTGTTTTTTGTTAGTAATAAAAGGTTCTGTGATTTTCTTGAAGATCTGTCTGTAAGTTCATGAGTTATGTTATGACGAACATTAGTCAAACAGAAAAACGGACCAACTTTCCATCACAAAAATTTGATGATTTATGTCTCTTTACATTTATAACAATTTCTGTAAATTTCATAAAAATCCGTTGAAAACTGCTTGAGTTATGTTGCTAACAAACATTAAATTATATACAGAGAGAAACAAACGCAAAAACAAATCGTCACAAAAATTTGGTCGTATGCTCATCGTCATATACCAAACAACTCATGAGAATTTCATAAAAATCCGTTCATAACTATTTGACTTATGGCATTTAGAACAAAGAGACAGCCAAACAGATGAATGGATCTTCACAAAAAGGTAATCATCTGTTTCTTCTGACATAACTAACATTCCCTATAAATTTCGTAACGATCCGCCCTTAACTTTTGAGTTATCGTGGTGATAGATAAACAAACAGGCTGGCAGACAAACAGACACACAGATAGACAGACAGATAGACAAACTCGACGAAAGCATGACCTTCTTGGCGGAGGTATATATATATATATATATATATATAGCTTATATTTACGTAACTCACGCTATATTCAAAGCTGTAGCTTAGTTACAGTTTGATTAACTGAGAAAAACATTTATTTCTTCCGCCAAATAGGTTATATTTTCGCCTAGTTTGTCTGTCTGTCCTTTTGCCTGTCTGGCATCAAAATAACTTAGAAAGTTATGGGCGGATCTTTAAAAAAATGCAGGGATCGTTATAGCGTGTTTACACTATCGCAAAAAATTGCTCAGTAACGCAACTATTCGCTTCGGCCGTCACGTCCGTTGCCGTAGCTACGCCACGGTAGCAGCATGCTTCCGTTCTCAGCTCCAACACCTTGTATTGCTCGCCGGTTCGATGCCAGGCCTGGCACGCGAGCTCTTTGCAGATCTTGGTGTGCTGACTCGGCAGTTGTGTGTGCATGCACGGCACCGTGGCGGAACTGTCTTCCTCAGAGATGAGGGGGTGGGGGGTCTCGGGTCATTTGTTCCTACCGTCAAATTGGCGCCATAGTTCTTGGTGACCCGAGGGCGACTGCGACTACACTTACTCATCTGGGGCCAGTGGGCCTATACCCGCAGCACAAACCAGTGCATGGGGCTTTCCCAGGTGAGAGTGTGGTCTAAGTTGACTTTACCTTTACCTTTACAAATGGCGCTTGAATGCCACGCTAAAACTATGAGTCATTGCAACTTTAAACTAACTCAGAAGTAAGAGGTATTCTCAGAGCTTGACTATTGCTGTTTGTTTCATAGTACGAACTGCAAGAAACGACTCATACCCTAGATATTTTTGTAATGGCATAGCAATGTCCAAGCCGAAGCCTTGTGAACTGTATCGCAATCGGACACAGAATTGCGTGGCAATGCAACTTAAGCGTACGTGTGAGCGCCTTGAGGTATGTTAGGTGAAACTGATAATTAACTTTGACGAAGATCCGGTTATTTGTTTGTTTGTCTGCTTATATTGTTTTAGTACCATAACTCAAAAAGTTATCGACGGATTTAGATGAAATTTACGTGAGTTGTTAGGTATATCACGAAGAGTACCATTTTTTGTGATGGTTTGTTCTTTCATTCATTTGTTTGTCTCTATGTTTGATTTCATGCTTGCTAGCCACATAATTTGAAAAGTTATAAACAGATTTTTATGAAATTTACAGGAATTGTTAGTAATGTTGAAAGACAAAAATGAATAAATTTGGCGATGATCGGTTGGTCTCTTTGTGTGTTTGACTAATGTTTGTCGGAATGTTTCTTTGGAAGCAGCATAACTCAAAAAATTGTGAACGGATCTTCAAGAAAATTACACAAGTTTTTATTGCTGTCAAAGGCATAATGATTAGCGTTTGATATTGATACAAAGGAAAAAAAAAATGATAGGTTCAGAACCAATTTGAATATTTCGTTATAGTACTTTGCTTGGCAGAGATATGTTCTTTCAGAGTGCTCTGGTATATATTACGTAGTATCAGATGATCTCGAGGGAGCACATTGTTTCTTTAATAAGTGAGCCCCAGATGATGCAAAACCCGCATACAGTGAAGAAATTACTCATGGATAACGAACTAACGACATATTCAATTGGTCTGACGCACCCTGGTTGCATTTCGGTGTTCAAGAACGTTTACAAGGCGACGGTCCGTTGAAGCGGTCGTCCGTGTGATGATGGAACGATCTAAGTTCTCACAAGGGCTTCAGATGCCTGGCCACAGAGCATCTTAGATTAGTATAGTTTCCTACCACTATACAGATCAGCTTTATAGATGCTCCGTAGTTTCTCAGTGCAATATGTCTGGGGAGAATGCAGGCAACTCCAGTAATCGTTCATTGTGACCCTTTTTGAAAAACAGAAAGTTCTTTGTTGTCATCGAGGTGGGTGCGGAATGGGACTTTATAGCGCCGATTTTTTGGAGCCGATGTTTTTTCTCGAAAATTTTTTGGCTCCGATGTTTTGGAGTCGAATATTTTTGCGCTTAATATTTAGGTTAGGTTAGCTTACGTAAGGTCAGGTTAGGTATAGTAGGGTACAGTAAAGTTAGGTGAGGTTAGGTTAGGTATGGTTACGTTAGGTTAGAATAAGAGCCGTTAGAATATTTGCGTGGCTTAGCCCACAATCACAAATAAATAACTTTAGTCAATATAATGTTGATGTTATCTTCTCTAGTATGTGAAAGTTGACGAGCGCATTTTACTTATTGTGTGACTATTTCAATGTTTGTTTTTAGATATTAATCTAAAATAAAAGATTTTATACTCGTAGTAACTTCATCCAGTCGATGTATTCTGTTTCAATTTCAATCAGCATCAAGATATTCGGTGCCAAAACAACGTGGTACCAAAAAAATCATGGCGCCAAACATCGGCGCCAAAACATCGGCCTGTAAAAGTACCGGGCCCGGGCGGGTGTATTATTGTGCATGAAAATGTATTACCACTAGAAACTCCAGCTCTGTCATCGATAGTAGGGAAGATCTTCGGTGAAAAATTCAGTGCGGGTATCTGAGTTTATATTGGCACCTTTATGTACCCAGAAAAGTCCTAATAACGTTTCCTTTGTGATGGCAGCCCGAAACATTAACTGTTGAGGTCTATGCATGAATGGGACCTCGTGGGTATGAATAATCCATCCCCTTGCACAGCCATCAGGATCCTCCAAGGTAGCCCTACACTCAATAGCAAAGATAACGTTGGAAAAATCTGCTTTCAAATGTTTCTACGTTGATACAACTCTTTTATAATTCATAATTTGTAATAAAGGGGGTATAGCCTTAGGTTTGTTCACCGTACATAGAGCGATCTGCTTTAGGAATCTCCATAGTGTGTCACGAGATGCATGAGCTACTGCTGCCCCTTCAGAAATAGCTTTACTGCCATAGAGAGGCAAATGTTCCTAGTCATCGCAATTTTACGCATATATCTTTTGGTGAGTACATAAACTTACCTTTGTCATTGCTAGGTTTTCTATGAAACTTAATGTTCTGGATTGCCTTTTTGACTGTTCTTTTTGTTATTCTTCAGTTGCTTTGAAATTTCGGAGCTCGTCTTACCATCGGATCAATGTTGGGCGTTTGATGGCCGCAGGAGGTCCTCTTCTAGCCATCTCGCTTATTGAACAGTAATCTGACAAGTGAAAATTAATCAGAAACATAGGTATTTATCTTCCTGCATAGTAGCACCTGACACCCATAAAATATTTCCTTAGTAGCGATAGAACTTTGAAATTAGCATAAGTTATGTGAAGAAAAGCTATATGTTCCCATAAAATTTATAGCATTCTACCGTGAATTCTCGTTTCATTAACCCCCCCCCCCCCAAAAAAAAAAAACCTGCGTAACAGTATCTGACACAGCGTATAGCTATATCACAACTTTAAAAGGAATGAGATCTTTATATATATATATATATATATATATATATATATATGTAGCAATGTTCTCTGCCGCGTATATTCGGTACCACGTGCCTAGCGTAAATACTTAGTTGCAACGAAGCTGCGATATATGTACTCTCATAAATTTGTTAACACAATAATTATATTTTCCGTTCTTGCAAATAACACTAATATCGAAGCCCTTTATGTTGCACTGCTTGAGCTAATACTCAGTGAGGTGCGCTTGAGATCCCGCGTTTGAGTAGTGAACAGTAGCCATATGGCGCCTTCGATTGGCCTGTCGCTGTTGAAATAATCCGTCGCGTTTAGCTTGACTATCAAGGCAGTGCAGACTTTCCAAACGAGCGCTTTCTACAGAGAAAAAAGGCAGGGCTTACTTTCGGAAGTTGCTGAGCTCGTCCTTTATTGTACCTGTTTAATTATACAACCTTCTGAGTCTATTTAATTTCGAATGTGAAGAGAGATTCTAGTTTTAATTAGTGGCACTTGCTGAGCCAACTGACTTGCAAACCTACGTTTTAGTAATTAGTTTGGTAGACACAGTTGTGTCAGTTGTGTGCAGTTGTGTCAGTTGTGTGCAGTTGTGTTAGTTGTGTGCAGTTGTGTCAGCTGTGTGCAGTTGTGTTAGTTGTGTGAAGCTGTATAAGTTGTGTGCAGTTGTGTTAGTTGTGTGCAGTTGAATAAGTTGTGTGTAGTTGTATCAGTTGTATCAGATGTGTGCAATTGTATCAGTTGTGTGTAGTTGCGTCAGTTGTGCCAGTTGATTTGAGATGTTTTGTACGCTTTGAGCTGCTTAGTATTTATATAAGTTTTACTTTCTTAAGGTTTCGGACATCTCTTCCAATTTGGAATGAATCAGAGCTTAGAGAGCCACATTCAGTAAAATGTTCTGAATGATACCGAGAATGTAGCATTATATTGAATTCATAAATTGTCAATTCCTACAAATACAAAATCACATAGAAAAGAAATACGCACTGAGACAAGTTTCCTCGATCTCCACCCTATGAATGACTCAAACATTACAAAAACTAACTTTTACCCTTTGAAACTGAACTGACACTGGAACTATACACCCACTGGCTCCATTACTATTCAAAATGCATATTTTTAAGCTTTTTATGTATACTGCAGTTTAAAGAAATCGATCTTCCTCCGGAGCGGCAGTAAATTGTCGGCCAAGGCCGTTTCCGCTTGAGACCTTCGACTCCATTCCAAGCGGCCAAAAAGAACACTCTGATGTGACTCTCCGTTAGGGTAGAGCTAAGAACTTGGACTGATATCCCATACAAACGCGCCTATAATCTCGTAATGTCCAAAATGGACTTATGGCGTACCTCGCAATTTCAGCAATCGACGCACCCCGTATTTCACAGTTTCAATAAAGCATAATTTCAGCATTTCCTACAGTTTGCTGCTCCTACTTCCACCATTGAAAATTCACTAAATTTTCTCTTGCATCAGCTAGCATTTACTCAACTTACTGTTCCACCAGTTTTCTATTTCACAAAGTTTCTAGTTCCCCAATTGAAAATTCAGAAAATTTTCTCTTGCATCAGCTTCCTATTTACTCTGTTTACTGTTCCCCACTGCATCCCTCCAGTCGGTGGCAGCTATCGGCCGCCGCACGTTAACTATTCGCAATAAAAAACCGGGAGCGCGAGCGCTCGCTCTTTTATGGGCTGCTTATCGCCGCTCCAGTCGATAGTTTGCAACTGCACTGCGGGACATGAAGTCCCGGTCTCGTAGTCACTTTTTGGGACACAAAATTTTGGTGTGTGTGTGTGTTTAAGAACCCTAGCATATGATGCTAAGTCCGGGTGGTCGAACAGTTAGTTTTTTACGAGAAACAATCTACTCTTTTCTGTGCGTTTTTTGAAGCCACCGCAAGAAGAAATATGTAAGTCACTTTCTGGGACAAAATAAAAAATCAAAATAAAAAGATTTTTTATTTTGTACTGGCAGCACGCCAGTGGATGGTGTGAATTCCGAGTCTGTTAGTCGCTTCCTGGGAGTCAACTTTCTGTTTATTTTCTCTGCTTGGTGTGCCAGCATAGGCATGGTCTGATTTTTTTAAACATAATATATCGGTATGTCGACAGCCGCTGATTTCTGCAGTACTGTCAGCGAAATTGTTGTTTTGTCCATCCACTCGATAACGTTGTTTTGTTGCGGAAGCTCAGGATCATCCACGTTCGTGGTCCATTACTGAGGTGAATTCAGAGCCTCCTCACTATGGCTCGGTGCCCACGTAAAACTTTCGTTGCCTCTACCAGCCTAAAAACAACTCAACTAATCAGTTTGCTTAGCTGCGGCACGGCTTCAGCTTGCCCAAAATTTAACTGTATAAAAAAATGATCGAAAATCTCAGTCACTCCCATACTTTTGACACTGCAGCAGGTGGCAATGGTGAACCTTCAACTAACGATCCTAATTATGAGCAGTTAAAGTCCATGAAGATTTTTTTCAAGAATTAGTACGCGAAATTCAAAGACATCATACTGAAGTCGGATTAGTTGAGTAGCCTGCTAGCGGCAACGAAAGTCTTACGTGGGTACCGGCTTCACAGAAGTTAGTACTTTGTTATGGAATAACGAGTCGGATGAGTCGAAAGTGATTAGTGGAGTGCCGCAGTGGATTGGTACTAGGACCTTGTTGTTTATGACGTCACAGACAGGGATGTGGAAATCTCTTTTGCTTGGGCCTCTCTCGTTCTACGCCGATGACACTCAACAGCTTATCGTTTTGCTGGGATCCAGCATTTTAGGCACTCCAGGATGACTTGAAGGAGATCTTCATGCGGGCAAGCAATAATAATGTGGAGTTCAGTGATGCAAATTTCGAGCTGCTTCTATACGACACTCATCCGGAACCTGAATTTCAAATGCACCACAACAAATAAACATCGAAGCGAGCGCAAGTCCTCCGTCATGGACGTGGGAGTCATAGTCAACGCTGGCTGCATTTTCAGCGTAAATATGAACGCAATAGAAAGTAAATGCAGGCAGTAAATGGGATAGATATGGAGGGAATCCCAGACGCTTGATATCAAACCGATGCTGGCTTTGAATAAGGCACTCTTCGTCCCAATCGCTGAATACTGCCACCAGCTATGGAACTCCAAAGCTCTTGGTGACATCAGGAAACTCGGCGGCATCCAGAAATGTATCATTTGCAGGGCTGGAATATCGGAGAGACAGTACCTCAACTATTGGGATAGACTGGCGTCCCTTTCATCGTACCCGCTTCAGCGTCGCATGGAGATATATCTATTAATATATCCGTAGAAAATGATAATGAGTTTCGTCTTAAATTTCGCTGACATACACCGACAAATCAGTACAAAAACAACACATTCAACGGGGTACTGTCTGTACAATACGGTCCTATAATAACTGTGCCCCTGCGGATCGATGAGCGATACGTGAACGTAATTTTTTCATTACAGGGCCAGAGCCCTCTGATTGCCTCCAGATACAGATTACGGAAGTCCGTAGATGACTGCCAATATTCAAGTGCAAGCGGGTTGTGCACTTGGATGGAGTTCCAAACGAGACCGGGCGACAGCACTACTCCGTGGTCGGGGAAGGCAACGGTCTGTTGGATCAGCTGGTACACAGGATGACACCGACAATCTAACAGCAATTCAATGAAATGTAAAAAGGGTGGCGCATCAGCGAAACCTGGAAGGCAGGGTCCGAACATCATCCAGGCATCCAGACACACAACACTTCAGCGTGTGGTGGAGTGCACTCACACAACACTGCAGCGTGCGGTGGAGTGCACACACACAACACTGCAACATGCAGTGGAGTGCACTCACACAATACTGCAGCGTGTGGTGGAGTGTACTCTCACAACACTGCAGCGTGCGGTGGAGTGTACTCACACAACACTGCAGCGTGTGGTGGAGTGTACTCACACAACACTGCAGCGTGCGGTGGAGTGCACTCACACAATACTGCAGCGTGTGGTGGAGTGTACTCTCACAACACTGCAGCGTGCGGTGGAGTGTACTCACACAACACTGCAGAGTGTGGTGGAGTGCACTCACACAACACTGCAGC
>LQNS02276498.1:6268586-6278936 GCA_001587735.2 Parhyale hawaiensis | reverse complement strand
GTCAGCAGCTGAGTGCAACAAGCTGCAGTGTGACATCGAACAACTGACACGTCAGTTGGACGAAGCGCGAGCGTCCAAACTGCGAGTCATAAGCGAACTTTTCCTCCTGAACGAATCTGTCGAGTCTCTGCGCCGCGCCAATGAGTCCAAAGCGTCACAAATTGAGAAGCACAGACGAGATGTTGCGTATTGGAAGGACAGAGACGTCGTGTGTACCGACATGTTGGCTACAGCTGCCAATGAGAGGGACAGGTGTCAGTTGTGTGCGGGACAGTTGCAGTTGGTAGGTTGTGCTAACTGATGAGGAACAGTTGCAGTTGGGAGGCAGTGTTAAGTGATAGGGGACGGTTGCAGTTGTGGGGCAGTACTAACTGATAGGGGCTGGTTGCAGTTGTGAGGCAGTACTAACTGATAGGACGGTTGCAGTTGTGAGGCAGTACTAACTGATAGGACGGTTGCAGTTGTGAGGCAGTACTAACTGATAGGACGGTTGCAGTTGTGAGGCAGTACTAACTGATAGGGGCGGTTGCAGTCGAGAGGCAGTGCTAACAAAATGGAGACAGTTCAATCTAACTGACATTTCTAACAGATGAAATAAGGGTGCAACAGAAGACGTCAGTTGTGTGAACCATCGAAAGAGCTGCGGGGTATAACGTTTCGCACGCGGACTCTTAAGCAATAATCTCAAAAAACAGAAAACGATTTTACTTACAGAAGTCCTCTTAAGCAGCCAAACGAAAATGCAAAACCAGAAGAGTCCGCAAAATTAATCTCTTGCAACGAATCGGGCACTGAACACAGCAGTTGACACGGTGACTCAATTCAACTGAGTGTGTGACTAGTCTGCATAATTCGATACATCTAACGAAATGCGATTTATCTTCCGTGGCTTAATATTGTCAAACATCAACATAAGTAGAAGCAGAGCGCACCCTTGCTCGCATGTGTCTATATGAACGAGCAGGCTAATGTACCAGTTAGAAATTAAGGCATAATTTATAATACACTTAATGGCTTATTGAAAGCCTTGTTTTGTTTCTTTGCTATAGCTAGTGGTCTTACAATGCACAATTCGTCTAGAACTGGAAAATATAAAACGTCCGATTAAAACTACTGCAGCTGAAGAACGAGTGAGGCATGTTGTGTACACAATGACTATCCTGCTAAATATGGGTAGAAAATAAACTTATCAATATCGATTGAGTGTATATTTTCCTAATAAAAGATTTTTGAACTACAGCTTTTGCTTCGGTGGAAGAATACTGGGCTACTCAGAAATGAAGGCTTTATTTTAGTAGTGCGGAAACCCCACTCATGAGCCTCACTCATTACAACAGAACTCCCAGTCAATACCTCTAGTCTAGAGGTCTAGTGGTTAGCAACGCTGCCTCTCTCGTTATTTCGAAGCCGGGCGTTCTATTCCAATATTAGGGAGAAGATTCTTGGTGTTCTTGTTTCTGTCGTCCGTAGTCTACTGGGAGTACTAGGGGGAGAGGGAGGAAGGGGGTGCAGTTGTCAAATTGTCATTTTATGGGTCTTCCGTCTATGACATCATAGCTCAGATAACCTGTGGTTGACTCCAGATCTGGAGTGCACTCCTCCGGGCGGCCCCAGAGGAGATTTATGTATCTGCAACGCTAGACACTGCATGTGGGATTCTACAACTAGAGGACGGCAACTTCACTTTCTTCATTATCTCCGCCAAAAAAGTTATGTTTTCGTCGTGTTTGTCTGTCTGTCTGTCTATTTGTCTGTCTGTCACCAAGAAAATTTAAAAAATTCTGAACCGATTTGAACGAAATTTACAAGGATTGTTAGGTATGTTAAGAGGAACAGATGATTAACTTTTGGTGAAGATATGTCTATCTGTTTGTTTGTCCGCCTCATTTTTCTCAATGCCATAACACAAAAAGTTATGGATGGATTATTATGAAATTAACATGAGTTGTTAAGTATATACCAAAGAGCAAATGACCAAATTTTGGTAATTATCCGCTTGTTTTTTCGTTTGTCACTGTTTTTAATTTTATGCTTGTTAGCACAATAACTCAAAAATAATGAATGGATCTTTATGAAATTTATAGGGGTTCTTAGCAATATTAAAAGACATAAATGATTAAATTTTGGTGCAGATCGGTTTGTTCATTTGTATGTTTGACTCATGTTTGTCTTAACGTTTGTTAGCAGCATAATTCAAAAAGTTATGAACGGATCTTCAAGAAAATTGCACAAGCTGTTATTACTATCAAAAGGCACAAATGATTAGATTTTGGAGTTAGTACAAAGAAAATTATGGTTTCAGAGCCAATTTGAATTTTTGCTACTGTTGCCTCGCTTGGCGGAGGTATGCGCTCTCAGAGTGCTCTAGTTATTATTACTTGTTTTGCTATTAACGTTCCCTTTTGAAATTGTGTTTGGATATCATTTACATCTATGATGCTTGTGACAGAAGATTTTATATCGGCCGGCGTGGCGTAAGGAACTGGCTTGTTTAAACGTAAAAGATCCTAAACTCAAAAAAGTTAACGTTCATTAAATGTGCAACGTATTATTACTATGCATGATTCATAGATTAAATGTAATGCATATGAAACTAGAGCACTCTAAGAGCGCTTACCTCCGCCAAGCAAGGCAGTGTTGACGAAAAATTGAAATTGATCGTGAAACTATAATTTCTTTTTTCTTATCAACAAAATTTGATCATATGTGCATCTTGACAGTTATAATAGCTTCTCTAATCTTCTTGAAGATCCGTACGCAACTTTTTAGTTATTTGGTGGCTGATAGACAGATAGACTGAGAGACAGACAAAGAGATAAACAAACAAACAGACGAACTCATCAAAAACATAACCTCCTCGCTGGAGGTAATAAATTGAACTTTAAAATGGATACTGCACGTATGTATCTATGTACCTAATATGTAGATGGCGGTAGTCGTCGGGAATGCAGACAGAGCTCATTTCACCGGACTTAGTGCAGTGGCCTTTACGGTGGCGCTTTTAGCGGCGGTCGTCACATTGTCGTGAGCAGAACCTGTCCAACGCTTTCCTAACCTGTAATTTAGTTCTGAAACGTACCTCTTATAATACTATTTTAACCTGATACATCTGACCCAACTCTAGCATTCCTAACCTAACGTAGGTACTCAACAGTGGTCGCGAGAATAGCCGCGCAGAGGGCCGCCGTTCAGTTGGCAGTTAGTCCCTTTCAGTGTCAGAGCGATGCGTAGGGAGGCCAGAAAAAGACCCCCTGTGGTGGACCGTGGCCGGTAAAGTGAGTTTGTTCCAGTGTTCCACTCCAGGCCTTTGTTTCTCAAACACCTCGTACAGTTACGGGCCGGCAGTTGTACAGCTGCGGTCACAGATCTGTGATATTTCGGGTAGTAATTCTTCCGTGAAGTTTGTGAGCGTCCACACGAAACGGTAAGCGCCACAAAATTAAGTTCTTGCCAGACAGAGCAGCAGTACCAGCAAATCTGCCTTAGCACTGACCTTAAGTTGCGATCGCACCGTGCTGTACATGAGTCCCGGACGCGCATCCCAAGAGCTCCTCATGTATTATATACAGTATCTATCTACAATATACATATGTTTGTTTATACTTCAGATCCTAAATGTTTTCTTGAATGTGTTTACACACCATCGTCAAAATTACAGCATGCACTTATATATTCCCTAGCTTCCTTGTCGCCTTAAACGTTAAGGGTGTTTATCAACCCTAAAGTTTAATGACCATGAACTTGATTGTGAAAATTTTAATGATTACCAACGACAATTGCTACCTGTAAATATGTCCATTATCGAGAAACATTTAAAAAAGGTTTACTTCGTTGTATATAAAGAATGAAAAGTCCAGGCTTTTCCGCCCCAGCCTACAACGACCACTCCATTCATTCAATATACAAATGCCACATCAAATGTGCCATTGATTATATCATTTGACCTAATTTAGTTTGAAATAAATTAGCACTTCTCGCAGCGCCTGGGCGCTCGTCTGCATGATTTTCCGTCTTCCAGTCGACGCTTCTTTTGATCCCGTTACCGCCAGCAAGGACCGCTCGGTGACGTTACAACTTGTGCCATTCGTACACATTTTAGCGTCAGGTGCACTCCGCAAGGGGTGTTAACACCTGCTCTCCCAGTTACAAGTAGTTTTTGATGGAGGAGGGCTAGACTAAAACGGCTAAAATACATATAATTGAGCACAAGATGTTTCATGTCGGGATGGTCAAAGAAAATATATGTATATATATATATATATATATATGAATATCTTTGCTGCAGGTCGGAGTCGTAAGTCTGGTATGGATAGTCATTTGTACATATCGCACGTCACATACAGTATGTCATAAGACGCACATGGTGTAAGTCGCATTTGGTGTATCGACGTCATATATGTCGAACATCAAAAGTTTCGTAAGCACGTCCCGAGGGCGGTGTGACTCAAGTCGGACAGCCGTACGCAAGTCGCTACCCGTCTGGAGGGCTGATATGACAAGTGCAGTAACCTCACAAGTTTCACCGAAGCAGTACAAGCATGGTTGAACAACGTAACAGGTTAACTCATCGCTTGACCATTTTGAGACGGTTCTGCGCATCTGCTCGTGTGACGTCAGGTGGGGAGAAGATCGTCGGTGTTGCATAAGTACCTCGTTCATTTGTACCAATATTTCCGCAACCATGGGCTGATAATTGATGTTCGGCTATTTTGATCACAAAAAAAAAAATAACTTGGTGAACCTTCTTCCTTCTCCCAAAGCTCCGGAGTAACGAAAAAAGTGAGTTTTGGCAGTAAATGAGTATACTAAGTTTTCGTTCTCACCAGGATCGTCTATTGTGCTTCAAACATTTTTTGCCCCTGTAAAATGATAAACTACTACGTAGTAATTATGAGTAATTCAGTTTTCCTCCAGAATTTTCCATGTAACCACAGAAAACGCCAATTTCTCTTAAAAAAATCATGAAACATGAAATGAAATATTTCTCGGTTAATTTTGAACACATGTCTAGTTAAGTTACACTTATAATTACCATTTTCTTACAAAAGTTGAAGAAAAATGCTATGTCGACGGAGAAACTGTTTAATCAAGTCAAATACCACCTTCGAACGACTAATATATGAAGCTTGAACTAGTAAAAAAAACACTCCTCCGTTTGACCATGTGTAATATTTTGACATGAAAAGCTCTTTAAAATACAAATTTGACAAGTAAAGTTCATAAATTTGAAATTAAATTACTTCTAGAGTGATTAATAGTGCAACGATACTACGTACCTATGATACTGTAAATATTTTCCTGTAAGCCATGTTTTTCCGCGGTAATTTTTCATCGCGGAGTGTACTAGTATGTAAAATGATATATGATGATTACAAAATAAGCCACATCAATACATAGGAAGCCGTAGNTTTTTTTCCAAATGAAGCAACATATATTTCTTACTTTTCAGGTCCGAAAAGGCGGGGTCGGATGTTGCTGGTGAGGTAAGTAAGTTATATGTTTACGGTGTAGTTTACACGGTAACTAATATAGTTTTGACCCAATTGAAATAAATTAGCACTTCTCGCAGCGCCTGGGCGCTCGTCTGCTGATTTTCCGTCTTCCAGTCGACGCTTCTTTTGATCCCGTTACCGAAAGCAAGGACCGCTCGGTGACGTTACAACTTGTGCCATTCGTACACATTTTAGCGTCAGGTGCAGGCCGCAAGGGGTGTTAACACCTGCTCTTCCAATTACACGTAGTTTTTGATGGAGGAGCGCTAGACTGAAACGGCTTAAATACATATAATTGAGCACAAGATGTTTCAAGTCGGTTGGTCAAAGATAAAGATAATATATATATATATATCTTTGCTGCAGGTCGGAATCGTAAGTCTGGTATGGATAGTCATTTGTACATATCGCAGGTCACATACAGTATGTCATAAGCCGCACATGGTGTAAGTCGCATTTAGTGTATCGACGTCATATATGTCGAACATCACAAGTTTCGTAAGCGTGTCCCAAGGACGTTGTGACGCAAATCGGACAGGCCGTACGCAAGTCGCTACCCTACTGGAGGGCTGATATGACTAGTGCGGTAACCTCACAAGTTTCAGCGAAGCAGTTCTAGAAACAAATTCAATTCTGAAGCATTGCGTAGTTGGTCTGCCGACTGCAGTCCGCGATAGCCCAGCATGTGTTCAGTGAACTGCACTGGTGTACAGTGGTGTCTTGAAGGCTTATTCCTTTCTGGAAAGAAAGTTCGATTGATAAAATTGGCAAGTTACGAACTGTGTGGACAAACCTATGCACATGCATCGAAAGCTGCTGTATGATATCGTCGTCCCCCACCTGCCTCCAAAATAGACATGTATAGTAAGGTTGATGGGAGGGGGACGTCGAAGGGTACGCAAATAATGTTTCTCTTATTTTACAGTGCATACACATTAATCAGTGTGATGTTCTAGTCAAGAATTTTTCGCTCAATCAATTGTCTGAGTAGGGCGTTACCCGAGTAATGTTGTTTGTGTTATTGGTTGGTCGAGCAGTACCTAGGTTGTTCATACACAGTCCTAGGGTGTCCCAGTATACAGTGACACGCAAATACTTTTAACGCATCGCAATATCGTGGAAATCTCAAATTCTAATCAATAAGAGTATTTCAAATGGACATAAATAAGTTATTTTAACTTAAATAGTAAGTTCTTAAAACTATACTATAAATCATTGCATTTCAACCTTCTTTATTGAGAAAAATACTATAAGTGTTAACGCAAAAGTATTCAGTTCATGCATTTAATATTTACTTGTAAACCATTGTTGTGTTGAGCCTGTTGGCATAACTTCTTGTATGTTTCAGGTGTCAATGGAACCACTTTTCAAAGCAGAAAAGTTTTCAGTCTTTGATATTGAAGATTCCGTTTGTGGAGATTGATATTAATAATTCTTCACAAATTTTTGGTTGAGGTTAGGTCAGGTGACTTGCTGGGCCACTTCATAACGTTAATTTTGTTGTCATGCAACTATTTTTGCAGTAATATCGTTGCATACTGTGGCCTGTGGGTCGTTGCCTTGCTAAAGACCCAGTTACCATCAAATTGGAAGGAATTAACAGACTTGAAAAGTTTTTTTGAGAATATCTCCGTACGTGAAGGCAATCTTTTTCTTGCAATTATCTTCAGTTCTCCAGTTCCTCGTGAAGAGAAACTTCATCAAACCCTAACGCTCCTTCATCCAAATTTAACAGTTGAGATAGTGTTTCCTGAAGCATGGGCTTCACCATTTTTCCTCCGAACATGGCTTCTAGCGTTGTGTCCGAATATTTATATATTCGTTTCACCAGACCACACAACAGAATCCCAAAATGTGTCTAGCTTCTCTAGATACTCGTTAGCAAATTTTTCAAAGGGTCAGAAACATGTTTCTTCTTCAGTAATTGAGTTTTTCTTTCTGACCTCGAGTATATACCACTCCGGTGAAGAGTTCGACTGATGGTCCCTTGCTGTTACTTCAGTCCTCTGCAACTCTTCTCTTAACTTGGTACGAGTCATAAATGAGTTTTTTTTTTTACTTTTTTGAATCCTCCACCTTCTGATCACGCTCCCAACTTTGTTTACATTAACTTTCAAAGCTTGTGATATCTTCTTCTATCCGTTTCCTTCTCTTTACAGGTTATTTATGTGTTTCCCAAGGTCTTAAGATAACTCTTTTAATTGAACCATTTCTGAATAAGCGAGAAAGACACTGCCTAGCTGTTGCTACAAATGGTCACAATGGAGGTTACCGGTTCAATACGTTGGTTTGCAATACACGTATGTCTGTGATTGCCTGGTATGTTTTCAAATCAACGTGAAAGTAACCCGTATTGAGACTCATGTCAAATAAAGGGTAAAGGTAAAGGTAAAGTCAACTTAGACCAAACCCTCACCTGGGAAACCCACATGCACTGGTTTGTGCTGCAGGTATAGGCCCACTGGCCCCAGATGAGCAAGTGTAGTCGCAGTCGCCCTCGGGTCACGAACTATAGCGCCAATTTGACGGAAGGAACAAATGACCCGANCACGGCGCCGTGCATGCACACGCAACTGCCGAGTCAGCACACCAAGATCTGCTATAATATTTCTAGAAATGTATGCTATACAGGGGTATTGAATACTTTTGCGTTAGCACTTTCGATACTTTTTCTAAATAAATAATTGAAAACGCTATGATTTTAGTATCTTTTCGAAAACTGATTATTTACGTTGAAATAAATAATTCATGTCCAGTTTAGCTACTATTATTGATCAGAATATGAAGCTTTCACAATAATTTGATGTGTTGAATACTTTTGCATGTTACTGTATTAGATGCTCACAACAGGCTCTTCGAGTAACAAGTAGTTCGAGTAACGGAGTCACTAATGTACGCAGATCCTAAAAAAGTCCTTGGCTTACAAATGCAAAGGATTTACTCGAGTCGTCAACGGCATCCAAGAACGCAGATGTTCATCTGCCTTTTGAAAAATTTTCTCGTCTGTCTGCCAGACGAAGTCTGGACATTTTTCGGGCCCAGGAAGTCTCGGACAAATCGATTCTTTCGCTTGAGAATCCTGGAGAGACTTGAGAATCTATTATGTTAATTTTGCGCGGAGCTCCAAGAGTTATATAAGCGTAATTCCCGGACTGTCGGGAATCATGCGCCGGATTCCGCCCGACAACCAATCCGGATTTCTTTGAATTTCCTTAACTGCTTGCAAGCGGAAATTCAACAGACGTTTTTACAGTCCAAAAATCCACCACTACACTTTACATATAATTATGGAATGTAGTCTAATTTTGAAAGAAAACACTTCTGTAGCTGACGAGACGTTAGCTGCATTATATATTAGCTAAAAAATACGATAATCTACAAATTGTAAAGGCAGAGGTCAACATAATTTTTCCAGTGATATATCGGTGCAGCTTCTGGAAAGTTTCTTATTGTTTGGGTTAAAGACGAAAATTACGTAGATAAACTACTTACAATTGCATCATGTGTTTTTTACAGTTTTTTTAATACACTATCAGAAACTGCATCAAATGAATATATAGCTAGGTACTACGGTGTTGGGTGCAGAAGTGACGTTGATTGGAAAGTGATAAGAGTTTCTCTACCTCAAACCGGGCGTATGAGTGATTGAAAGCAGAGTGTCTCGTTTTGTGATTTTAGTGATGAAAAAGTGAACTGTGGTAATGTGGAGCAAAATACTCTGATGATAACTAAGAGAGAATAAGAAAAAAGAGGCAATGGGCGGTAGTACGTAGGCTAAAACTAAGACGTCTCTCTGTTAAGGATTGTAGGTCCCGAAATAGTTTGCGGCCTCTCCTATAGTCTGTGTTAGGTTAGGTCAGATTAGAATAGGTTAAATTTGGGTGTGATCGATTGGGCGCCAAAATTAAGCCTTCCAGGCTCGACTTGTTCGAAACTTCGCTCTGATTCAGTGGCTTCGACCTGCTGAATTCAGTTTCAGGCACTGAGCTTCAATAGGCCGCTCTTGATACTTCCAAAGACTCAATTTGGATCCGATAATGGATCCAATAATGGAGTTTGCAGGAGGCTCAGCGTAATCGCGTTGCTTCTAACATTTGCGACACGATTTAAAGTGAAGTTTCGTACAACTCAAGCCTCGAATGGTTAATTTTGCTGCCACATGGGACGAGCCCTTAGCTTAGAATAGGTTAAGCTAGGTCAGGATAGGGGCAGTTCAGCTAGGATAGGAGCCAAAATATAACTCATAGGCACAGATATTAAACTTAAATATGAGGTCAGCCACTTGCTGTACCGGCGCCGATTAGTAAATTTCAACGGTATTCACGAAACATTGTTGCTGCTGCGCAACTTAGCTAACATACCGGGATTCGTTTAGAAAATTGTTGCAAATAATTTCGAAACTACACTGCGACCCACGGTATTAGTCGAACAATTTTTCTTATTGATTTTTCATTGAAAATCTTCTGTTTGACGAGAATTATCTTTTCATATGGCAACACTGTGTACTTAGTTCATCTGGCAATATATGTTTACATTCTGAAGATGTTGGTTGCAGAACATTCCTTTGTTTAACAGATATACTGTGAGCCACGCTTTTAGTCCATTTAAATAATATTCAAAATGGGACTTGCTAAGGATATAACAGACGAAGAGAAGCAAACCATTATCAAAGAAACGGCAAAGAAGACCTCATGTGCGTCTATTGCCAGGATTTTAGGCCGCCATGTTAGAGCAATTCAACGGTTTTGAGGGATACTTCCAATCGGAAGACACGGTCTGATAAAGCTAAAATAAAAGCTGTGAACACGCCGGATATCAGAAAAAATAAACGTCAAGTCTTCAAAAAGCCGGGAAGCAC
>LQNS02276498.1:6195728-6208919 GCA_001587735.2 Parhyale hawaiensis | reverse complement strand
ACGCAAATACCAGGTACGGTACATTGACGCAGCTCGCCGAGATTCACAAGAATTCACCTACTTACTTACCTGGGCAAGCAGGCACAGCACTCTAACATCCCGCTAATGCTAATGAAGTCAATCCTAGGAGATTACTTAACCCAGCATCACAAAACAGAGTAATATAGTCTTATAGGTCCGAATTATCCAAAACTAAAAACTGGGTGCTGGGTTCAAAAATTGTATTGAGTATCAGGTAATAGACTTGAACCGATTACTCTTGGCACTCTAATCCCATTATCGCAAAGTCGAGAAAGACAGTCCTATGGGTCTGAATTTTCCAGAACTTGAAACTGTGCGTAGGAACCAATTACTCTTACCTTGATATGGCCACAACTCAATTCTATTCGGTAGTATGGAAGTTTTGGCCATCTAATGCATAACTGGTGTCAGTGCCTGACTTGTAAAAAACGACTCAGAGGGTCAAAACCAACGCTACTGTTCTAAGTTCTGGACAAGTCAAGGCTTATTGGCTTAACTAAACAGAACTAAGCTGTGGCAGTTGTATGGCACTTTATCCAAGCATTTTATGTGTATATCATTTCGGATTGAAATTAAAAAAGGCTCCTACTCTAATATGAGGCTCCGCACTTGATTATCTCGAAATGTTTCGTGAAGTGTCCAGAGCGAGCGATGTATGTAGTTGATCGTGGGAATTGGAACTGCTCGTAATAAATTCAAGGATAGATTTAAGATTTCACCGAGTGACTGAGTTGTTAGAGTAGGATCAAATTAAACATCCGTAAAACATGACGGTATTTCGATCCTGCATACCTTATTTCTGTCTGTTTGAATCATTTCAATGAACTGCTGATTTAATTTTCATTGTCCAAAAGCAAACCAGGAAGCTGAGACTGGCTAAATCAGTTCTCTAGTGATGTGATAGCAGGTGTCAAATTGGAAGCTCTTGCCATTGAATTGTTTTTATATTATCTAGACCCTGGAGTATTTCTTGCGACTTTTGCAGAATGTCATATATTGTGCTAGTATATCAATATTCAATAATTCATGAACACTAAAATTATGCCTGAATTAGTGCCTTTTGGTGCTTAAAAAGAAAAAGAAAAAGAAATGTATTTACTGACGTATTCAAATACATACATGTATTTAAGTATTTAGTGTTTAAATACACTTCGAAAATGTATTAACTATTTAATTACATATTACTGATGTATTTAATATTTAAATACTTGAATGTATTTGGTACCCATCACTTGTGAGAACATTTGGTATGCTGTGAGAACATTTGGTATGCTGTGAGAACATTTGGTTATGTTGTGAGAGCGTTTGGTATGCTGTGAGAACATTTGGTATGCTGTGAGAACATTTGGTTATGTTGTGAGAGCGTTTGGTATGCTGTGAGAACATTTGGTTATGTTGTGAGAGCGTTTGGCAATGCTGTGAGAACATTTGGTTATGTTGTGAGAGCGTTTGGTATGCTGTGAGAACATTTGGTATGCTGTGAGAACATTTGGTATGCTGTGAGAACATTTGGTTATGTTGTGAGAGCGTTTGGTATGCTGTGAGAACATTTGGTTATGTTGTGAGAGCGTTTGGCAATGCTCTGAGAACATTTGTTTATGTTGCAGTCAATGTGGGAACTAGTACTGCTGAATGATTCAACCTCGAGTAATAGACAATTTAAACCAGCCAGGAACTCTAATTTTTATTGTTGGCATATGGTTAATTGGCTAATAATATGGCAGGTGCGGCAACCCCGTCGTAAAGTCATAGGAAAAACTTTCGAATGCATCTCGGCTTCCCTATACTGATGTATCTTTCAATATGTAAGCACTGATTTCATTCAATTATTTGTAGTTGCATAATTATCATAGTCGGACTGTTCTACCCGATTGTTAATATACGCTAGATTCTGAGAAAGAGCGAATTATGCAATAAATACTAATGTGTACTTATCTGCTTATATGTCAATTTTCTGTTGCGCTTCAAGGATTCGCATCCCAGAGCTGCAATGCCTTGGAGAACTGAATGTTATAAGTGAGTATAGTAGAATTACCCGTATCAGTAACACTCGCCGTATCTTGGATACCGTACTTTTGGGGCACAGGATATTTATAGACGACTGGTGCACCTGGCCGTTAAATATAACGAGCAGGGAATATGCATTGGTACCTTGCCAGTGTCCATGTTAGCTGTCATGATCCAATATATATATATTATACTGGTGGACTCGTGCGTGAAAAAAATTCACGCAATAATCGATATGTTTGCTCTCTTCCCTGATTTGCCGTTTCCACATTATCCCGCTCACGCGTTAGTAGCTCATATTCCCTTCTGTAATCATTCTGCTTCAAATCTTTCTTGTCACTGTGTAGTATCGGCGCTTCATCTCTCTCCATTGGTATAACACGTCTTCCGTCTTCGTTCTTGAGACTGTAGTAGTGTAGTGGATGCAACGAAACCTCTTCCTTGTAGAATCAGACCACAAGCATCAACTCTGAAAAGGTGTTGATGCGAATTATTTGCCGTTATTTTTGACGGTCGGGTCAGCTAGTATAACATTGGTCGTTGTTAGAGGTTTTTGACTGTTGTTAGCCAGTTCGAAAGGTAATGTCACTTTCCTAGTGTACCGTACCCAGCCCTCAGAAATGAACGCGAAGAATTTGTATTGATGCTGCTTCTTTGATCGTGTTACTTTATTTTGTGGATGATGCACTGTAACTGCCAGCTTGAACGATCAAAAGAGATGATCGATCTCTGCTCTATTGAGCTGCACAAACCTTTCAGCCCTTCGGTAATATGCAGAAAAAGTGACGTTCTAGCAGGCAGACCAGCATCACTCATAACAGGTACAAATTGCAGCTGCGTATTACTGTCGTGCAGTGCTATTACCGCAGTCAAACCAAGGAGTTTAAACGGATAAAACTCCTTGAGTCAAGCTTGTTTCTCTCCAGCAATGAGCTTTTTCACCAAAGGAAGGAATTTAGATAGAGAAACACAATTGCATCGCGACGTCCGTTTGTCGTGCCCACTTTTACTTCCTTCTGATTTCATCCTCCTACTGATTTTATATTCCCTTGTTCTTCCTCTTCTTTCCCGACTTGCTGTGCCCCTATGCGTGTTGATCCTGTGCGGTAAAAGGTAAAGCCAACTCTGAACGTACCCTCAACTGGGAAATCCACATGCACTGGTTTGTGTTGCGGATATAGGCCCACTGGCACCAGAGGAGTAAATGCGGTTGCAGTCGACCACGGGTCATCAAGAAGTAAGACGCCAATTTGATGGAAGATTCAAATGACCCGCAACCCCCACCTCCTTCATTCCTGAGGAAGGCAAGTTTCACCACGGCGCAGTACATGCACACAACGGCCAAGTCAGCACACCTGGATCAGCAAAGAGCTCGCGTGCCTGGGTTGGCCTCGAACGAGCGATACGAGGATTGTGAGCTGCGAACGGAAGCATACTGCTACCGTGGAGGCGGGGACACCTTCGTGAATAGGTTCCACGTTTATCATGGCAATCTATATGTTCCCCCCCTATGTGTTTTCCCCTCTTAAAACAGCTTAGTACTGGTTTAGGGAGGCTTAAGCTATCTTATATACCATGACTATACCATCACAATTGGGATAGCGAACAACTCGTGTTCTTCGCTGCTCTTCTTAGTTCTGCACTACTCGGAAGAATATCTTACCTTCTCTTTCTTTCATCATCTACTCAATATGCGCATCGTAAACTTGGAGGAAAGGAAGTTTTGATGTACAAAAAACACTATAAATCACAAGATTGTTAGTTTCTTATTAAGGAGTCTTTATTGTTGAGACATCAAAATCAGCAAAGCATGATATGCATTCAGTTTTGACGCCTCCCAAGTTTTGCCACCGTCTGTAACCTGGTCTATACTTGTCAGCTGCCCACAACCTCACATTTTGCGTCCACTTTGCATTCTAGTATTTTTAGATTCTCTACTTTTGCTGCTTGTTCCGTTTTTCCTTTCCTTATCCGACTTGCTGTTCCATGATGACTGACTTTGGAGAGACCACCCTCTTGCGTGGGTTCCGTGCTTCCTTTTACTATACTATAGGCTCCGTCCTGGTCCTCGGCCTTGAAGTGCCTATGCAGGACCTAGGGTGGCGTGGCTAACGCTATCTTATAACCACGCTGCCATGTTGCTGCATTTCCTGTCGCGCTGACGCCGGAATAGCGCACTGCCGTTCACTCACGCCCCGCCAAAGCAGCGTCCTCTGGCGGACGATGCAGCCCGCGCCTTCCCAGAGCATCAGCTACGCCATTGTGTCGGTGCTGTCAGGCTTGTGCTGCATGTTGGGGTTGTCTCTTGCAGCTTCTCGCGTAGGTTTTGTTTCTTTTTCTGGCTGTCGGTTACCTGTTTTGGTTTATAACGGCGAAGAATTTACGATGATACCCTTTCTTTGTCCATGGTCGCGATTCTGGTATGAAGACTTCCTTGCATTTGTTGGCTTATATTTTCGATTGCGAATATTGAGAGTTGGGGGCGGATAATTGTACTTTGATAAAGTATAACCATTCTTTTTCTTACTCCGCGTCTTAATTATACCTTAAGGACATTTTTTCGCTGCCTGTTTGTTTCCTTCTTTTGCAATTTTCCTGATAACGTGCTGCGCCGTTCTACCTTTTCTTTCCCGACACGCTTTACCAATGCCCCATGAGCCCGTTTACCAGCACTCCATGGCACGAGTTTCACTTTTCTCTCCACATTGGTAGTAACGGCTTTTTTTTCTTTGAATCGTTCAAAACGACTTATTAGGATGCTTAAAATCTACAACAAATTCATTAATTTTTCCATTGATATTACATCTATACCGATTACCTCTGGCAACCAGTAGCACCTCGTGTTTCATTATAAAGGCCGGCTTCACACGTGAGTCAAATGAACAGTTTCGTCAGCTCCGCGCCTGAATGAGTAGCTGTGTCCGCTTCCATAGCAATAAAGCGAATGCTTTCCGAGTTCTAATGTACCTACTTGAAAATTGAAAAGAAACCCGAAACTTTACTATACTGGCTAGACAACCGCTGATCAAATTGAGTTTACCGCTAACATTTTGTAAGTTGTTTGATAGGTGCTCGAGGTACTCAACGGAACCTACGGACGATTGGTTGAAGAAACTCGTTTGGTTGACCGTCGTGTGAACACGTCCTTCAGTGGGCATCGGATGGACCAGAGGGTTAGGTTGGTTAAATGTCCCTTCTTCTTCGGTGAGGTCGCAGTTCATTTCAAGAAGATAGTTGTGTCAGATTTGAGTGTTTGCAATAAGCCCTTGAATTTTCAGAATTGTGACGTCACAATTGCGTCACGCCACTGTTGCGGCCAGGAATCTTTGTTATTTCCACAGTGACGTGACGTAATTTTGATGTCACAATTCTGAAGATTCAAGGGCGTTGCTCCTACACTCGGATCTGACATACCTAACTACTCGAGTAAGTGAACTGTGGGTGGTGAGGTCGCTTGTGTAGTGGAAAGGTAGGTTCAAATTATTCAATGTACTGTAACTAGGTTCGCCCATCTTATGTTATTTATGGGCCCAGTGACCTCAAGGGAAGTTTGTGGGTTACCTGGGCATTAGCTAGGCCTTCGGGACGTCTTTGCTTCGTACCCACTTTGCTTCTCTCCCCTTTCATACTCGTATTGCTGAAGATTATTCTGTTCTTCTTCTTCTTTCCCGCTTGCTGTTCCCATGCGCGTCAATCCTGTGTGGAATACCCTCGTGCAGGGGTTCCACGTTTCTATGGACATGCTGTATACAGTATCCCGTTTCTCATTTTTGAGATCGCCTTTGTAGTGGACACGGAGCCTCAAACTACTCAATATCTATTACTAGTGCAGCCGAGCATTAGCTCAGCAACACGCCGGCAGTTAGCCGCATCAGTCGCCAGGTATCGGGGAAACCAGCACACGATTGGCTCCGTATTATTCTCCAGTGCTTGAGTTTATCGGAAGGCCATTCGTCGGGCGACGCACTGGAGAAGCCTGGTGCCTGGAGCGGGTAGTCTATGGAGCAGTGCAATGTTTTCATGTTGCTGTGCAGTGTTTTTCTAACGCACAGTTGTGGGGAACTGAAGGGTTACGTTGTTTTGTTCGAGCAGGGCAATGTTGCTTGGTGAAGAACTGCAATGTTAATTTGTGGTGCATAACCTTGTTTCTGTATAGAGTAGTGCATCGTTACATAATGGAGCAGTGCATTGTTACTTAATGGACAGTGCATCGTTACTATGTGGAGAATTGCAACATTACGTCAGGGAACTATGTAGCTACGTGTTACGGCCATTTGCAGCTATTTTCAATCGAACACTGCGCTAGCTATTTTTGTACGGAGCGGATACCTTGTTCTACATGAAGCCTGTCCTTGGCTAGCCCTCATCCGTCAGTAGCGGGTCGTCACCAAGGGAGGGTAGTAGAGCTGTGTCGCATTCATATCAACAATCGTTTTGTAGGCCAGATTATCTTCAGAAAAATCAGAAGTCGGCGAGATGCTTATGTCTTGTTTAAAAAAATAAACAAGGCGTTCAAATTCTCGTTGGAATAAGCAGCAAGACCCTTAAATTCTTTTAAAAGTAAAACTCTAAAGATAATTTTCAGAATAATTAATAAAACGCTCAAATTGTTTCCCGAATAATCAATAAGACGCTTCAGTTCTGTTCTGAATAATAAATAAGACGCTCGAATTCTTTTCAGAATAATTAATTAGTCATTGAATTCTTTTTAGAATGATCGATAAAACAGCCAAATTCTTTTCAGAAAATTTTACAAGAGGCAAATCAGTAAAATGATAAAATTCTCTTCAGAACAATCAGTAAAATGGTCAAATTCTCTTCATAACAGTCAGTAAGATTGATTCTCTCTAAAACAATCAGTAAAATTATTAACTTCTCTACAGAACAATCAGTAAGATGCTCCAATTCTCGTCAAAAATGTCGGCAAAAATCGACGCAGCAGCCTGAGTTGCGTGGATTGGAGCGGCTTTGCGTGTCGTGAGTCACACAATTCGTGAAACTTTCCGTCTTCACGACACCCTTTTTTCAGCTCGTCCAAGAAGCGGCGGCGCATTCTTTCAGGCATTTATTGCAGTCCAATTTTGTAATTTCACTAGTCGATCGTTATCGTAAGGTCACGTATCGTGATCGCTGGTAGCTGCAGGTGTTATTTTCTAGCATGTGATGCATGTGTATCTTCGTGTTTTGTTTTTTCGTAATAGCAGCGTCTCCTCTGCGTCTGTTGGTTCTATGTCACGATGTCTCGGATCTCCCAGTTAAGGATTACGGGCTTGGACGTGCCGGGCTAATGTCAGCACTCTAAATTGGGCTCAGGCCTTTTCATGACTCGACACAAATTACAGAAATTGAAAACAATGATCTTACGATAATTATCTATGTTATACTTAAAGTCTGCGAACCTTGTTTGTTTACTTGTGTGCTTGTTTGTTTACTTGTGTCACGTTTATTTGCTTGTGTCGTGCTTGTTTGCCGACAACTTCGCTTCTAGACGGGAAGATATTCGAGGATGAAGGTTTAATTTGATTGTATCTGTGATACGGAAGTTAAGCTGAGCTCAGCCCCAGTTCATTTACTACAGACTGTTGTAGTATATGAACTGGGGCTCAGCCTCAAGAACGGGCATGATAAATTCAACGGTGCCATGGGAAATACAGCTGAAATACCTACGTAACATATATATTGACTTTGCTTACAGCCTGAGTGTAGTATATTCGTTAGAGAAGCAAAGAATCTGTTTATAGTGAGCCGTATGGGCAGCTCCTGGACAGGCAGGAGAGGACGGCCGAATGGAGTGTGGTCTAGGACCAGCTAAATAACGACTGCTTTAGTGCGAAAGCAAAGACGGTCGTGATGACGACCCAACGGGTCACGGGTCGCCTAGTATACTTACAAAAGTCTGATAATATTGCTTGCGTGCGTGTTTGTTTGTACATTGCCGTGTACAGAATCTTCGCCACTACATAGATAAGAAGAAATTTGTTTGCTGAAGATTTATGCAACTGGATCTATAATACGGAAGCTGAACCTGAGCTGTGCTGCATAAACGTGTGCTTACGTTAAATGTAAAGGTGATATCGGAAATGCAGTTGGATTACGCCATATATATTTGCTTGCCAGCACAGTGTTGAAGTGTTGAATATACCTTGAATAAACAAAAAAGGTGGCGATGGTGGCCCACCGAGTCATTGGTAGTCTAGTTTCTATGTAAAAAAAAAAATTGCATACGTCGTTTCCCGAATAGAAGTTTGGTCATAAGTTTGGTATTTACGGTCTTCAGCAAAAGTCCTGCTTAGTTGGCTTTGAGCTAATCTGGGCTAGAGAGCCTACATCATGTGACTTAGACCTAGTTTGTGGCTACAGTTGTGTTGTGGGAATTGGGGTGACATAGCTTTCTCATGTGTCTAGGATGAAGAGGCTGTGCGAAGTTATTTCATAGGAGGGCTGATCTTCCAAAAACAAAGTAACCGGTCAGGTTGGGCTAACGTTTGAGAGCACAAGAGCTCCAGAAAGGAGTCCTCTGATGGAAAGATTTTGAGTGGATAGGCTCACCCTTGAGTGGAGCTCGGCCGTCCTGAATTTCTTCAGTTACCAAATGGGGTGTCAATCTTGGAGCGATAGGCGCAGCGTAATACTTGCTGTGGCTTGTATTGTAAGACGGCCAATTTGGCCGCTGGTTAGTAGGCCTTGTTGGAGACATTTGTGTTCGGAAATATTGCGATATACAATCAAGAATTGACGCTTCGTTTGAATTAAACCCTTCTAGCTTCTGACACAGCAGCATAATATAGGAAAGTCGTTGGGCATTTAATAGAAAAAAATCGAAAGGCTCACGACAGCGTTTTGCTCACCAGGAGCATTTTCTGCCGTGAAGAAATGATTATTGCTGGACTCGAACTCTCGACTTGCTGATCACAAGGCGTGCACTGCTCCGTTACTCCACGTAGAACTTCGAAATATTGCGTAGTCCATATTTACTAAGTATTTTAATCAGTTCCTGAAACATTTCGCGGAGCATAGATTGCATCTACACTTAGAGCCGAAATAATAGCGTTATCGCAGAATTGACCGCTTCTCGACTATTAATTTATTTATTTTGGCTATAAATTTCAGTGAAAATTTCGCAGAAAGTTGAACTTATGATGCTTATAGTGTCTGTAAATTTCTTGACGTTGTGTGCGATGATGACACTCACCTCCAAGCAGCATCTAACCCTTACTCCACCCATCAGGTCCATCAAGGGTTGCCCGGGTTTCGTCGGTGAAAAGAACATGATTCATGTTGATCTTCATGTATTTCTCTGCTCATTCCATCCTCAAATTTTTATGTCCTGGTGTCAGAGGAGGCAATTTCAGAGGGGATTTGACAGAAGCAATGGAGCTAAGGATGTCATTTCTTGTGGTCTTAGGCACTTCCGGAAGCCCAGAAGCCGTAAAAATTTATATACTTGTTTGCCCTGGTCTTTTACATAGCTGATGAACTATATTTATCATGTCTCTATCAGCAACAGTCCTTGAATGCCCAGCATCTGATCGTTTTTTCCGTGGTGAAGGGTCCTTAAAGAATCTTGTCACTGTGTCAATATGGCGTCCTATTTTTCGGGCTATAACGTCAGCAGAGGTGCCTTTATCAGTTTCTTTGATAATTTCTTTCTCCTCGTTAGAGCTTTTCCACGTCTCAATTTAACACAATATAAAATATAGAAGAAGCTATTATTGTCGTTGACCTCAAAAAGAGAAAAATGCAAAGAGTTGTCAAGCAGAAGACACAGTAAAATGCAAACAGACTCAACAGTGTTGCCTAAGATGTCACAATTTCCCTGCCCGGTTCATAATAATTTGATCGCGCAAAAATGAGATATGGTCAATTTTGTGCTAAAGCTATTATTTCCGTTCTAACTGTATGTAGCTACCTATTTATGTTAATGTGTAAAAGAGGACTTTGTAGGTTACTGTAACCGCGGCTAGGCCTTCGGGACGTCCATATCCTTCTTACCCACTTCTCTTTCTTCTAGTTCATATTTTTGACAATAATGCTTTATTTTGTTCCTTTTTTGTTTTATCTTTCTTAACGTGTTGTTTCCATACGCTTCAATCCAGTGCGGGAACGCTTTTGTTCAGGGGTTCCACGTTTCTCTTGTCATGCTATATGTTCTTTACTTTTGAAACGCCATCTGCTGTGACCGAGGAGGCTTTAACATTTGTTTCTATAGTTTTAGATGCAATGTGCCATCAGGGGTATATTCTGACGGGCCCTTTCTCTGTCACACTATATATGGGTCTCACGAACGCAAGGGCTGTCCCGAGTGCCTTCTCCGAATGGGATGTTGCAGCTGGCCACAGTTTCTGCTGAGAAGGTTAGTTTGTTAGGTGAGGTAGGATCTTTATATTTCCCTCTCTGGTCCGAGAGGTAGGCTGTCCATCGAGATCGCCGACCTGAGGCGCGGGACACCTCTGCTCTCTCTCGTGTGGAGGGCCTCGAAAAATGCCGCCCACCCGGGTGTCTTTTTTCTGTTCTCTGCATCTTATTTCCCGCCAGCAGTAGCACACTGAGCCAACCGAGACCTCCCGGCAGGAATGCTGAGATAAAATATTCTGACCGAGCTATGTAGGACTACCGAGTCTGCACTATACGGATCACTCGTTGAGTGGATACAGTGGTAAAGCTATGTCTATCTTTAGATGCATTGTAATGAGAGATTTCTAAAGGAATTATTTTCTGCCGAGACTCCTGGCAATTCTCAAGTAGCTAACAGACTAACCCCTGTGCCCAAGTCAACAATTCAGGTTCGAGCAGGTTAATGAAGTGGAATGGACAGTAGCGAAGTAGGATAGAGCGCTGCGCTCGTTGTCTTGAGGTCTGAGATTCGCTTCCTTGCCAGGGAGGTGTAGTGTAGTGACGGGGTAAAGATCTGCAAGCATCCGAACCCTTTTAGTGTACATCCGCATCCGCGGATGTTGAGATGGTAACATCCGCAAGCGTCTCCGCATCCGTGGATGTCACAACTGTAAAATCCGTTAAAAAATCCGCATCTGCGGGTGTCCAAAAAATGACATCCGACCCATCACTAGTGTAGAGCTGCGATGATCGAGATTGTATCGTCAGCGTTTCTGACATTCAAAGTCCATTACGGTGGCCCTGACCTAACCAGCTGTGGCCATGGAGACTCAGTTGACGCACATAAGCCTTTCCTGCTTAACGCCGTAGCTCTGGCAACCTGTGGTTGACTGTAGTTGCAGACTCATTTCTCTGGAGAAGATAAAGTACTGGAGAGTCTTTTGATTCTCAACGAATGTTATCAGTAACAGAAAATGACAAAAAAGATGTTGAGGACTTAGAATGGGCTGCTTTTTTCGAAAATAAAAGATATCACTGAATCCAAAGATATATTACTTTCACGTCATTCAAGCCTTGATTTTAAGCCTTGAATTCCTCCTATCTTATTCCGGTAGAGACTGATTCGATATACAGTATAGCTACACATCTGTCATCAACACCACTAAGGCATGCTAGATTGGGCTTCGAAATTTAGCCTTCTAGGTTAAACTTGTCCGCAACTTCAGACAGAAGCTCCGGCTTAGTCACTTTGAATCGTGTTGCAAGTGTTAGAAGTAACATGATTACGTTGAGTCTGTTTGCTAAGTAAGAAAGAGTTTCTGGAAGCCTCGTGGATAACCAAGTGAGGGGTCGTTCAATGCCTAAAACTTAGTTAAGCGGGTTGAAATTAGCGCACCTGCGGGAAGGTTCGAGGAAGTCAATCCTTGAAGGCTTAACTTCAGCATCCTATCGAAGAAGCCTATAATATTTCAACAATTATATTTTTTGGTAAGATGTTTGGAACTAATGTAGTTAAAACTATACATACATTTTACCTCTCACGCTCTGATGAAAATTGACAGGTGAAATTTGGGCCATGTTGAAGATTTTGGAGGTGAAAAGTTAAAACATAAATTGCTTTCTATATCTGTGATCTCAATGAAAGTCGCTTTATGTTTCTCAAAGGGATCCTGTTACCTACTGTACGAATAACCTGAAAAGCATAGAAGAAAGACATATATACTGGAAAATGCGTGCTTGAAGAACGTGAAATGCACAAAGTTGAAGAACGATATTGCAAAAACTTACCGGCATCTCGTTATTAACAATACTGAGAGGGTGTTCCCTTACATGAGCAACGCAGGATCCTATTACCTAACCCTATTACCTATGGCCCATCCTATGCCTCCTGGGGGCTTCCTGGAGAGAAATCACAAATTTGTTACCGTGGATGTTTGATCCACCATAGTTGCATTACCTAGAATTTACGATAAGTCTTCGATAGGGTTGAAGACAGGACTTTCTGCTCACCAAGCATGGGATGAACTTATTAAGTAAGATAAGCAAAGCCGCTTGACGGTTTCGCCAGTGTGGCATGTGGAATGAAGCTGCTGGTTTCAGGAGCCAATGATATCTGCAGTTCAGGGGCCGCAAACTGCTGAATATTATTTTTGTTTGCTGCAGCGTTTACTGAGCTGAGCAATCTGGCCTATAGGGCCCTTCGCCAACGGTACTAAACATTTCTTATACCATCACGCTTCCGCCCCCTATTTGAATCTTCTTCACGGACTTAGGCAGTAATTTTCACGTTGACTTTGTTCCACATGTTGCCCGCCATCAGATTCGACAATATTAAATGTACTCTCGTTGCTAAAAAAAAAAAAAACTCTGGATCGTGGCAGAGACCAAACTCGCCAGTTTGTTCTTCTTGCTGATGGGTGGGTTGACAACTGGAGATCTTATATTTATTCATAGAGTACGCAAACGGTGAAACAAAGTAGACATTCGGACCACATTCAAGACTCACCTGACGCGTATAGCACCCACCACCAACGGAGAGCACGTGCATAACCCCAAGTCAACGAGCACTTGTCTTCAGGCAGCGTCCTCGTTTCTTTGGAGAAACAAACAAAAAAAAAAAAAAGTAAACATACGAGCCTGTTCACTGGCGGATCCAGGGGGGGGCATTCATGGCATTTGCCCCCCCTCAGGAATTTTGGGGAGGGCATTCACTACAAAATGCCCCCCCCACGGGAAATTATACTGAACATACTTTAACAATTTGTATATGAAATAAAGCGTTCTGAAACTGAAATAAAATATTTTCTCACGATTATTTGTGCTGAGCCC
>LQNS02276498.1:6086712-6191969 GCA_001587735.2 Parhyale hawaiensis | reverse complement strand
TGGGCTCGAGTTGGGGAGGGGGCCTGTCACCGAGGCGAATGCCCCCCCACGAGAAGGGGCTGGATCCGCCAGTGAGCCTGTTTGATTATGAAGTTATAATATTAAAGATATTATACTATTGGATATCTTTCTTTGTATGGTAATAGAAGAAGTAATCATTTCTTCCGTCGAAAGCAAGAGAACTTGAGAACGATTGCCATAATCACCGACACAATCTTTTGCAGTCGAAGCCCTCAGCCGCGACTGGAAAATTTGTTTACAATGAAATGTTCGACGTGTTCAATAGTTCTTCCATGAAGTTTGTTCGACTCGTCTAATTTTCTTCTCCTAAGATTTTTATACACGCCCAACAAAAAAAAAAAAGGAATTGTAATTTTATGGATTTTTATGTAATTTTATTCGAACACGGAGAAAACTCAACTTTTGTAAGTTTTATATGTAATACGGTAATTTTACTGATTTGCGTTTCTCACACACTTGTTCTTTTTTGCAGGCTTTGGAGCAGCGACGGCCGCAGCAGCAGCAAGAACTACGAAAATTAGAACACTTCACAATATTCAATAACAAACCATATTAATTATTACCTCGTTAAAGATCCATTAAACGATTAATCACCTTTTTTACCTGACAGTTCTCATTCAAGATTTGACATTCACATTCGTCACTAAATGCAGTTACAAACGGGACGTCTGTATAACCGCTGGCAGTTTCACTGATTAACTAACACTTAGCGATCAAAAGGACACCAGTGTTCTCGATGCTAGTAACATTTTCCCACAAAAATTGATTTTTGAATATAAAATTAAAGGGATAATAACGCAGGTACATAGCCTTAGCACATTAGCACAATACATAGCATATCACACTACAAAGTTGATTAACTGCTGCCTAAAACGTCGCTGCGGTCATCTAGTGTCGGCTGCGCCAAAGTCTTCTTCCGTGCAGCCCCTGGCGGCGCAGCATGGCGATCGAGGTTGGATTTCTGTTTTTCTTGCATGACTTATATTAATAAACTTGCCTTACGTTTTGTTCACTTCTGTTGTTGTGGTCGAGATTATGTTTAATTGATTATTTATATTTCGTTCAGTCTTGACTTGCGCAGTAGCTGTTATTTTCTACAAAATGTTAATGTATTTTTCAGTTTTTAAATTTATTTTTTCTGTTTGTGAATTTCTCTGAAAATTGTTTTGTTCACAGATAATTGGCTTTCCAAATCATTAATTTCCGTGAAGTTGGAGAGAAAAATTAGCGCAGGGAATTGGGAATTTTTTAAAAGTTCATTCAGGAAATTTTATTACAGGGACTTCAATGACGTTCATATTTCATGAGCACCGGAATTTGTAACTAGTTATGTTCATTCTCTTAGTGAGTCTTGGTGCCAACTGTGGAAGTCCTTGGCCTATTCATGGTGGGTAAAATAGATACTGAATTTGTTGTTCGCGTATATTGTGTGAAAGCTATGGTAAAATCCTCATTATTATTAATAATGCTTAAAGTTCGTTAATCCTTTTTACTATTCAAAGTATGAGTAAATTTTCATAAGGAAAACGCTAGTTGAAACAACAAAATAAGCTTAGTGGAAGGTAACTGGTTGAACTCAAATTTTGGTGATTATTTATTAAAAATGGTCAATTCAGTGTTTTCTTAATAAGTACCTTAGTGCTTCAAGTTCGCCTAATAATGATTCAAATAAGGAGCATATTTTACTCGAAATTAGTTAATCAAGATTTTTAATAAAATGCCTATTGTAAGAATGTGAAATAAAAATGTTTGAAATTATATCATTAGATTCATCACTGGGAATATGATGATCAATAAGCTCTAGGGCTAGGTTAGTTAGGGCGTGTTCGATTTGGCAGTAAGTTTAAGCCTTCGAGGCTTAACTTGTACTAAATTTCAGACGGGTGCCCTGGCTTCGATACGACGTTTTAAGTCTCAGAAGACTACATGTAAGACTTCCAAGTAGTCAGTGTTACTCCGTAAAATGGAGGTTTCAGCCGGCGCAGCGTAATTGGGTTGCTTGTAACATCTGCTACACTATTCACAGTGACGAAGCCAAAGTTGTCGTCTGTAATTTTTTTTGACTTAGATCGACTTTGATGACCCAATCAAATGTGTCTTATTGTTGGCTATCGTATGTTATGGGGGGGCAACGACCCCGGGGGATCCAATAATTACCTCAGCCTTAGCTAGGCCTTTGGGACGTCTTCCCTTCGTGTCTGCTTTGTTTCTTTCCGCTTTTGTGATCCTACTGCAGTTGTTTTCTTATGATCTTCCTGTTCTTTCCCGACTTGCTGTTTCCCTGCGCGATGATACCGTGTGGGAAAACCCTCCTTCATGGATTCTACGTTTCTATCGACATGCTATACGTCCCTTATTTATTCGTCTGTTAGATCGCCTTCGTTGTGGAGGCAGTGGCTTAAATTATTCAATGTAAGCAGGGTTGTAAAACCAGAAAACAGCTTGAAGGCGATGAAATAAGTAAATAAGGATTTCGTAAAAAGGTTTATTCTGTAGAGAGGGTTGAACTATAACGTTATTGACTGCAAGGCAACCGTTCATTTAAGTACGTTGTTCCACTACCCACCATGTTAGTGCTTTTGGTCTCTTTCCCTGAAGTTTTCTTTTCATGCATGGCCAATTTATAAAAAAAGAACTCACTGATTGATTGAAAATGACTCTACTTGTTTCGGTGTCCCAGCGCAGCGTTTCCAAGCTAGTTTAGGTTTATGTACTGCAATTATAGTGGTCATAACGGTTCATCTCTATCCTGGTACTGTCACTGTCACCCATCTCATCTATCAGTCTGACCATACTACTTTTCGTTTAGGTGACATAATGTCTGTGCTGCCGTGCTTCTTTTCACAGTCAGAGTAATTAGCTAATTCGGCCTTTTGCTTTCTGTTGATGATCATTTTATGTAATCCCATGTATCTTGCCGTCTCATTCTAGTTTACGTTATGTTGAAAAAATTTCAACTGGTGCTGAAAAGTAAAGTTTTTTAGGTGTACAGTGTAGCCCCTTGCCAAACCTCGTATTGATCAAATTATTATTCTATTCAATGTTTCTCTAAACCAACTTTATTTCTACCATATTGATATTTTTTTTATCAAGAAACTTCATCATTATAGAAAGATGTTCTTTTTTTTTCTTAAATTTTGCTACTCAATACAGGAAATGGATATTTTTATGTGTTTCCACTTTGATAGTCACCATTTATTCACCACATATCAGCTATAATTCTAATTTTGCCTAACGTATAAACACTTGTTGCGCAGAGGCAGCCCAAATCTGGGCTCGTCAGAAGTTCCTTTGTACGAGCAGATCATGATCACTGAAGCTTATCCTACTATATAAGAACAGCGCTGTCTGCTCGTCTGTCACAGTGAAGACGATACTGTTATATGACTTCGCTGCAAGGGTTCAGAATCTAATTTAAAAAATTTATGCATATAAACCTAGAATTCAGTGATGAACTAGGTACCAAGCAAGTTAAAAATAAAATTGTAGAAACGAAATAACCAAAGTGGGCCACTGCTGTCGCCTTGTTTTCGAGTTGCTAGCATTTCACCAGTGGGTGCCCGACCCTCTCGGTAGCTTGCACAGATACCGGTAGCTCATAGTTCTCTAATTCCTGATACTAGAGTGAAAGACACAGTTTCTATTTCAGTAAGTATGCGAACTGCAAATTAATTGTTGGTAGTCGATACAAGATTTCTGCGCACAATGAAAAAGCACATCCTGCTTCTGGAGCAGCCCACGATAACAAATTAGGATTACACGGAAAAAGTTCGGACACTCGACAGAAGAATACGAAAGTCAAATATGATTTTTAAGTTTACTGAACTTACTTAGCACCTCCATTTTGTTCATCTTTTGTTTTCAACGGTAACATCTTCAGTTTATATTTGATGATGTGTACAATCTAGTTTGATATATTGAAATAGTATCTGTTGATGCAATATAAAAATATTTATTGGTGATATTTTGAAATTTTGCTACTCTATAGTTATAATTGGAATGAATATAGTAAGCTTAGGCGTACTTTTAAGAACTTCGATCACATTTTATTTTCTCTGTTGACCTTACCTCGCTTCAGTTACTTTGTATTTGGCACGTGTTTCCTCTCTGTTTTCCACATTTTCACGTTGAAAATCGCCGCATTTTATTTCTGAAGACCTCTTCCAATTTCGGAACGTATTTTTAAGCTCCTTTTTTTTGTTAATGAGCGCTTCTTTTCCGTTTTTGAGCGCTCCTTTGATAGTGCTTACAAGTTTCATCTGGTATACATAAGGCATGCATTCTGCAACATTACTTGTTCATCTCATTTCATTTTCCATTCATTGGTAGTATACATACATACCCATGCTCAGCCAATGAAGTGAAACTAATGCCCAACTGAACATACCGCCGTTGAAGCGTTGTATACAGCCGGTCCGACGTTGTGATTGGCTTGTGAGATCTAGGACCGACCAATCACAACAGATTCTTCACTTCCCATAGCCAAGGCTATCCGGATTCTGATACGACGCACAGTCAAAAGCTACATCATTCGTTTTAACCTCACCTTCCTGTCTTTGGGCGCGGACATAATATCTTGCGCTTGGAATTGCACTTACGTTGTTTTGATACTAGACTCAACCTGGAATTCATCCTATGTTAGATGTGAATCGTACTAAGTCGCGAATGAAGTGTTTATCTTTGTTGACCAATGACCAATGTATCACTCAGTCCATGGTCAACATTGTTTATTACTTCCGCCATCAGTTTGTCATCAAATTAACTAAAAAAAATTATGGACGGATCTTTATGACATTTACATTGTTAGTTTTTTTTAGGAGGAAGAGATGATTAACTTATGGTGAAGATCCGTACCATTGTTTATCTAACTGTTTTTCTTTTTTTGTTCATGGTAACATGGCGAAAAAGTTATAAACAGATTTCTAGGAAATTTACAGGAAACGTTTGGAGTGTTACGAGGAGTGAATCACCATATTATTGTGATGAACTGCTATGCCGTTTGTCTGGTTGACTGTTACTATTTATCTGCAACATAACCAAAATATTATGAACGAATCGTTATGAAATTTGTACGAACTGTTAGGACGTTAAGAGGCACAAATGACTAAATTTTGATGATTTATTAGCCGTTTGCCTTTGTGTTATCTTTTCGTTTCTCAGAACATAACTTAGGAAGTTTTTAACTAAATTTAATACAATTTGGAGTAGATGTTAGGAAAGTTACGAGGGACAAATGACCCGATTTTGGTAATAAGTAAAATCCTTAAATCATAATTAATTTCAAAATTTTCTAGTTAACATTGCACTGCTTGGCGAAGGTATGCGCTCTTAGAGTGTGTCTCTGGTTTAATGCTGAATTAGATATTATTCAACTTTATTTAGAAGAATTTCTATGTATATCCAGTCGGTGACTGGAGCATCGATAGATGTTTTTATTTCATCATAGGTAAAGTAAGATTTACGACTGTCATTACAACGGTTGTGGAAGAAGTACAAACTGCAATTTATTTTATATATATCTATATTTGTGCATTTTATGTGACTATAATGTAGACAATAGCGTAGCTTGTTTCCCATTCTTTCAAGTGTTTTCTTATCTGCGAGCAAAGTACTCAACAATTGTTAATATCGCTTACGTAATATATGTTTGAGAGTCCGCTCACAGTACTCGGAATGTCATTTTTTTTTTTTTTGGGGGGGGGGGTGGTGGCTGCAGTGTGCAGCTTTGACGATCAGAATCAACTGTAGATGGTTAGTTTATCTTCTATGCTTGGAAAGTTATTGACGTTGTTTTCTTTTTTTGAAGAAAAGAAAGTAGCCATACACGTGAGAAACGGATTTTTTTATTTGCTGGAGCTATCTTTCCAGAACTTTTGCTCTTTAGTGGGGAGAAAAATATCAACTAGAAATGAAGCAGAATGATCTAAGCGATGCCATCGGTTAAGCCTTTGACTGGCCAGCTGGATCTCACGGTTTACATTCAAGTCATGCTACTACGAAAATTTAAGTTTAACGTATGCCGAGAAGGGCTACATTAGTAGAAATGAAACACGCAATAGTCTTCCATCGTGTAGCAAGCTGTGAACCATAATTCTTGGTGGTTACTAATTTCTGTGGGTGTTTGGGGACGTTAGTTTCTATTAAAGGAGCTCGTAGATATGAAGCTGACTTGATATTGTCATCAGAAGTCGCTGAGTATAGCCAATAAAAATGCCACACATGCACTCTGCTATAGTTTTACTTAAAGCGTCAGCGATTAAATATGTACTTAGAGCATTAGTTAGCTACTGGCTAAACAGCTTCTCCTCTTACCGGAGATGCATCAGTTCAACTTCACTCTCGTAGACATTTTATTTTGTATGTCTAGTCTTGTAGTTTTGTTTTCATTTGCTGACGTGCACGAGCTGCATAAAATTGACTTCGTTATTACTGAAGATGTAGGCGTAGAATGCGTTTTATTATATGATATTTTGCTTGAGTACAACATTGTGTGTAAGCAACGTGTGAGGTGACAGTTACTTCGGTCTCCTGCAGTTGTACCATGCCAAAAGTTTCCAAGCGCAAGGCAGCCCCATGTTTGAACTTGGAACAACATCGTACCCAAGCGTTGTTTGTTCATTAAGGTGGCACAATTACAACTCTTCATCTCGAATGCAAGACCATTCTATCCGTGAGTGCCTTGCAACTTGCAACTAATATTTATGTAGTTAACACAGAGCATCAGAATTATGTTCAATCCCTTTACTGCTGAGAAAATGTAGGTATTATATGCATCACGTGTAAAACTTTTCACTTTTAAACGTTTTTTGAGCTCGGTAAATGATCGTACTTTGATAGTAATAAAGGAGGGTACCTAAATTTGAGCTCTTTTGGTCCCAATACGTGTTAATGAGAGTCCGAATGTATTGTTATCCTGTATGGCATTTGTTGCCCGTTACGCTAGCTGCCTTAGCGAGGCGGTACTAGAGAAGTATTGAATATCTTTTGAAATGCCGAGTTGATTAGACTTGAACGTTTCTTCTGTTGAGAGAACCGCAACAATTCATTCGGACAGACAGTAAGTACATACTACGTATACAGACCAAACGACTTCAAACCAACTGTACAGCGCCATTTGGTGTCGGTGTCCCAACTGGAATGTCATATATATTTATCCTTTAGCTTTCTATGTCCCCTTTGAAAATGTTAGCAATAATCCCATTCTTGTGAGAACTGTAATTACCTACTGGATAGATATTATTGCACTTACTAAAGTGTTTTCCAAGTGTGATATTTTGTCATCCAGTCTACTACCTATTGCTGTGTCATCCGCTACCATCCACCTTGGCAGTAGGAACTTAACCCTTGCGTGAGTTTGTGACATGTTGGTACTGGATGTTGAAAAACATTTTTTTTTTTTACAAACTGCGCGCTTGGGAGCATGTATGGGTATTTTTTATCATTCAGGCTAAATATTCGTACATTGAGTGGGTGCATTATTCGTAAACCTGATGAAAAATTTGTAACTTCGGTAAATTGTTCATACTTACTGTTAATCGTTCATAAATTAGGATAAAACATTCGATAATTACCAAAAAAGTTCGTATATCAAGTGAATATTCGTAAATTGGGCAAAATATTACAAAATTGAGTGAAATAATTGTAGATTGGCTAGTTTATTTATAAATGTTTGTAAATTGGTAGATATAAAAATAGATCGAATGATTGTTAAGTGAATTACGTTTTATTATTTGTATACCCATTAATCATATTGGGTTTTGAATTCAGGACAGCCGTTGAGCAATGATTTGTCAGTTTGACGTCAGTAATATTGCCAAAATTAAATTACATTAGCATAAAAAGTTTTATTAGTTGCAAGTTTCCTCATTTGCGTGAGACAATTGGCCGGCCAATTTGAAAACACAAAACAACGCTGTCCATGCAACAATACCAGCTATCATTTCAATAATGTGTGTGTATCATACCGGTGTTTGTTCCCACGTGTTACATGTTAAACATCCTTGCAAATTTCTTTATTATATCAGGTAGCCATAAAGTCCCTCCCATATCGGAAAATCGTAAGCGATTATCCGATGCCTCTTTAATGACACCGGATAGACATCTAAGATTTTCTGTTGGGCTGTACCGAAGTTTTCCCAGACTTTATGAGCTCCTGGTTCTTGTATGTTTATTTTACCAATCCACACCTGTCATGCCCTCCCTACACACCTGTCATGCCCTCCCTACACACCTGTATCACACCTGTGGCGCTTAGTGTTTGTATTGTATCATGACTTATCTGTAATTTGCTATAGTGTAACCTCGCTTAGTGAGCATATTATGCATAATACATTGTCGAGTCCTATTAGTTACGCGTAACATTTGTTAACCCATTGACGGTTTAATTTAACGCTAAAAATTTTTAGTTGGAATAATGCTGTGTTACAGCCAGAAAAGCTTAGTAACTTTACAGTAGCTCTGTCGATATATCAGCGTAGATGATTGTAATCATGGTACAACTCCGTGTAAAGATAGTCCCTCGTACGTGTATCTCCGATGCCGCATCCTTTCCTTGCTGGCCAGCTGTGGCGTCATCTGGGGACCCAAACACCATCGCCTACCATAGTCCCTATTTACGATTTTCTGTTGCTTATTTGTTCGAACGTTCAATTACTTATCAAAACATATACCCAGACGTAAACCAGCTCAATTAAAATATTGCGATTTTGTGCAACAACCTTGCAATCCTGTGTAGCTCTCCATGGCTTGATAACACTGTAAAACAAAGTACTGGAATCCACAGTACTTTATAGTACAGTAGTATATGTATTTTAACGCAGCTTTTGAGAAAACGGTAACATTCGATATTGTATGGAAAACACTAAATGCATATGTAAATTTTCAATTACTACTGGCTCCTTAATAGACATCCTAACTTTAAAAAAATTATAATTGTATAATATTAACTACAGTACAAAATGGGCAAGCGCTGTTAAAAATAATATTCTACAAGCACGTTAAGAAAATGGAGCGGTAAATATAGATTAGTCTGTTCTCTCTTAGGTCTTAATTTGATGGAATCATGTAGCCTCAAGGCCCAAGACAGAGTTAGTAACTAGCTCTTAGCTAGAGCGTTGGATAAACTTGCTGGTGTAAAAATGTTAGTTCTACATTTTATTAAAGGAGAACGCCATTTGATACATATATAAGTGATAGCAAACAATCAGTATGCTAACTGTAGGTGCTTTAGCTTCACAAAACTTGAGGTAGTTGAGGCATGTACGAGCACCTTACGTTGCGGCTACTCACGTTGCAGCGCGCAGATAGATACTAAGGCATGAAGATAGTTATAACACTGACTTTACTCGAACACAGCTTCATATGATAAAATTTCAATGCTATGTGACTTTCACCTAAATATCCAGACGATGCCAACCTTTACTCATGTACTGCACGGGAAAATATGTTCAGAAGAGCTGCAGCCAAGTGCGTGTATATTTCTGTCTTTTAGATATCCACTAAGAGCCCATTGACGATTCTTCATTTTCTTTTACGTAAAAAAACAAACACGGGAGCAATTAGATTATTGGCTCTATCGATCATATTACTTCCATAAACTCCCACACAAGAACGGTACTAGCCGTGCTTGAGGTCTCAGGTGACGTTTTGGAGCGAGATGCGCAGACGAGTCGCAAACTGGTCAAGCGATGGGGTTACCGTTATGTAGTTATACATACCATGATTTTAATAAGCAATGCCTTTACGATTTCTATTTTAATGTATGTAGTAGGCCTGAGACTACTTGGAACGTGACCAAATGATCTCTATGGGCGTTGACCTTAAATGCCTACATTAAATATATATATGTTTTGTTAGAATAGCATTTTTTAAACCGTCGCATATTTGTTCTGCACGTTTATAAGAAAGAGCGTGTAATATAATTGGCGTTTCAACAATGCTGTTACTGAGAGAAACCGTCGTTTAAATCGCTCCATATAGGGTTCAGAATTGACTATTGAAGCGAAACCACTTAAGAACAGGAAGCTTAACTCGAGTAACAACCTAATTTCTACCCAGTATTTGAATACTGTGCTAGTTGATGTGGCGAGCGAAGTGGGTTAAACCATGTGGGTCAGTTCATCATGGCCATCCTTAGTGCGATAATTTATATTCTTATAAAACTCTAATAATCTTGTTTAAATGGTTGTTCCCGTACCCACGATCTTCTCTATTATACGTACATAGGGAATAAACTGAGAAGAGCTCGGTCGGATAGGTTTAGGATAGGATAAGTTTTTAGCGCACCAGTGAGTCACGAGCAGTCTAGAAATTCATCATTAATATGGAAAATCTTAGGATACAGTTTAGGATAGGAAAGGTTTTCAGTGACGCAATCGGTCACCAGCAGCCTGGTCGATTGAAAAGCTTTCTTCACCTTCCTGAAAGTTCCAACACAGTCCCTTCACAATGTATTTAAACCTATACGGTAGTAAAACTTGGTTAGTGAACAAATCTATGTGTTAAAATTGTTGACGTTTCGACATAAAACTAGTGCCATCTTCAGGTCCAAAAAGTCTTATCTGTGGGCATAAAAAACAGTGTCATCAAATTTTGTCGAACATTGGAAATAGTTTCTTAACTGTTATAATTCTTCAACGGAATTACAGTTCATAAGCAAATACCATGATCAGAAATTGTACTAATATCACATTAAAAAATTCTCAGAGTATCACATAAAATATAATGGACTTTTTAACTTCAGAGTATCCGTCTCTGATGGTGCAATAGCGTTCTTGAGGCGACTCAACACACTGGGCTACTTTCAAACTGTACTGAAGCGCGAGACGTGGTATGAAAAGGAAGTTTTCCGTGTCTAGTCCACTTAGCTACTAATCAAGTTTTTGAAAATGACAAATAGGGTAATGTCTCAATTACCGAATGCCTTTCTATTACCGAACGCAATAAGATTCCTACCTATATTCGGTAATAGATGGGCATTCGGTAATTGAGACATTACCCTACTCCAGTAGCTCTTTCGTGCTAACTATACAATTTATGCTATTTCTACGGAATCCCTCAAATAGCGCAGGATGGACTACAGGCTATAGAGTTAGGTTCGCCCGGCATATGTTATGGAAAGCAACGCCCTCAGGGTGACTCTATAGCAGTGGTTCTTAACCTCTTTGGAGGTCCCGAACCTCTCGAGTGCCATACATGCATTCATCGAACCCTTCGTAGTAGGTTATTTAAAATGCACTTTTCTTTTTCTGCAGATTCAAAGCNAAAGCAACGCCCTCAGGGTGACTCTATAGCAGTGGTTCTTAACCTCTTTGGAGGTCCCGAACCTCTCGAGTGCCATACATGCATTCATCGAACCCTTCGTAGTAGGTTATTTAAAATGCACTTTTCTTTTTCTGCAGATTCAAAGCATATGTATATAATCATATGATGTATTACTGTGCAAATTGTACGGTGAATCCATGCACACAAAATTACTGTATCAGAGAACAAAACCAGTAAGCAGAGCATGACGTCACGAATCATACGAGTGGGGTGAACTATTCCGCCGAACCCCTGGAACTGACTCACCGAACCCCTGGAATTCGATCGAACCCAGGTTAAGAACCACTGCACTTTAGGTTACCTTAACCTTAGCTAGGCTTTTGGGTCATCGTTTCTTTGTGCCCACTTTGCTTCTTTCCATTCCTATGCTTCTACATATCATTTTATTCGGTTCATCATCTTTTTTCTCGGCTTGTTCTTCTCATGAGCGTTTATTCTGTTTGAACACCTTCGTGCGTAGGTTCCACGTTTCTGCGGACTTGCTGTATGTTTCTCTTATTTCTTTCTCCGTTAGAACGCCTTGGTAGTGAAGACGGAGGCTTGGACTTTTCACGACTATGATACCAGATAATATTTTTCTAAATACCATGGCCTCCAAAAATTTTTTGTAACGGGTCGTAATTTCAGGCCAGATGCCACAAACACAAAAAAGACAGACAACTTTAGTATGCTTTGAATATAGAAGTTCAACTGATGAGACAGACTCAGTTGTACGTACAGTAAAATGTGGTCGGGTTCTAACTGTTGTTGCTGTGGCAAGCACGGTAAATGTGGTGAGATCTTTTAACTGTTGCCGCTGTGGTACGTAGAGTAAAAGTGGTCAGGTTACTGTGGTGGTGGTGACGTTTTTTTATATTAATTACTGCAGTATATATTTTAACTGAAGAAGTGACATAGCCTTGAATGCTGACTGGATGTCGACAGGAAATCAACACGAAAAGGTACCGCAAATGCACTGGAAAGTATCACATATCTTCCCGTCCTGCTTAACTACGAATAGTGTTACTACGAATAGCGTTCGAGCACAGAAGTCCCAGGATCGATACCACATGATAAGCTATATGAAGTCAGCCCATATGGCGTAATCGCATCCAGTCTAGCATTAAAAACGAATCGACTCAGACGCCTGCACTGAAACGTTTCTGGACAAGTTTGTCTTTCAAAAATCTTGCAAGTATTTAGACGTAGAAAGTAATACACTAAAGAGAAAGCGATCTGTAACTTTGTGTTTAATCCAAAGCCTAATTTTAAACAGCTGTCTTCTCGACAGGGACGGTGGTCATTTTTCTGAAAGAAAGAAAAATTCACTAGCTCATTTACCTTTGCAGTCATGACGTTTCTGGAGGATAGGGTACTTTTAAAAAAGTATTTGTCACAGTTGGACAGTGTATGTGAATTAAAAAATACTGAAAAATAGAGACATTTTCTGTAAACACTGCTACACCCAGTACTCTACGCTCGGTAAGGGCGTCTCCATTCATATGGCAAACTTTTTGAATTTTTAGTCTTCCTTTTCTCGCCGATCCGGGCAACGCTAGCGAAAATCAATGGGAAAAAGTAGATGCCTGAAAGGGTCCACCTCCGGCTGTCGATAAGGCTCTTTTTGTCTTGAAATTCTCTCCGAAGATACGAAGATTTTTAGAAAACTGGGAAGAATTTTCGAAGATCCAGTTTTGAAATGAAAGGAATGTTGGGATATGTTGAATTTCCTGGAATAGAATATCGTGAGATATCTTAGACGACATTGTACGGAGGTTTGGTACTTTTGGTGATGAACTTTCCATCAGGAGAGCATTGGATGGGCCATAGGGTAAGTTAGGCTCACCAATCCTACGTTATGGGGAACAGCAACTCCAGGGAGTTTGTGTATATTACCTTAGCCATTAGCTAGGCTTTTGGGACGTGTCTGTTGTGCTCTTTTTTCTTCCTTCCGCTTTTATATACTGCTACTGATGTGACTTTCTTCGGTTCTTCATCTTCTTTTCCTACTTGCGGTTTCGATGAGCTTTGATATCTTTATGGAAGCACCCTCGTGCAAGGGTTCCACGTATGTATTGACACACTATATATGTTCCTGCTTTCATCTCCTGTGAGATTGCCTTTGTTGTGTGAACGGAGGCTTAAACTGCTTGATATAACAATAATGGCGATGGAAGTTGTTCATATGTAAAAGTTTATGGAGCACGCACCAACTTTTGGAACATGGGGAGCTGTACGGTACATACATCTTGCCTTACGATGGAACCGAGAGCAGTATAAAGTTAATAGAGCTGTTAGCTCATAATTGACCAGCTTTGTTGAATTCAAACATGTTTAACAAAATTCCCCTGATCTGCTGGTGGGAGTTTTGATAAAAGACCACTCTCTGTGGTAACAACTATAATTCAGCTTCTAATTGTTATATTTTCTATTGTTTTCTTTGAAATGAAGCAATCGTTTCACCACCATATCCAATCTTGAAATCTTTTGTTTGTCGCCCGATCTGCCGTTTTCGGTTTTTCAGCCTTCCCTAAAAATTTCTGTTCTGTCTACCTCTCTTCCTTTACTTGTTTTTCTCAAACGTGGTAAATCACTGTGCATGGGTTTGCGTCTTTTTGCTTGGCATACTACATATTTGTTCCTATTATTTTATTCTCACTGGATAGCTATTATTTGGGATTGTGTGGCTGAAACTTGCGGTCTTGGTGCAAGCATTTGCTGTTTATATCAGGAGATGAAATCGAAGTTCCCTACTTCATCAAAACATCGTTCGTGTCCATTGTGCTTACTTCCTCTTCTTAACCGCCAGTCTTAATCTTATCTGCACTAGGCTGGGCCACCTCGCCCCCATGGCTTTTCCCCCGTAAGAATACCATATGACAAGCAACCCATGTAGCAATGTAACACAGGCTTGTGTAATTAGGGTTAACTGTGTCCTTACTATTGTTTCCCGACTTGTCGTCATGCGACTTGTTTCATGCTTGGGCTCCTAGCTATTTATGTTTTTGATTTATAAACCAACTTTCTACATCTCGCAACATCCAAAATCCAGTTTATTGTTTAGGGTACGCGTCTGTTTCTGTTTTGATTACCTGGAACTGGTTCCTGTATCAACATTTGTAACTTCATTAAAATATTATCTGTACTTAAGTCACAAGGTAAGAATTTATGCTTTTACAATAATTGTACAGGTTGTGATTTGAAGATGTAAATACGTCGTCTTAGATGTAATTGCGGCAATAATCAACAAATATTTATGCTCAATGCTGCCAAGACTAACTAGCATTATTATTCTGGAAAATACATTACAGCTGAACTGTTCGCATTTGTTAATTCAGTTTCAGATGGAAATTGTGTGCAAGCCCTACCGAACGCTTATATTTATTTGCATAAATAATAAATAAAAATTAAATTTGACCGAACAGCTCATCTCTTATCCTGCACTAGATGCTACAGAAAGATTATGCGCTTTTTATTAGTGGCTTGTCTAACAACGACAGCGGTCTGATCTTTCTTTGGCACCCGATACTGTCGGTCCGTCGTCCCAGCTGTCTTCCTTCCTTGACTGTCGCATAATAGATGGACCGATGCACCATTTCTTTCATTCACTAGATGGGCCTTTTCATGCCTAAGGCGTTTGCTTCCCCCTGTCACCTAGTACATCAGTTTTCTCTCATATCTACTGCGTTAATTCCCTCTCGTATCCAGTGAATTAATTCCCCCGTATCTACGAAGTTTGCTCCCTCTGAAATCTAGTGCGCTATTTCTGCCTCATAGCTGACGTGTTAGTTACGAAATGTCTTTCCATTTCTCACGAGCAGAACTGTTGTGCAGAAAAGTTGACTTGATTTTTTAGGACGTTGCATATATAGCTGAATTGAATTTCATTATTTTATCAGATGCCGTAGCAGAGTTGCAAAATGTGTATAATGTTTGAATTAATTTTAATATTTTACGCCTTCACTCGATGAATCGGTCGCGGTGAAGTCTAGTTGATTGCCATGTTTGCGGTATCATACCTGAAATGTAATTATTATAATGGACGTACCTATATAAACACTCATATATGCACGCAGGTAAATTTATTATGTTTATATATATATGTTTTTTAATTCCTTGCTATCCACAAGAAATATATAGTTTTACAGAAATAGCTCTCTCTCAAACGAGACTGAGATTCTTGTATTGCTGCTGAGGATTAACGTCTGATTATGGTACCATTGACAGCCAAATTATATCATCAGCAACTGGCTGTATATTTGCTACATATTTGAAGTGAATATATGTATAATAATTTCCAATGAAGGTGAAGAACGAAGTTTGGGTCAAACCGAGCTAAATGCTAATTGGGTCAAACCGAGCTAAATGCTAATTGGGTCAAACCGAGCTAAATGCTAATTAATATAGTTGAGGGACCTAAAAGTTATGTATACATCTTTTGTTATAATTTATGCAGTTACTGCACTAATCAAATTAGCCCGCCAAATTCCAGTTACGGGTGTACACGGCTGCAATGTCAGTTTAAGGTTTGTTTGAATTAACTTTCGACGTCGTCTTTCCTCTAAGAAATCTCACCCTTGTCTTATATTTTTGGAAGTTAATCGTCCAATTTCACGTATCAGATTCATGTCTGCGGCCGTAAAGTTCACGGCTACTGTAAATGAAACTTTTCATTACGGTGTACACAGATACTGTTACCAATTAATGGCCTCCATTTAATGAAGCAGTGATGCTATCGGAAGTCGTGCTCCCAAGGAGGTCCAATGGATTGAATTAGCCTCAGCTGGTCCACACGTTCTTTCCTTCCACTTTCATTCTCCTATTGATGTTTTATTCGGTTTGTCTTTTTTCTCGAATTGCTTTGGCTATGCGGGTTGATCAAGTTCGGGAACACCCTCGTGCATGGGCTCTACGTACGTTTCTGTCAACAAACTGCATGTCCCTTGCTTTTTTCTCCCTGAAATATTGCTTACAAAGGAAGGCTGAAACAAACTATTGTATATCACATATCTATATATTTTATCTCATATCATTAATCCAATAAAGGCTATCGTCCCACTGATGGGGCTTAATTTGAGTGACAAATATTGCATTTTATTGGAATTTTCTTACTTCAGAAAAAAGAACAAATATATATATCACTCTCTTCAAATAGTTAAATATTTAGTACGCCCCTTATAAAATACTTTCGGTGTCAATTGGCATCGTTAAGACCTTAGAAGATGCGAGCAGTGATTTATTTCCCAGGTAAACCGTTGGCATCATTGTGACCCTCAATAAGTTACTAAGAGCTTGTACTCTTGTTCTCATGACGTCTCTTGCGGCGCGTCAAAGTTAATGGTAATTTTTGTTTTCGTTTTGTGGGTTCTGCATGAACTGATTGTTCTGAAGAATGAGACGCGTATTTTATAACAAATACTGAAAATATACCCGTGCTAGCGACGCGTTACGCTTGAAGTTTGGTCTTATTCGCCTCATTTCATGTCAATGCTGGTTGAATCTGAGATGACCCTCCATATTATTACACATGATTTGCCATACTGTGTAAGGTTGTCCAGGAGACTGCATCCCCAGCAGGGTACCCATTGATATAAATAACCTAGACCTTAGTTGGCCTTTGGGGCGTCGTTCCCGCGTGCCCACTTTGCTGCCTTTCATTTTCCTACTCCTACTGTTGCTGTTCTCTTCTGGCATTCTTTTTTTTCTGGACTTGCTGTTCCCGGCGCATTGATCCACTGTGGGAACACCTTCTTGCATAGGTTCCCCGTTTCTATTGACATACCGCCTGTTCCTTCGTTTTTGCCATAACAGTGGACAAGGGAGGCTTGCGCTCTATAGTGGTATTATAATAAAGATGATTTTGTTGCTATTACTGCAAAATAACTTGCAGCATGCACATTAATACAAACAATATCATAATATGATTCTTCATTGATCCTTTCACATCAAAACTCAATTTGCTTAGGAATAACGCAACTTGAAACGCGACCGAATGTTCCCTTTGGTGTTAAAGTTCTGATTTCGCTATTGTCTGCATTAGTATTAATGTATTTTTGCGTTGTACCGCCACTCCTCGTTTACACCATATTTGTAGCTGCTTCTACCTATGAACTTAATTTCTGTTACTACTGACGGTAGTGTATGTATTTTGTTTTTCATATATAGTGCACCACGCTTCTGTTGAGTCACCCCATTTTTAGAATGAATTATATAGCTACGCATATTTTGTTAATTTGAATTCCGCTGAAACACTTCTACTCAGTCACACTCGCTGCAATAAAAGAAAAACTTCGCTATACTGTTGTGAACCTGGTATTTTTTTTCTTTTCGTTACGTAGCTGTTATTTTTACGTTTATTCTTACATTCGTCCACAGTCTGAGAATACGCACAATTAGAAACCCCAAGGGGCTCTTCTTTTGTTTTTCTTTTGCTGTCCAAGCTATTCATAAGCTCACCATTTTTTTCTTTTAACCCATTAGTGCTGAGCGTTGCGCAACACTTGGCGCATGCGCAACATATAGTGATGCTATGCTCCCAATATAGGTTTCGACGCAACTCCACATACCGTAATTTCTGAAAGCCAGCCTGCGAGAAAATTATGTAGATCGCGGTTATTGTAATTCCATTGCACGTCGAATAAAATTTCAACCAATTCATAAACTTTCGCTATTCTTCCTGGCATTAATGGGTTAAAAGTTGCTCTTCCCTCACTTCTACCTCTTCCGAAGCACCCTCGCTCATTCACCCTTCACCAACACTAAGGAAATCCTCGGGACGCGTATATTAAACTTGCTTCTCCTCCCCCTTACATGCCGCTATCCATTCTCTTGATCTGGCTCACTGTATCATCGCTCCGCCGCCTCGCTACCGATCGCACTCTGACCCCGCCTTGCTCTCCGACCCCAACAACCATCACCGGCATCCTTTCGAGAACCACCGGCTCCACTCCGGCTCCGTGTCGAGACGAACTCTGCGCCCAACCCCGGCTCCTCGCACCCTGTCATCGCGGTCCATTTCTACCCGGACCACCACAACCTCCTCACTTCGGTCCAATCTCTCCCGAACTCCTTCTCGCACCCCCTCTACGTCGCGTACCACCGACTCCTCGATGCCTCACACTCCATCCACCCCTGGGTCTGCCACTCAACGCTACCGCCACTCCTATCATGATCACGATCCTGATCAATATCATGAACAATTTCACGACCTCCACCGAGACCTACTATTGCATCGGGACTATGTCCAAATTCAACATGACCTACTCCAACAACAATCTCGCTCTCATCAACAAATCAATCAAATCACCGAGCACGGCGCTCCAAGAGAGAGTTACCAGCAAGCGACGTACTCGAATGAAAGTCTTGCGGGCATCCAGCGCCAGCCGACGGAACCGGGCGCTGACCAACAGGAGGACCACGTCGAGTCTCTTGATGACCAACAAGCGCTACCTCCACCACCGCCACCTCCTCCCCCGCCTCCGCCACCACCGGTGTCTCTGCACGGTGATTTGTTTTTTGATCCACGAGCGCGATCCGCTACCCTGCCTGCCAATTTACCATCTGAGTACTCAAATTTGTCTAACTATTCCAACCTTGCTGCCCTCAACATCGCTACTCATCCTCACTTCTTCAGCCCCACTCCAGATCTTCGCGCGGCCACCCTCCCAGCCTCTCTCTCCCCACGCCACGTGCTGCCGCGGCAATCGTCCCCCCGGCCGGGGTCTGCAGCCGCCCTCGCGGACTTCCCCCGCCTCAGAGGAGCCCACTTGAGGATTTCGGATTCGTCTCTCGAGGTTGGACGCCACGCCGCCCGGCGTGCGTCACCTCCGGTATTGAGGAGTCCATATTCGTGTGTGCTTCTGTCCACAACGCCTGGTACTGCTGGCCAGCAGCAGCCGCAACAGCCGCAGCAGCAGTACTTCGCATCGCCTTTACCACCTCCACCACTGCCATTGGGAGCTTCCTCCCCGCCTTGCCCACCCGACTGTGCCTGTAAGCCATCTTCAGGGAGCACTTCATCACTTGTAGGCCACTGCCCAGTGCATGGTAGAGTTTACTCCCGGGGTCCTTTGCCACCTCCACCTCCCAGAGGAGGGCAAGGGTACCCTGATAGCGACGGAGACCTCACGTCCAGACATGGTGAAACTGCTGACGAAGCCGATCTCTGGAGATCCCGAGACGATAATACATCAGAAGACATTAAGGAAGAAAGTGTCAAGGAATTACTATTGAGGTGTGTTGCATAAGGCTTAACTTATATTATGGATCTGTACTTCACGATCTGGTCTGTAGGTAGCAAGCCTTTATCTGTGCACCTCATATTCAGTTTTCTTTTCGTTTTTTGTGTCTTAAATGAGTTTGCTTTGTTTTATGGTATGTCCACGTTTGCATGTTTTATAAAAAAAAGTTTGCTTGTGTCATGCTTACATATAACTCAGCACTGTTGTCCTCATGCAAGTTATTGTTTCCTGGTCGCCTGTTGTGCTTTGCTTTTATACTGGCCTTGCGTGTCGTCCACTTATGTTGTCTGTAGTGAGATTAGTGATAAAGTGATAATATTGTTAAGGTTTGCAGCTGCCTGTTAACTGTATGTATATCTGGAAGAATTGTTTTTATTGTTAAGTGTGTGACAAGAATAAGTACGTGCCTGTTGCTGTAACAGTACCCTCCGAAAAGACACTCCTGTTCGTTGCATTATAACTTTATTCAACAAAAAAGTTGTTCATTATCTGTCGTAGAATAGATTCACTTTCAAAATCATGCTTGCTCTGCCTTTAAATTAATAGTATATTAAAAAAAAGAGAGGTTGATATCCGTCCACTACCAGATTCCTTTGAAGTGATATTTCTGTTTGCCGCATTAATATCCGGCCTAAAATTTGCAGTTAAGTGTTGTAGAATAGAAAGTTGTTTTCGCTCACTTCATCGATATCGTTCTCCAGAAATTTCTAGATGGATAGTTTCACTAAAATTATAATTATTTTAAGTAAAGATGCTTATCATCGTCCCAGAAAAGTTGACATGAACTGACACTGCGTACCGTAGTGCACCATATTCCCATGCAGTACCTATTGTTTATTTTCCTTGCGACCTAACCAGTTAACCACGTACGCTACATTATCTTTGGTCNATTATGATTATTTTAAGTAAAAATGCTTATCATCGTCCCAGAAAAGTTGACATGAACTGACACTGCGTACCGTAGTGCACCATATTCCCATGCAGTACCTATTGTTTATTTTCCTTGCGACCTAACCAGTTAACCACGCACGCTATATTACCTTTGGTCACTATCGAAAAATTTTATGATATACACACTATTCACGTCCAAGTATTCCTAACTTCGCTCCAACAAAATGATTTAACCTTTCATAGTGCAATTTGATTTAAACTCATGAATTGATGATTTTCCTACTGGGGATTTATTTGGATAGATTTTTATCAATCCTACATAATTCAACAACTGTTTGTCAGTAGCAATTTCAACAGATTCACCATATTGTACGGGCGGGACGAAGGCTGTAAGTTTTCAGATGAACTATACTAATGTTTGACTATATTTATTAATAGGTATTGGAAATCGTAACGCGATTGTAACCGGAAATATTCTGTTAGTACCGCAGTTCAACGCTCCGTTTCAGAACCTGTCTCTTCTTTCATTTTGGTAATAGATCGAGGTTCACGAAAGATCTCTTATTTCAGCGAGATTTTCTGAAGCATTTGTTCCACTTTAGATGCACTCCAGTAAGGGTAGACTTGAACCGTTTTCTGATTAAAGTTTACTTATTGGTAAAGACAGAGGGTGAAAACGACAACTATTTCAGGTTAAGCTGATTGCAACTCATTAGTAAATTATACTTTGAAGTAACTGAGTTGCTTGACAGCTGAGCAAGATTTATCTAACAAGTAACTCAAGAAGTAGAAAACTCTCTAGAATGAAAGTGAAGCTAATAAAGACTTAGTGATGAGTCATTGGTCCCTTCTGGTTGATAACCTCAAAATTCTTTGCGGTATGCTAGATATAAAGTTTCCTAAGAGGGTTAGGCGAAGACTTCTCTAAGCGGTGAAGATGGTAGCACGAAGATCATGCATTAACTCAAATTGTCGTCCATTTCTTTCGACATTACTTGCATTCATCACCAAACAGTCTGTATTGGATCCAGATCTGGAGAACATGCTGATTAACGGAAAAGAGAGACACATCATTCCCTGAAATAAGTCTTGGATAGGTGGGCGTTTTAGGTTGCTGCAATATCCTCTAAGAAGAATCATCCAACATCACACAAACGAAGGTCCTCCTTAGTAATGGATCCTTGCTCCAATATGCCAGCATAACTGGCTATTGTTCATACGTCCCTGCACTATCTGAGGTTCCTTAGTGCCCCTGAAGGAAAAAGCACCCCACGCCATGACTAAACCTCCGCCATTGTGCCGCGTAGAAAACGTTTCAGGGTGAAACTTTTTGGCGTCTCGGTAGTGCTGGACGCCACCAGGACAATCTACGCCTAGTGTTTTCTCATCAAAAAACAAATCTCTCTTCCAAATTTCAACGTCCCATGTTTGGTGTTTCTGTACAAAATGTGAAAAATATATATTTACCTCCGTCAAGGAGGTTATATTTTCCTCCGGTTTGTCTGGCTTTCTGTCTGTCACCAAGATAACCCAAAAATTTATGGACGTATTTTGACGAAATTTACCGTAATCGTTAGGTATGTCAGGAGGTACAGATAATCAACTTTTGGTGAAGATCCGTCCATCCATTTGTTTGTGTGTCTCATTTTTGTCAATGCCATAACTTAAAAAGTTATGGACGGACTTTTATATAATGTACGGTACATGAGTTGTTAGGTATATCACGTTGAATAAATGACCAATTTTTTTGTGATGATCTATTAGTTCGTTCGTTAGTTTGTTTCTGTTTTCAATTTTATACTTGTTAGCACAGTAACTGAAAAAAATTGCCAATGGGTTATTGTGAATTTATATGAGTTGTTAGCAATGTTAAAAGATATAAATGATAAAATTTTGGTGATAATCGGTTGGTCCGTTTGTGAGTGCGACTACTGTTTGTCAGCATGTTTGTTAGTAGCATAACTAAAAAAATTATGAACGAGTCTTCAAAAAATTACTGAAGCTGTTAGCACTGTTGAAGGGCATAAATGATTAGATTTCGGTGTTGATACAAAGAAAATCATGGTCTCAGAACCAATTTTATTTTTTCGTAACCGTTGCTTTGCTTGGCGGTGGCATGCGCTCTCAGAGTACTCTAGTTACAAATAAATTTGGATTTTTCTATTAAGTTTGTGTGGGTGCGACTTCGGGGACCGCTCAGATGTAGTTTTCTTACTATTCAGGTGCTCCCTTTGCACTAACTTTGAAAGCGTGACTCCGAGGGCCTCTAGCTTATTTTATACTGTTCAAATAACGAATAACGGAAGGGAAGTAAACATCACGTAATTCTTACATTATTTATTATAAGATAGTGAGATGACATGAAATAATAGGATCAGCTTTACGTATATGTGTATAGTTACCTCTGAGACACTCTTTTCTCAACTACACAGTTTTTCGGCTTGCATTTTACAGTCAGTAATGATAGGTAAACCTGATTTTTTCGAAAAGGGATACGCGGTCCTCTTTCAATGTTCAAATACTCCGCGAACATAATAGGTCTTTGGAGATCCCAGGAAGTGACGATTACTTATTACTTTCCTTACCAATATCACTGTTTTTTTTTATCGTTTATCTACGGAAACTCAAACAAACCTATTCAAATGCCATTCAAGCCCGCAATACAACCACAAAACTCCAATCTTCGACGTTCATTTTTGGAAATATTTTCGCAGTTTTCGGTTCTTTGGTTGCCCATCTTCCTGGAATATATTTCATAGTCAGGACTTATGGGTCAAACTGGGTCGAACCCGAGTTGATGGATCTAGAAGACGGGCAAATAGTGGACGTGAAAAATAAATTAGCTCTGCTAGACAGATGGTGTGATCGGGTTCTAACCCCGGAACAGCGGCTTAATTCTGACGGCCTTGCTAAAGCATTTACGGGACAAGATGGCAGGAAATTTCGTATTCTGCCTGGACCTATGGGACTAAACCAGAAGGTTCAGGCAAATCTGGACAGCTTAGAGAAACACAGATGAGTAATAGCCTCAGATGGGCTCATGGGTACCCTTAAAAAAGGATTACAACTTTGGACGACGTGGCTTTAACTAAGAAAAGTTAGGGTGCAGGGCGAGTGTGATGGTCGAAAGGAGACAATTTTCTCCGTCTAAATTAACCCTTCTTATACTCTCCACTGCCGCAGCTACACTCAAGCTTTCTTTTCTGCGCTGAGGCTCTCCAGTCGAAACTCTGCTTTTGTTTCCCACCCTCGAGGGCCAGGTTTCCACTGGCTTCTCTCGTAAGATAGTTGTGTGGTCCTGCTTTGACGTCAGAGGCTTTCTTTAAGCTCGCCAGTGCCATTTTTCGAGCGCTATATCTGCCATCAGCCAAAAATTTACAATATAAAACCTAACTCTTGAGAGCACATACCTCCGCCAAACAATGTACTCTTGACAAAATAATTCACAGTGGTCCTGAATTAGCAATTTTTTTTATCTTTTGTTCTTCATAACCTTTCCAGCAATTCCTATAAATTTCTCGAAGATTCGTCTGTAACTTTTTGATTTATTTACTAGCAAACAAAAATACAAACACAAAGATGAATATACAAACGGATCGTGACTAAAAATTGGTCGTTTGTGCCCCTTTACCATCCTACGAGCTCCTGAATTTTTTCATAAAGATTGATTCATAACTTTTTGGGCTTCGTAGCTGAAGAAAAGTAAAAGGAACATATAGATTTTATCATTTGCTCGTTGTAACAATTCTCACAATACGTGCAAAGTTCATGAAGGTCAGTTCATAACTGTTTGAGTTAGGTGTGAAGGTCAGTTCATAATTTTTTCAGTTAGGCGTGAAGGTCAGCTCATAAGTGTTTGAGTTAGGTGTGAAGATCAATTCATAACTTTTTGTGTTAGGTGTGAAGGTCAGCTCATAAGTGTTTGAGTTAGGTGTGTCACAAAAAAGAACTGCTATATATAGACAAACAAATGGCTGAACGGATCTTCACCAAAAGTAAATCTCCTGTTTCCCTAATATGCTTAACAATCCCTGCAAATTTCAAGAAGATCTGTATTCAACTTTTTGAGAAAACTTGGTGACGGAGAGACTGACATAGACGCCGACGGAAACGATACATAACCTTCTTGGCGGAGGTAAATATCGCAAAACAAAAATAAAAAACACGTAGCACAACAGAATGGCTTCCAAAATGCCGTCTGTAACTACAGGACTGTCAGTTCGCCAAACTATTGCTCACAGAATTCCTAACGCGTGTAAAACAAATACTACAAGTATTTAAAATGTAAACAGAGTCTTGAGAGAATTCCAGCGAATGTTCGTGCCTAACTAGAGACTGTATATTTTCTTTGTGCAGTCTCAGCAAGAAATTGTTCAGTCTTAGTTATTTGTACACATTACTAAATATTGTTGACATTTACAGCAGAATATATCATGTTTACGTGTCCTCGGTCACCCCAAAGTGTCTATTTATAAAGGGATCTCGTTTGTAACGTTATAATGTAATGTAGAATTATCAAATAAAATTTATTATTTTGAAAACACATGAACTCGTCGTCTCTGATTCAGTGAAAGGTATTCCTCGTCGATGGTTTTTTCTATCTGTATCAATTACGAAGTGTTGTTATCATCGTTATTATCATAGTTATAGTTTTACCCCCGTATTCTCTCAGCGAATGTTCTCTACAGTATTCAAAATATTTGCATTGCATTTATGCACTAATACAAATACTTTCAACTATGAAGTTATTAATTGAATGTCTGTTTCCCTGGGAGTAACTTGTGCATATTTTTTTCATCTGGTAGTAAATAAAGAGCTTGCAAGTTTGTATTTTATTAGTTATAAGTATATACCAAAGCGATTCTTTGTATAAAAATAGTATTATTATTTACGGTATGTTGCATCATCTTATTGCATTGACCTGTCGCGCTTAGAATTTCAATTTATCAACTGGTCGGCAATCAGTGCTCGTGTAATTCATCTTAATCCACAAAGCGTAATAAATTTACCTATATTTGGAGAAAAATATTATTTCAGTAACACATGCAGGGGACAAGAGATGTTATCGGTGGATGTTGTTAAATGCGAATGACCGGGGTAAGCTTGGAAGGTCCTAATGTCAATGCTTATACGGACTTCCCTGTCGATATATTTGTAGATTTACATTTGTCTCTCATATGGTTCGAATACATGTACCTCCTCTGCTTAAAGGTACCTACATTGTGGTTAAACTAGGAACTAGGAATGCTTAGGGTACATAATGCCAAAAGAACGGTGTTGGTATTTCCACTTTTAGTATGCATTCAGGTGTCCTTTACTTCGCGTCTCGTCAGGACGTTGTCAGGCGTACGGTTCGCTGTACTCGTATCGGAGTGAGTCAAGTGTCCCTTCCGGGCCTTCGTTGAGCTAGACGCGAGCGTGCGTTACTCAAAGGTCTGGTGCAGAGGTTAGAAATAAAGGGACAAAATTATAGGCTGTAGCAGCGATATTAATGTCAACTCGTAGCTAGGACGGAGGGCTAAGAGAGAGAGAGAGAGAGAGAGAAAAAAAAAGAATCAAGTATAAAATACTGATTTTATCTTCGCCGCGTCAACTCGAAGCTGCCTCTTCTGTGACATGCAAGCAGACGAGCCCCTTTTAGGCTCTTTTTCAAACCCTTTAGCCTTAGTTGTCTCGCTATTGGACTACACCGTACATTAGTGATTGCCTTAATCTGTTTCGAAGATTGTCCTCGGTCTTGACGGACAGCCCTACAGATTCTCCAACTCAATATTGATGAAAGCGTTTTGGTTTACCACAAGATTTCGCTTGTCTTTAACTGTCTGGGTCCTTCAGGAACTTGCAAACCACTGTCCTACTGTACATATATAACCTCACTGGGATTGCACCCTTTGACAAACCTTGCACACGAAGTTCAACGATCTGACCACGTTCAAATGAGGATAGTTAGCTGGGCTTGGGCATTGTGACATCTTTAGACCGTGAGTGACTACCTGTATAGTAGCTGTGGTGAAATCCATGAATTTCTAATTGTATTTAAACTAATTTGCCACTTTATATTTTTGGTTAGCTTCAAAACACTTCAGTTACTTAGAATATATATTTTTTTAAATAAAATTTATTAGTCGAAATGGTTTGTGTTCTTCATGCGGGAAGGGGTCTGTTATGGGCATGGGCCTGTTGGTCCGTCTACTGCTGCTAATCTAATCTTTCTTCATTAATAAGCAAACTTCAGTGTACTTTAGATCAGAAGTTTATGGAGAGTGTAGCTATTTTTTTATCAGAATTTTAGTTGTAGCCTATGTGTCGGCGTGATTTGATTCCTCGGCACTTGCATATCATCCTAATTTCAAAAAGTTTACCAAATTTCTAGCGGTTTATCAGCCTACTAAGATACTTAAACAGTCCTTCAAAAAATATCGCGTTAAGATGTCCCGTTGCTTCACTATAAAATCTTACCGCAAATGTGTCTATTTTACCAGTATGGTCTTTATAACCCCTGCGCGGCGTATCTGAGCGAAAGCGTTCAGCCGTGCCCAGGGGTTGGAAATGCACAACTTGCGCCTTTTTCTTGTCAGTAGCGCACTGATCACTTAGAATCTGAGACCTACCGGCAGAAAAGCCAAAATAAAAATCATTGATAATTTGAAACTAGACGTACTTCGCGCCCTAGTGGCACACGAGCCTGTGTTAAACCGCAGGAATAAATATTGGCGTGATATAGACATTGTGTCCCTGATGCGCTAGAAAGATTTTGTACTACTACTACTACTACTGCTACTACTACTACTACGGTTTTTATAATTAACTCGTCCATCTGTAGTGGCCGGCGGCATATGTTCAGCCCTTGATCAGGTCTCGTCTTGGTGTCCTGCCTGTAGTGACGTCATCAAAGGAGGGCACGCCTGTAGTCTGTTATGGGGAGTCGCGGACTAAATATGTAGATTGAGTCAGCAGCCTCAGCTCGATATCTTTTAACGGTCTTTGTTTTCTTCTTCCTTTATTTTTTTTTTACTTTTGTTCACGTGCGTGGTTGGGTTACTTCCGTCCCCATGCGCTCCTCTCTTTTTAATATACCACATGTCCCTTGGTTGGGTCTTCTTCTTTCGTTCGCCATAGTAGTTGTATCAGAAGGATAACCTCTAACTACACTAACAACACTTGGCCGTCCCAAAAACAAGATATTAAATTGGTTGCATGTATATAATATAGTTCGCGTGCTCTTTCAGCCTAGTCCAGGAGGGTAATTGTGGCAGCGGTACCTCCAGCTCTTCACTGGATAGCGGCCATGTCGCTACTGAGCCGAAGCCCGAGGTTCTTAAGCCACTGCCAGAGCTGCCAATGGAATTAAAAAAAACACGATCTTTGGGAAAACCAGTGGTTTGACAGCCCTGGGAGAGAAAGGCAGATACGCAGACACATTGAAAATTGTACATCTCAGCGGTCTGTAATCAGACCAATATGCAGTTGCTCTGTGCCGTCGTTAGTCCATTAATGACTGATATTGCAGCCATCTTAAACAAAAACCGAATTATATAATGAAGGTCCAGGTATCCAGGTTTATCCGTATATTCTACTAATTCAAGTGCTTTGAGAGCCTTTTCTGTTCGATTAGCCTCATAAAGAAAAATTCCCACCGGGCAATGCAAGTTGATATTCTACCTGATGCACCTAAACGTTTCTGCAGATTGGTACCTTGTGGATGTGGTACATCTACAGCAAAGGGGTTGCAAGCTGGAATTTATAGTAAAGTAAAAGGTGCGTCGGGTTAAAAATATTGTTGCTCAGATTTTTCTACGGTGGTTTCCTCTTAGTAGAAGACATCACTGAAACTCGTGCGTTCAGTATAGTACCTGCTGTCGTCGGTAACTGTCCCTCTTAGTAGACTGAAAGACGTGTTAGTTTCACTGTTGCTCAGACTTGATGATGGCGGTTCCCTTCGCGTACAGCAAATCGCGTGTCGTGTTCAGTAGCATTCGCTGAGGAGTTGAATATTGTCCGGCTTCTCGTCCCCTCGATCAGGGGGCATAGGATGGGCCATAGGGTTAGGTTAGTTAGGTTCGACCATTCTACATTAATTGAGGGGAGCAGCTACCTCAGGAGGATTTTGTAGGTTATCTTAGCCCCTAGCTAGGCCTTCGGGACGTTTCTCTGTCTTGCCTACTTTGCTTCCTCCCGTTTTCATAATTATACTGATGATGCTTGGTCTGTTCTTCCTCTTCTTTCCTAACTTGCTGTTCATATGCCCGTTGATCAGCTTTCGTGCATGAGTTCCACTCTGCTATGAACATACAACATGTCCCTTCCCCTTCCTCCCTTGAATCACCATAGTTGTGTTTAGGGAGGCTTAAGCAGCTAATATAGCCTACTCGAAATAATAATCCGACTTGTCGGTGTTTGTACCGAGATGCAATGATGAACCAACTGTGTGTAATATACAGCACTTGTATTTGAGTACTTACATCGTGCTGCACTGCTTAGATCAGTACATGTGCAGTGCAGTAAGTACTCACGGCATTTATAATGCACGATCAACTGCATACCTTGCAAGACGGTACACTTTTTGATGCTTTATGGGTTACTTAGGTTCGCCCATCCTATGTAATGGGGAATAGCGCCCCCAGGGGGTTTGTGTAGGTTACCTTAGCTATTAATTGGGCCTTCGAGACGTCTGTCTTTCGTGCCCACTTTGCTTCCTTCCACTTTCATGCTCCTATTGATCTTACTGTTGTCTGTTCTTCCTCTTCTTTCCCGACTTGCTGTTCCCATGCGCGTTGATCCTGTGTGGGAACACCTTCATGCATGGGTTCCCCGTTTTTCTATCGACATACTATATGTCCCTTCCTTTTCCTCTCTTAGAAAAGCTTAGTACTTATTTAGGGAGGCTTAAATATTCTTATAATACCTAATACCATTGATGTTTTAGCTACTGTAGGTCTGATAATTAATTATGATAGTCTTCAGAACACAAAAATGTTACATATGAATCACTGCGTATTAGATGGACGATCCACGAAACTAAAATATGTGGAGGAGGAACATATGAAGATCATTGTTATGGCAGAATAGGTTACATTACTAATTTTTTATGACAGAAATATATATGCTTGAAGTTAAATTTTAGCTTTACTAGCGTTCGACGGAGCGCCAGTACCGACAACTTCGGAGGGAGTCTATCCCAGATGTTCACTATGAAATACGTTGACTATGAAATTGCGTCGCTGCACCCAACAGGTGCTGCGCCTGACTGTGATTGGTGCAGGTTTGCTTGTTGCCAGAAGTATCACTGCTAGCTTGGTCAGTTGGGGTAGCAGTTTGAAATTGAGCTTTTCTTGCCAAAATATCACCCAATTGTACGGCAAAGGTGTTCTTTTCTTCAGGATTGTTTCAGAAATATGATAGTCACCCATAATTAACTTGTTACCTCTGCCAAAGTTGTTTTTGTCGTGTTTGTCTCTATCTTTTTGTCTGTCACCAATATAACTTGAAAAGTTATAGCGGATTTTTGCGAAATTTACAAGGATTGTTAGATATGTTAGCAGTAACAAACGACTAACTTTTGCTGAAGATCCGTTCAACCATTTCTTTGTTTGTCTGCCTATTTTTTGTTAGTGCCATAACTTAAAAAGTCAAGGAATTATTTTTGTGAAATTTACAAGAGTTATTAGGTAGGTATATTACGAAAAGTAAATGACCAAATTTTATGTTGATCTGTTGGTTCGTTCGTCTGTTTGTCTCTGTTTGATTTTAAACTTGTTAAAAGAAATCAAAAGTTATTAACGGATCTACTAGAAATTTACAAGAAATGTTAATAATGTTAAAAGACATAGACTAAATGATTCAATTTTTGTTTAATCATTTGTCAAAATGTTTGTTAACAACATAAATCAAAAATTAAGAACGGATCTTCAAGAACATAACAGTAACTGTTACTACTGTCAGAAGACAAAAATGATTGGATTTTGCTGCTGGTACAATGAAAATCATAGTTTCAGAACCAGTCTGAAATTTTCGTTACCGTTGCCTTGCTTGGCGGAGGTATGCGCTCTCAGAGTGCTCTTGTTTTCTATCAAACGAATATAAGAAAATTAGTTACTTAATAGGTATAACTAACTTATCAGCTTCAAAAAACGCAATAGGCTGCAACCTTATTTAGTGCGTCTGAAGTTTAGTATGATATTGGTAGTGTATATTAGCCTAACTGCCAAGCGCAGTATTTCGTTATTTAGTGACCCAGGCAGCATAATTCTACCGGCAACGTGGTAAAATTGAGATTTCAGACTTATAGTGAATTATCACCCGCAATCAACTGACTGCAAGTTGATCTCTTGAATGAAAGTGATCTTCTAAGTAAATGTTTTGCTTCGTATCGAGCTCGCTCATTGGTGATGCTTCAGTGACGAAGAGATGACGAAACGATGACGTAAGCATCACCAGATCAGTGGAACAGAGCAAAGATCTATAAAAAATTTTCTTTTCTTTTTGGTCTAAGTGAGGATATATTAAATGATTTAATTATTAACGGTTGCAGACCTATTGTCTTTCAACTAACGAATAGAAATATACCATGATACAACCTCTTGAAGCCTTTTAAAAAATCTGGCCTGACGACACCTGCCCTCTGCGAGCTGTCGACCACTGCCTGCAAACAGGCAGACAGGCCAATAAAATCTCATGTCTGTATTCAGTCATTAATAACCTGATATGAGGGACCTATGAATGTGTCCTCGATCCTGTGTTCCTTGTTGAGGATTTCGACTTGATTTCTTCTGATTTTGATGCACACTCGGCTGCTCTGTGCAGTTGGTGGACTTATGGGCCTAACTGCGTACTGTTCGTCACGCCACACAGTGTGGTCTGAATGTGCTAGGGTGTTTGTTATTTGTTAATTTTATGGGCGCGCTACGACCCGCGTGCTAGTCCAAGAGTATCGCCAGACATTGTCTGATCTCGACGACTTATCGATCACTGTCTGTGACCGGAGGAACTATGAGCTGCGCAGGGGGCAGGGAAGAGGAGAAGGGAGAGATGTCGAATATTGTGCATATCGTCCTCTCCACCTGAAGCTGTTTTGGTTATTTGTCACCCGCGAACAAAGTGGGAGAGGTGATGATATTTTCGTTGAAGATTTCAGTAATATATTTTCTCTACTTAATTTGGGTTCTTCTTTTAACAGAACAAGTTTTCTTTTGAGGAAAAATTTTCCGAGTCCGAGTTATATGCTAACCTTGAGTATCTTGGATACAGAGCTCTCTATTTATTAGAAGCAATATCGACTGCGGCCAAAAAAAACGTCGCTTTTGCGTATCACCAAAAAAAGGTGGGTGTTGTTCAGCTTTGCACGCTTATCTGTATGGCTCCCTAATTCAAGTCGGCAGTTGCGCAGCATCCAGCACAAGGAAGTTAATAAGAGCCTTACATGTATAGAAGCGAGCTCAACCGTCTACTCTAAATAGGTAATAACCTGAGAAATTATAAAGTACATGTCCCGCCAACACGCGGTACTACCCAGACAGGGAGGCTCCCTTTTATAGATGAAAGGCTCTGCCTTAATATTTTTGCCATGATGCTACAGGCAACACAAGACGGGTCTTCACAAATTCTTCGCAGTCATTATTGACAGCGGGGGCACTCTAGTATATATATATATTATACTAAAACTCTGCGAACTTTGCTTGCTTCTGTATTTACTTGTTTGTGTCTTGTTTGACACAGCTTCTTCGCTTTTAGATGGGGAAAAATTCAAGCCCCCAGTGGTGCACATGGATGTATGCCCTGGAAAGTTTTAGAGTCCGCCATACAGTCATATAGAGACGGATATTTATGGAGCGTGGATACCGACCTCTTTATAGCTACGTTGAGTGCAGGAAAAAATTGAAATTTTATTCGTGGCCAGTATCAGTAGCTTAGCTGATTTTTTACTTGTCTCTTCTTTATAGACAGAAAATCGAGGGTTGAAGATCTACTTCGATTGTACCTGTGATACGGTGGTTCCTAAGCTCTACTGCATGAATGGGCACGTTAAATTCGAAATGGCTAGGGAAATTCAACTGGAATACGTAATATATAAATTGACGATGCTTACAGACTGGGCGTTGAATATTCGGTAAAGAAGCAAAGAGTCCGTTAATAGTGAACCGTACGGGCAGGATTGGACGGCCTAATAGCGTGTGGTCTATGACCAGAAAGCAAAGACGATCTTGATGACGACCCAACGGGTCACGGGCCGTCTAGTATTATACTAAAAGTCCGTGAAAATTGCTTGCTTTTTTATTTACTTGTGTCGTGTTTGTTTGACACAGCTTCTTCGCTTTTAGACCGCAATAAATTCAAGAGACTGGGGAGCAGTCGTATTCTTTCCAAGGATTAGCTCTTTAGTTCAATTGTATCTGTGATACGAAAGTTAAACTGTGCTGGGCCTCAAGAACGAGCACGATCAATTCATCGGTTCCATGGGCAATACAACTTAAATACGTAACATACAATAATTTGACTGTGATTACAACCTGGGTTTTGAATATTCGTTAGAGAAGCAAAGAATCTGTTGATAGTGAGCCGTACGGGCAGCTCCTTGATGGCAGGAGGCAGGAGGCAGGAGAGCACGGCCGAATAGCGGGTGGTCTCAGAGCTAAATAACACCTGCTTTAGTGCGAAAGCAAAGACAATCGTGATGATCCAACGGGTCACGGGTCATCTAGTATATATATATATATATTTGCCTGTCCACCCAAAAAGTGGTCGAAGGAGATGAGCAATGTTCATGATTTTTTGTAGGGGTTTTGGAGGGTTAACCTAGATGTGACCCATGCAAAAAAAATTGGCCTAGCTGGCCATCAAAAATGACTGCGTTGAATTTGCCCCCACCGCGGGTGATTGTCTATCGCCATGAGGCGTTCTAGTTGTCCCTGATTTCGCCCAGCGGTCACCCATTTCTATAGTTTGGACGCTACTTAGTTCGTTACCGCTCACAAAAAAAAAAAGTACTATTTTGCAGTTGGAAATTTACCGTCGGAGCTATTATTTGATCACTGAAACAGACAAGTAGGAAAATCAAGCTGTGTATGTACAGTTTTATTTATAATGTAAATAACATGTAACCAACTTTCAAATTTTAGATCTATTTTGATTTTCGTCCGCTTGTATGTTGCTTCTGTTGGGACTAATTTTTGATCATTTGATTGTTTTCCCCGTGAATTATTTTGAGAGTTTTTTGTATCGCTGGTGATGAACCTTAGAAGTGTTGAAATTTTTCAACAGTTCGAACTTCAGAAAAAATTTGGGCGAAGAGGAACAGTGTTTCGTTACGGATGCGGCGATTATCTCGGACTATGATTTATCTATCGTCCATGCTGCAACAGTGCAATTTTGCTTGTTTCTGGCTCTATATCCAAGACTGTTTAGTGTACATACATTTGTTACAAATAGAGGAGTTTACGAATTAAATTAACATATTTCGGCACACTTTTCGCGCTCCAAAAATCACGCTTTTTGTTGCAATTGATTTGTCACAGAATCGCTTACTAAGGAGAGTCAACATATAATGCGTGGAAAATTTGCTGCAAGAAACTGTTTTAAAGAAAGGTAAAATCTCAGTAAAAATGAGACCAGTATGTTTCAATACTTTCCTATATTAAATCTATTTTAGGAAAGAAACGTATTTATTCATTTCTTGCTAGCGGATGAGCCAAAACAAGCTATACACCGCAATTTTTTTTTTCAGTATATTGCATCCAAATTTTGTTATAGTTATTTTCAGTCTGTTCAATTTCTCATATACAGTATTAATTCTTCAACATTGTAGACTTAAATATAGCTTAATGTAATAAATAAACTAAAATGCGTCAGGACAAACACACACACAGCCCATTAAAGTGTGCGCTATCTTCCTGACAGGAAAATAAAATTACTGCTGCAGCCAATTAATGTTTCAGTCGAATCCTCAATGAAATTTAGTTGCAACATTTCTATAATAAATACCCTTTGCGCACCTTCTGTGCCTCACTTGGATAAAAATTTCAATGCTGAATGCTTTCCTCGCCTTGAAATAGCGAAGTAAATGTATAGTGAAAAGAGCCAAAATACATTTCAAAGAAGTATTCAAAAAGAAATACTTACCGTCAAAATATCGACCATTCTGTTTAACTCCTTCATTGCATTACAAAATTTCCCCCAATGGTCCGATTTGGAGGTAAGCAGCTAAATGTTTTTTTTTTAGAATTTACACGTAGGTGAGTTATTTTGACAAGAGAACAGTAGCTCGTACGGCATAAAGAAACTATGTCTGCATCTCAACACAAAGCAACTATCTTCAACAACAGCGGATTAGATATTCAGATGTTTGACAGTTTTCGAACACCCAGGCGGGCAGGCATCAACATCATACCAAGATATACAGTTAATGGTCACTCCATACTGCGACTGCTGTAGGCTGCACAACCATTGCTATGGGCCATACTTCAGCCATAAAAGGCTGCACGATAGTTCCTCTTTCACTTGCCGTAGAAAAAGAGAACGTTCCGTTGCCGTATACATACTCCTGTGGAGCCAGTTGGCCTATATCTGCCGCACGAACAAGTGCGTGTGGGTGCCGTCGAAGTTGACTTTATCTTATAGGCATATACCGTTCCACTTGCAGCATTCACAGGCAGCATTCTATCTTACTTTGAATAAAATGATGTGTTTTGGATCACGTTCAGGCTGTCTCATGTCCACCACACGGCGCATGCATCTCTTCAGTGATACGATTGTCTCTGGTTTAAACGTTGCTTATGACCAATGGGGGCATTTTATGTATGCGAAACGTGCAGATTCTAAGGACCGAAGTCGTATATTGTACTCACTTCTATTTGTACTTGTACTTTGATTACGAACACTAATATGTTTTCGATCACCTAATTTTGAGTAAAGAACTTGAGCGTTACCCGTCTGTAGCATGCCTATCTTATGCATTTGCTTCACCCCTTCATTACAGATGCTTGCTGCTTGCTTTCCCTGACTCGTGCAGATTTAATATTTTTTATCAACCAAATGTCTTTCGTGAGTTGAATGTATTTCTTAATTTCGTTTCACTCAACATCGAATGTGTTTGAGTCGAACATTTTCTGTCTCATATCTAGAATGTATTGCTTGATTTCGCTTTAACTCTACCTTCGTGTGAAGGTGCGACGGAATTTCATTTTTAGTCTTATCAGGTTTTCATTGTGATTTTTCATCCGGTGTTAAAAAGAAATTGTAAAATTAGCGTAACTTTCGAGTGTCGCTTAAGTTGTCACTAAAACTTTAGTCCAAATGATGCCACGGGCACTGTCTCTTTGTCCGTCAGCCTATCACGCTCTAGATGTTGAGTACCTACCATGGTAGAGCTAGAGGGCATGTTTCATATTATTTTTACTATTTGTTTAAATTCATATCAGCCTTGCTGACTTTATGTCACCAATATGACACCAATATGACGCGTCATCGTGAACCAATAGCATTGCTTAGACTGCTCACGTGATCGTTTATTCTGGAGTATGGCTACAATCAAAGCCCTCGCTTATCATGCACGTACCAAATGACTCCATAGAGTGACGTCCGGATCTAAAGCCTCCCTATTTACTTGATTGGTAGGAAATTTTCTCTTTGAATCTACCATGCTGAGCTTTGGATAGATAGTACCCTCATTTTTCTCCAGTTTGACTATGATCACACGTAAAATTTTTACCAGTAACATTCCCATGTGGAGTGCGTTGCTTCAAACTTTTGGGTTGAGCTTGTGAGGAGATGCAAGCTTAAGTTGTATAATATAGAAACGCATCTCTTCAGTGCTAGCCATATAAAGACTAAAATATCTGGTAAAACGAAGACATTAAAAAAATAAAATCGACGTTTTTTTTAGCTTACGTCTGATAACCTTTGAAGATTCCTATTTCGTGGATCTAGTACATGAATTTGGTTGCATCTTTGTTTTTTTTTTGTGTGTGTGTGCATCGCAGTGCTTAAGTAAGAAACGCATCCATGATACTTGTATAGACATTAGACAGTTGAAAAACTGCGAATCTGAATCTGTAGATTCAGTTAATTTAAGGGGAAAATACCCGAATAAAGTGTATACCCACAGGCGGAACTGATCTTGTTGGAGTGGAAATTTCTGGGCGGAGCGCAAAGGGCTCACAGGTTTAATAAAATAAACACCCTTTTCATGAGATGATCTACATGAGATAGGTAAAGGGGAAAATAATTGCGTTGCTATGCAGACGGATCTCTCTAGTTCAAATAAAAATACAATCAATTTTGGCAGAGATGTACACCTCATAGGTACGCTACAATTTAGAGCAACTTCAAGACGCTTCTTTCAAAGCTTAAATTTACAACATATGACGAGGTAAGGGACTCTTTTGCTGTTTAACAGATATATTTCCTATCATCTAATACTTTAAAATTCATCAGGACAGGGAGACGCACCAAGTAGGCAAGCAGCAGGCAAAGAGTGTGTATTATTAAGTAGTGGGATTTCGGTGTTAATCCCATCGGTAGAGGCAGTGTCACGCAGGAGACCAAAAACGGTCAATATTTGCATCTTGCGGCTCCCTCCACAAAAACAACCTCTGAAGTCAAGTCTCCGTTGTGTTTGTGAGCAGGTCTCCTTCGAACGAGGATGCCGTCGCTTCGAGGTAATGCTTCTTAATTGGGTAATTGATATGCTGTATATACAGTATGCATGTGCGCGTATGTATGTGAGTCATGTATATGTGCATGTAGGGTCTTGCATGAGTTTTGTATGGTTGTTGCTTTTGTTTGTATTCTTTCTTTTGTGCACAGAGCGCGTGGTTACTTTGCTATGTGTGATGCTACTGCACTGTGCGTGTGATTTCTGCACTGTGTGGATGGTTACTGATATGTGCGCATGGTTGCTGCGCTGTCCGTGTGGTTACTGCACTGTGTGCGTGGTTGCTGCGCTGTACCTGGGGTTACTGCACTGTGTGCGTGGTTGCTGTACTGCACGTGTGGTTACTGCACTGTACGTGTGGTTAATGCACTGTACGTGTGGTTACTACACTGTACGTATGTGTACTACACTGTGCGTGTGGTTACTGATCTGTGCGTATGGTTACTGATCTGTGCGTGTGGTTACTGCGCTGTACGTATGTTTACTACACTGTGCGGGTGGTTACTGAACTGGGCGCGTAGTTACTGAACTGGGCGCGTAGTTGCTGCACTGTGCGTGTGGTTACTGTTCTGTGTGTCTGGTCACTGCACTGTACGTGCATTTACTGGGCACGTGTGGTTACTACACTGTGTGCGTGGTTGCTGCACTGTGCGCATATTTATTGCACTGTGCGGATGTTTACTGCAATGTACGTGCGGTTACTGCACTGTGCATGTGGTTATTGCACTATGCGTGCGGTTACTGCACTGGGCATGTGGTTACTGCATTGTGCGTGTGGTTACTGCATTGTGCGTCTGGTTACTGCGCTGTGCGTATATTTACTGCACTGTGCGTATGTTTACTGCACTGTGTGTATGTTGATTGCACTATGCGTATTTTTGCTGCACTGTGCGTGTGGTTACTGCGCTGTGCGTGCGGTTACTGCACTGTGCTTGTGGTTACTGCACTGTGCTTGTGGTTACTTCACTGTGCGTGTGGAGTTCTGTGCTGTGCGTGTGGAGTTCTGTGCTGTGCGTGTGGAGTTCTGTGCTGTGCGTGTGGAGCTCTGTGCTGTGCGTGTGGAGTTCTGTACTGTGCGTGTGGAGTTCTGTGCTTTGCGTGTGGAGTTCTGCGCTGTGCGAGTGGAGTTTTGTACTGTGCTTGTGGAGTTCTGTACTGTGCGTGTGGAGTTACTGCACTGTGCGTGTGGAGTTGCTGCACTGTGCGTGTGGAGTTACTGTACTGTGCGTGTGGAGTTACTGCACTGTGCGTGTGGAGTTACTGTACTGTGCGTGTGGAGTTACTGCACTGTGCGTGTGGAGTTACTGCACTGTGCGTGCGGAGTTACTGCACTGTGCGTGTGGAGTTACTGCACTGTGCTTGTGGAGTTACTGCACTGTGCGTGTGGAGTTACTGCGCTGTGCGGGTGGAGTTACTGCACTGTGCGGGTGGAGTTGTAGCACTGTGCGTGTGGTTACTACACTGTGCGTGTGGTTACTGCACTGTGCGTGTGGTTACTGCACTGTGCGTGTGGAGTTACTGCACTGTGCGTGTGGAGTTACTGCACTGTGCGTGTGGAGTTACTGCACTGTGCGTGTGGTTACTGCACTGTGCGTGTGGTACTGCACTGTGCGTGTGGTTACTGCACTGTGCGTGTGGTTACTGCACTGTGCGTGTGGAGTTACTGCACTGTGCGTGTGGAGTTACTGCACTGTGCGTGATGAGTTACTGCACTGTGCGTGTGGAGTTACTGCACTGTGCGTGTGGTTACTGCACTGTGCGTGTGTTTACTGTACTGTGCGTGTGTCTGTCTGTTAGCGCCTTAGCGCCCTGTTCAGTTTCGGCACCATTCACACTTTGATAAACATCGATTTGCACCTTTTGACCAAATTACCGCACTATGCAGTCGTGCCAAGACACAACTCTCTCAAAGTCTTGAAGGCGCAACTCTCCTCTGGTGATCTGTTCGTGGTTGTGACGGCGGTTGCGCCTGGAACGCTTGTCCCAGTACTGCTGCCGCTGCCAAAATTCGCACTGCCCTTTCGGAATGTTCGATAAAAGTGCTGCTATAAATGGCTGTGGTGGTGCATTCGCAGCGAAATTTCTTTTATTCTTTGTAACTGGCCAAGGCTCCCTAGACCATCCGTCCAGACGGCCCATAATATGACTCAACTAAGCCCTGACCTCGCTACTGAAGCTACTTCCAACCGTCTACTCCAGGAAGCAAAAAGTATAATGACAGGACTCAATGGGATTAAAATAAAACTTAGTCCTAACCGCATGTAGCAAAATCACGTCACAACGACGAGTCGAAGTATTTGAGGGTCGGACCTCAGGCCTTCGTAGGTTGGATTTTTAATCTTAATCGAAAATATAAGCAGGGTTATATTCTTGACGCGAGAGAAACAACAGAAACAGTTATTCCTCAAACTTTCTGTACTTGACGACAGCCATTTTAGCGTGTTTTGTGTATGGGTGCAGCTCAGCTAGCTGGCAGTCATGAGCGAGAGATTAAATGAAATAAGTCGAGAAAAACTGTGATTTTTTTAAGATATGTTTTGTGAAGAGCACTGTGAACTGAATATGAATTGTAAATATGGCTTCACTTCAAAGAAGAAGTTAAATCAGAGAGGCCCAGATCTTGCCTCTGGAGCTCTGAAAGTTACTACAACTCTCCGCTGCAGTTTTCTGTTGATAATTCTTTATTGTTTAATTAGTACATATTCTCTTCATTTATGTACTGAAGGGATAAATTTTGCAATTTACAACAATTTTTCTGACAAAATTAATTAAAATACTCGTAGGCTGCTCAGCACTAAGGTTCATTGATGTTAACGTCCTTGATGACGTAACTTTTCGATGCTAGTTTCTCGTGAGTCCTCCCGTTACTCTCTTTGCTTTCTATTGACCCGAAGCCACCAAGGCTCGGCCATGCTCGGGAGCAGCGCTTCCAATGGTGCATCATATTCTTCACTAAGAAGGCTCCAGCCTGGAGGCTCGAGCATTTCGTCAAGTTCAAGGCACTTAACATCTTCAGTGCGCGAAGATCTGTACATAATTTTATATATACTGTCGTTTCGGCTTAAATATTGTCATTCCATTTAAATGATCTCCAATAAATTATGATCAAAATTGGCTTGAGCCTTCAGACAGTGTCTAAATATACTAAATATGGGAATGCTCCTAGCGCACCACGTCTAACCAAATGCACTTCCATTAACATAACGTACCGCGTCTAACCTAATGCACCTCGTCTAACCTAATGCACCTCGTGTAACCTAATGCACCTCGTCTAACCTAATGCACCTCGTGTAACCTAATGCACCTCGTGTAACCTAATGCACCTCGTGTAACCTAATGCACCTCGTGTAACCTAATGCACCTCGTGTAACCTAATGCACCTCGTATCACCTAAAGCATCTCGCATAACCGAGCGCACCTCAGGTAACCTAACAGATCACAAATCAACTACCGAAGTTCGAACAGGTTAACACACAAGAACACAGTTTCATATATATAGCTATGGAACGCTGTAAACTAAAAGGTAATAAGTTTTTTTTTTGCTACGAAAGCTAAANATCTCGCATAACCGAGCACACCTCAGGTAACCTAACAGATCACAAATCAACTACCGAAGTTCGAACAGGTTAACACACAAGAACACAGTTTCATATATATAGCTATGGAACGCTGTAAACTAAAAGGTAATAAGTTTTCTATTTTTGCTACGGAAGCTAAATGTTCTACAAACATTGTTGAACATATCGCGCATATGCGAGAACAACGTCATAACTCAAAAAATGGAAAATTTGAGTTATGGCAACCATGAGATGGCGCAGTTCATACTCTATATTGTGGTAAAAACGACACATTCTTGCCTGCAAAACTCGTCACTAGAGGGCAGTAATTGTAACTGTTGCGCCGGCCTAGATGTTACCAAACCTTGTTGTCAACAATGATGTGTCTCAGTTCTTGTTCAGCCGTCGTAAGGAAAGGTGCTGTGTGTTGTCAAGAAAAACGTCATATTTTGTTATGGGTCAGTATTGGTGATATTGTGGCTGTTTAATCTTAAAATCCTCTGTCATGTAAAATCGTCTTTTTTGAGATATGACGTTCTCGCATATGAGCGATATTCCTTACATAATATTTTCAATCTAAAATTAAAATTCAATTTTTTATCCCACCGCCACTTGACGTGCAGCAAATACTCAAGCTTAAGCCAGCAGACAGTTCTTTCTGCACTTCATAGTAAACATCTGGAATATAGACTCCACTCGGACGTTGTTGGTACGGAGACAATCAATGCGTTTAAAAATCGTCGTGACAAACATTGGGAGAGAGACCCTCCACAGCTAAGAACACCTTTTCCAAGAGTTACAAACTCTTAACGACCAAAACTTCGCAAGCCGCCTTGATAAATAACCTTCTCTCTTCCGCTCCAACTAACTTGACGTCTCTAAGCTCCTCGTATCTGGAGCAATAAATCGTTCTTGAATGATCGTTTCTTCGCCTTAAAGTTTTCCCGCTCTTTTTTTCTTTTTTACTGTGTCATCAAAATGATACTGACAATGGCAGTAGCTCATAGAGGGTCGGGACGTCGGTTCCGGCGGCTCTCTGGGATTGGGCAACAGGCCCGTCTACTGCCTCCTATCCAATCTAATAATCTAATCTACTACTAATAGACAAGGGTTGCGTTCCGGACATGGCTGGTCTATTACGAGGTTATACCTCTTAAGAGAACAGCAGTTTTCTACAATAGTGAAGGCGATAATGCAATAGTTTAATGTTTCCATTACAAAGAGCTCACCCATAATTATGAATGGTTGGCAGTAGTGTGTTTAGTATGTGTGGCATTAGACAAATGAACGTTCTTTTTATAAAATCTCTTGCTAATTTTTTCTGTTCATAAATTTTTAAGGCTAAACACAATTTGAATTTTTCTTTAATCTTTCTAGTTGCAATAAACTGTATGAACTGACATGATGGTACACTTTGAGTTTCTGCTGTAGTTATTTATTTCTAATCCTCATTACTCCACATTATTATAAAAAATATATATACATATCCAGTTGGAAATAGTTCAAGAATAGTATTGTGTCGCTGCTCAATCTTATTTCACCTGTTAACCTGACCCACAAACGTTGCGTCAGCTCGGGTTTTATGTTTTTGTGAAGTGCTGAATACAAGGCAAGGAAGAGTAGGTACTCGTATGACATACAGTAAGTGTTCATTATTGAAGTCGACGGGCATAAAATGCCTTCATCTCACCAGCGCTCTACTGGATCTTTTGTTCATCGCGTTCGATCGTCATGTACGTGCTCCATCACTTTCCTTGGAGCTAGTTTTTGCATTGTTCTTCATCAGTTTGCACGCCTTTTCTTCTGTAACTCATGGTTGAGGCTAATTTTGCCATCCATCGCTTTACGCATTTTCCACTTTTTTATTCTTATCTCCGTATCTAATATTTTGTAAGTACAATTGCGGAACCCGTAGAAATACTGCGGTAACATTTTTTTTTCGTTTTACTAGATGCGACAGATATGCCACGTAGTATAGCAGACTGAGCTTCTGTCTTCTACAAACGAATTTTGCTGTTACCACTCCTTTATTACGCGATGCATTTTTCTTCCCGTAGACTTAGTGCTTCATTTTGCGAGGTACTTTAGCTGCTTAGAGCAGAGCCCATAGCTGCTGACTTTGCTAGCAGTCTTGTCTTCTGGTTGCGCATTTTGCTTCTATGGAAACGCCATGTGCGTGCTTAGTATTGCTTACCAGCCGAGACGAGACAAAGCGAATATTAAATAATGGGAAAGGCGAGTAAACTGTAGAAGTTAGTAGCTTTGCTATCCAGGGAAAGTAGTTAGGTTGCAACTTCGAATTCGAATAAAACTTTTTCAAGAAACGAAGAAGCACAGCAGTTGTTGAAGTTCCTTCAGTCTAAAGCGACACATTTTTGCTATTGGAGTGTTCTTTTAGCTAATATTGAAAAGGTGACGGACGGAAGGGGGGGCGACTGGATAGAATGAATCCCAAGAAGAAGAAATTAGCAGATTTTTACAGTGCGCTGCAGCGAAGCGAAAGCGACACTGTGTCTGCAACAGTGTAGAGTCTCTGCAGTGTGTCCGCATTGTCTGTTCAGGGATTCATTGCGTGGGAGTCTGTTGTCGCGCGTGGTTGTGCTATGCTGTGGGCTGTGGTATATTGCGATGATCCTAGTTACTACTGTCATTATAAAGGTAATGATCGAGTCAACTTGACTGCATACCCAACTGAGAATACCACATGCACTAGTTCGTGCTGCCGATATGTGCTCGCTTAGTCTTGGAAGAAGTTCTCGGTGGCAGTCCACCGCAGATTGTCAAACTTCTGGCGTAGACATGAAAGCTTCATGAGGCCACCACGATCTCCCGACCATCCCCAATTGTGAAAGGGATCAGCATTCTCGTAATGGAGACTAAACGGCAGAAATGATGACGTCGCATGCGTAGCATCGCAACAGTTGACCTACCTGATATGAGGTCGATCCCGAGTACTAGAACATGCAAACACCGCACTCTAACGGGCCGCCACTGTGGGATATGACACCGTATAGAGTCGCAGGGTTGACGTGTGGCAGGGAAGGTGGTTGCTAGATCGCTTTGACGTTTTATAGGATTCGTATTAATAACTACTTCGTTTTTTGCATTTGTCAAGAAACTTACACGCGCGTGCTCCATTCAAAGCAGGTTACCCACTCGTGAGGTTTTCAAGCTTGAATGAAACGCTTTTCAGATTTTGTCATGGAGATCTTCCGTTGACAGGTTCTCAGTTTTGTGTTGGTATACTACGAGTATTCTTCTAGTTATTCCTCTTTCGAAACTCTTCGTAATATCTACGCAGGTGAAAATTTACTTGTAATCTGAATTACTCGTTTGCAACGTGTTAAGAACAGTTTTGTATTTTGTCGTTTCGATGATGCCGCTTCTCAGTGCACCCACCTTAATTACAGTTTAAGGATCTAGCAAAACGTCGGTATTTTATAGAAAATTGAACAGACTTTGTAAACACGTGGAGCGCACCAAATCTGCGATCTCGAGTCCTACCAGGGACAACACACACACACACACCCTTCCTCAACCGCGCTCAGCGTAACACTACATTCAGGACAGTCTATAATTCTATATTCATAGCAGGAGCAAAAGAGCAATACGTCCGCCTCGCGTAGGAGGCAGAAGGACCGATACACACAGACACGCTGAAAACTGTACCTCCTTTTGGATTGCCGGCGGGCTGTAGTAGCACAGTTCGAAGCTCACTTTATGTAGTGCGCTGGTTCTTCAAGGCATAGTATGAAGCCGCAATTCATTCTCCATTGCTTGCCTGATGTGGCAACGTGAGCAAGCAACTTTAGTTTAATGTGACCTTCTTGTCCTAATATCAACCAATGTATTTTCATCATCACCCTGGTGGTTCGCGTCGATTTGCCCTCGATGGCTTCTTAGATACAATGGTGTGAGTCATCACTGTTGTTCTTGCGTACACCAGTTTACGCATGAAGCCTGCCTGCCTTCATGTTGCATGTTAATTTTTTCACTTCCTGTATTAATGTCCAAGTCCCCGTGGTAGATATTTTAGGCACTATTCTTTCTTCACCACTGCTTCAGCATTTACGTACGTTTCATTTATTCAAAAAATGCTGGAAGATCAAAACGAACATATACGTTGTGGTATTAATATTAAAATTTTATTACACCAAAAATTATGATTTTTGTCAGCTCTCACTGTCTTCCTTTCTTCCTTCGTAATTTATAATTTCCGTATAGTTAACGTTGTGCATATACATGTACGAATATATACCGCATCGCATATATTCATACATGTTCAATTACATATTTAATGATTAAATATATATAATTCCTATAGACACAGCCTAGAACCAAGTGTGATTATTTGCGTAGATTGATATACAGTATATCTGCTAGTGCATCTTCTTCAGTCGTGTTCATGAGTTATACCTGTAGCAGCGGCAACATGAAATCCATGATATATTATGTCACTCATGGACTAAACTGCACGCACCCGCTGCCCACACGCCCGTACCGTGCACGCACTTGCTCCGATCTCGACGAAGGCTCCCCCATGAACTGCAGTCTGGCCCTAAGGCCATCATTATGCCAGGAAGCAGCCACCATTTTTCCTCATCGACGTATTTTTATTGGCATATACATCATCTTGCTATTATTTTTTTGCTTATTTGGTGCGTTTCTGTAGTTCATGTTTGAATCGCTTAACTCTTTTGCTGCTGAGAGCATCACGAGATCCCATTGTAAACTTGATATTACCGCGGTGTCAAGTGCAACACGTTGTTACTAAAAAAAAATCTTTCGTGCCCTGCAGCCAGTTAGCTCTTTAACTTTAATTTTGTATTTCCTTAAAATACCTTAATCATTATATAATTATCTGTTCTGACCTCTGTGTAATATTTTCTATGGCAATACAACCGGAGCTCTTGAAAGAGTCGATTTTCAGTAGTTTATTACATGGAATCTTATTCATCATTTATTGTGTAGGTGTTTAATGCTATAGCACCAAATGTGAGCTGTTCTTGACGCTTCAGAAAATACTACGAAATGCCAGTCAGTTACCCCAGCTCATTATTCTGTTGTGAAGTTTTTCACTTGCATTGCAAATATTTTACATTTGTTTAATAAATAACACTAGTGTAACGCAGTGTTACCCCAGCTCATTATTCTGTTGTGAAGCTTTTCACTTGCATTGCGAATATTTTACATTTGTTTAATAAATAACACTAGTGTAACGCAGTGTTACCCCAGCTCATTATTCTGTTGTGAAGCTTTTCACTTGCATTGCGAATATTTTACATTTGTTTAAGAAATAACACTAGTGTAACGCAGTCTTTATGCATATTCCAATTAATTGATACATCAGCCAGTCACATGAGTCATCATCAAGAAAACAAGCAAATTATTACTATGGCGAGGTGGTCTTTGATATAACGCAGAAAATAATTTGCGAGAAGGTTAGAGCTGGGACTTGCTTGAGGTTAGGCTCTTGAATCGGGTTCACACGACAAACAGTTTACTCCCAATACGTACTACTTTGTGTCTAAATGCGTCGCTGTCTCGCTCCTAAATGTTAGCAGAAGAGAGAACAGAATATGCTTGTCGGTGTATCACAAAACTCTCTGTCAGAATAGGACTTTGAACTAGAGCTGCACCGATACCCTAAAAGAGGGTAATACCGGTACTATCGGCACAACTTTACTATGGACTACGGGTCAGTTGAGACTGCATCGTTCACCCGGTGATGGACTCACCACCCGACCGAGAGATATGCACAGCGTCACCAGTTTAGTATCAGTCGTTCAGTGAAAATGTCGTTGACAGATTAATTGGGTTTCACATATGATTGTGTATGTAGACAGTACGGTGCTACTGTGTAGAACGTTCTCCACAAAGCAGAATAACCGTAGTTTCGCAACGCAAGCTGGTTGCATTTAGTAGTCAACTTGTGTCAACTGCCTAAACATTTAATTACGATATGGTTTATGTCTCTTTCCATAAAAAATAACAGTTTAGATGCAAGTATGCAAGTTCATACAACCTTTAGTCGATAGGCGGCGTAACAGCGGTGTGGTGATAATTTGTTTCGGTAAAATGAAAGGTTCGATCTATTTATGTTTTGCATGCACTCAATAAAACGGCAAGCCCAAAATAATTAGCTTCAAGTTGTTAATGAATATCCCATATTGCTGATTTTGTTTACAAAACAGTGAAATTTTAGGTTGGGTTCACTTCATACAACCCCCAAACTAAGTGGCTTCGAAATAAGACTTGGATAGATTACCATGAAAACTTGCTTATTTAAGTATTTCTTTTGCCTATAAAAGTGTAGGGTGTTACAGCTATCTGTTTTAACAATCCTTTATTTTTTACATTGTAGCATGCAACGCTCATACTTTCACAAGATTTGTAAAATATCCACCTAAGTTCATAGCTGTTACGTAATAGCTGTGGTGGCGTGAGCCGTGTTTTACCGTAAAATTGTATATTTGGAACATTTCTGTTGCTCATTCGTTATGCAAATGAAGAGTTTATACTTGCAAACGACACTGTTTACTCCCAAATTATATTTCAGTTACAATTAATTCGGGCGTTTCGTAAAACGAAGCTCACCTGAAGTTCGCGTCGACGGCGTCAAAAATAGAACCTGCAGCATTCTGCCGTCGCCTGCTGTAGCTCTGTCAACCGTCAGAGTAGTGACGTCATTTGTTAGCCGCCAGGCTGTGACGGCACCAAAAGCTGCTCGTGAGAATCGGTCTTTACAGACTGTGACGAAATCATAACCCAGCAAGTGGTAACCACGATTTCGGCACAGGTTACTATGAAGCAGGTAACCGCTCAGGAGCATTTATTTTAAAACATTGGAAAGAAAAGAATCATACAAGTGAATAACGGAGTAAACTCTGAAGTCCAGGGTAAGCAAATAAGTGTACTTCCTTTGTAACTACCTTGCAGTTGATTCCACCTGCATGATCCGTGCGTTTTTGTGACCACTTTTTAACGTGATTCTGATAGCAAATAACCGTGATCGGTGGTGAAAATTGATCGCAGCGTGATTTCTCTCGCGGACTGATCATGCTTGATCAAAGAGTGATTGCAGCCGTTAGACAAGCAAAAATTGAAATTTGAAATGCAAGTTCGTGATGTTTTCTGACATTTAAGGATAGATTGAATATTTGTACTGGGATTGTTTGTAATATTGACTTCAGAATTTATTTTCGTAAGTTTTATGCCTGTGCCTTTCAAAATGCTTCAAATCCTGCTAGGTCACGTATGCATTGACTTCAAAATAGATTAAAATTCTCAAGAAATCCATTCCCTACCGTATTCCGTGTAATTATGATACATTTATTTTGTAGACAAACATGGCGTATCGGGTTTGTTTACAAAATCACTGACCGTTTTTGCGCTGTTTATTGATCACGATTACGGCGATTGTGATTACGAATGTGGCCACAGAAAAGACGCCTTTAGTTCGAACTTCCGTTGACGGAATAACAATGTTTTTCATTGTCATGAAGCTTACATCGATCGTCGACAGATTGTGCTCAGACAACCCCATTTCGGGTGACGGTTTCCATTTCTCGGGCTGCGGTAACCCAATTACCTGGGTTATGGTAACAACAAAGGAACAATTAGTTCCTTTGACGTATGAAAGCAGTCTTTAACTTAAAGAGGCTCTACTGTCCGCTGTAAGATTTTAGATATCTTTCTACGTTTTAGGAAATTAGAACTCAGAAAATTGTGCACGAAACAAAATGTTGGAACACATTATGCAGTGGGCGGATAGAAAAGGCTGGGGTGTGAACACGGCCTAAGATGCACCCAGTGGCCGAAACTAAACACATTTGTATCCTACGGGCTTGTGAGTGGCTAGTGACCAAGTGCTGAGCCTGTAGCGTATCCTGCGTAATTCATTTAGTAAAGAGGTTCGCAGACTATTGGTGCCACGACAGGCGAATGCAAATCTTCAAGAAGGACGCGGAATGCTGCTGATGTGGGGGGTATATCTTCCATCGCTATTAGTTGTCGTGAACCGGTTAAGCAGGAGCCGCTTGGGCAGCACTCGCGGCAAACTAGTCATTCGTGCGTTCAAGTAAGGTTTCTTGCCGTGCAATAACCACCAGAAAACACTACCAAACCTAACCTAGCCTAACCTAACCTTACCTAACGTTACCTTACCTAACACCTAACGTAACCTAACCCAACCATACCTAACGTTACCTAACCTAACGTTACCTAGCCTAACGTTATCTAACCATACCTAACATTATCTAACCTAACGTTACCTAACCTAACCTAACGTTACCTAACCTAACGCTACCTAACCTAACGTTACCTAACCTAACCCAACTTAACCCAACCTAACCTCTCTAACCTTACATAACGTTCCCTCGTTACTTAACCTTGCGTTACCTAACCCAACCTAACGTAACTTAATCAGCGATACAGCGAGCAGCGTGGCGCACCAACTTGAACGCCGACAACACGCACACGATCTGCGTACACAAACACGCACACAAATCGTGTGCGTGTGAGCGACGTTCAAGTTGGTGCGCCGCGCTGCTCGCTGTATCGCTGATTAAGTTAGGTTAGGTAAGGTTAGGTAACGTTTGGTAAGGTTAGGTAACGTTTGGTAAGGTTAGGTAACGTTTGGTAAGGTTAGGTAACGTTTGGTAAGGTGAAGTAACGTTCGGTAAGGTTAGGTAAGGTTAGAAAGGTTAAGTTGGGTTAGGTTAGGTGGTTAGGTTAGGTGGTTAGGTTAGGTAAGGGTAGGTTAGGCTAGGTTAGGCTAGCCTAGGTAGTGTTTGTTTTAGTGGTGGCGCGCGCAGGAAAGCTTACTTGAACGCAAAATCGTCGTGAACGACGATAGTGCGCCCGGGCAAGTTAAAGCTAGTTGGCTTAACCCTTTAAGGTTAAAAAAACGCCGGGTTCGATTATTGCGACTCAATTCGATGAAATACACATGTCCTAGGGATCTCAGCTGTGGCTACTATCGTTTCTAGTCGACTGGGTAATATTTCAAAAGGGTTGGGCCGGGGTTTCCGGGAGAGGAAAAGCGAAGGATTTCCAAAAACATTCTGCATCATAACCTAACACAAATAACTTCCAGCACTCTTGGTTTCTGTATGTTTACCTTTTTACCTTCAGCTAAATATGATGTGGTAACACCTCATTACAAAATGTAAAATAATAGTAAAAAAGAACGTCTTTGGGAGCTTACCGAGACCGGCTTGGAGTACACTGTGCAAATCGATAGCGAGGAAAGTAAGTTGTCTAGTGTGCTGTCCCCACACCGCCACTCTTTGCCGTGTACTGACGCTGATAATAACTGCTTATTAGGTGTGCCCGTGTAGCACGGCTACTGCTTGGTTTGTTAGATCAGTGCACTTTTTCCTCAGCTATTCATATCTCTGAACACATCATACTGTCATTATTGTTCGTTAGATGTTTTGAGCATCTTTCCCTTCACGAGGCATATAGGATGGGTCATAGGTTTAAGTTTGTTAAGGTCGTCTATTCTATGTTATAGGGAGCAGCAACCCCCTTGCTGTTCCCATGCCATTTGTCCCTGCGTGGGAACACCCTCATGCATGGGTTCCATGTTCCGATCATCATATACTGTAGGTTCTTTATATCTTACTCGGCAAGATCGTCTGTGTTGTTTAAACTGAGGCTTAAATTTCTTTATATAAAAAATGTCTTTTTTTTTTCTTTCTTACACTGTAGGCAGGGAGACAACTAGAAATCTATTAATAATAATTCGAGTGTCTTGAACGGTCTAGAGATGTCGCTCATTTGTAATTACCGGATAGAAAGACAGTTTAAATCACTCTTTCGAATTTATTTTCTAGGTTTTAAATTTTATTTCAATACAAACTTCGCCAGAGATGAAAATACGACTGTTACCCATGGAATTCCAAAAAGGCATTGAATTTTACATTTAAATATCGAAACACATAAAAATTCAAACAAGTTCAGTAATCTTCCGTACAAAAATTGACGTATCATAAAAAAATCAGAATTATAGGGGTCGGAAGGGGGCCCCCACGTTGGTAAACAGCGCTTACGAGCTTGACTTTCTTTATTGAAGGTCAACGGTCCCAAATTGTAGGAAAAGCGCGCCCAAGAGAACTCGATCGGTTACCGCAGTCCAAAATTTTCTGGAAAAAACATCTTTCTCTCACTGCCTATATTGCTTCCTTCATTTTCCATGCTCCTACTGTTAACTGTTGTATTGTTCTTCTTCTTTCCCTATTTACTGCCACTAGTCCTATTATATAATGTTCCGTAATTGGGTTCCTCAGTTGTCTTGACATGCTGCATGTTCCTTTCTTTTCCTCTATCGTTACAATGTTGCAGTCACTACGGAAAGCTTGTAGAAGCTTATACGTACGTACAACTGCCTACAATCACGCGTAACCATCTGTGGCCAATTGAAAATCTGTTCTCAAGTTGCCGATACATATCATACATTTCCATAATGGTCAAGTTCTTTTGCGTATCATCTAATCTCATACACTGTACTCCTGTTCCCGATACATACCTATGCATTCCCATGAGGCGTACGTCATTTGTAGTATCGTATTGTCCAATCTCATGAACTATATTAGGATTTCCGATACGTATGATATTTTCCCCCTAACTGTGCTCGTGCGTAAGTTAATGTTACGGACAATTTTTTCCGCAATGTACATAAAAGTTTATACGGCGTCCCAGGCTCTTGCCCATGCGTTGGCGAGTTTGTTAATAGCATTGATCCGACATATGAGCCCTACCAGTAGAACGTGCTTCGACCATCACAATGTCCGTGCAGCATAATTACTTGTCTAAATCCTTTAGCCCTTTATAGGTACGTGTACGTATTTTGAAAGTTAATTTAAGTATCCACAGATGCCAGTCTGCAGCACACTTACAGTCTACAATATTCGGTCTGATATGCCGATTGCTTTGGCAGAAGAAACCAACCATCGGGTCTATTTGAGCTTGTGGGAGCTGATCACAGTTTGTGATTTATGACTGGTAAAAATGCTCAGATGCATGAATATGTACTGGCGTAACTGTTTTCACTTCGATTTCGCGTTTAATTACCAGACAGTGATTATTTTAACCGTGAAGGTGTAGGTAAATTATTAGTTTTACTAGTCGAAGAAATGAGTTGACTGGAGCAAGCTGGTTGCCGGTAGCGTGTTCTTTTAACCAAAAATGATCAGGCATATCTCTATGCGTGCCCTCGAGAGACAATTAAATGTGTCACAGTTAACATTTTGATCACTGGCATCTCAGCTCTTTCATTGCAGCCACTAATTAGAGCTTAACTGACTTGTATGCAAATTAAACCTTATCCTTTAGAGAGGCCTTCGATCGAGACGTCTGTCTTTCGAGCCCACTTTGCTTCTTGCCGCTTCATACTCCTACTGTCGTTACTTTACTCTGTACGTTCTCATCTATGTTGACTTGCTGTTCCCATGCGCGTTGATTCTATCTACTGTATATAGGAACACCCACTTACATGGGTTCCACGTTTCTGTCGATATACTATTTATCTCTTCTTCCTTCCTCTGTGAGATCGCCTTTAAACGGACACTTGCACTACTCAATAATAATAACAATGGTAATGTATACAAATTAAACCTAAAGCAATTGGCTGGGCCCACTGCACTTGCTTACTTGTTTCTTACTCGTCTGCTACGACCATCTCATCCTACCTGCCTAGTTCCAGTGTGGGAAGTAGGAATACCACCGTACTTGACTCCCACGCTTTTTTCGACGTGCTATGCATCTCAGTTTCATCGAACTGTCGGCTGCACGTGCGAGGGGACTGGCACCGCTCATTAGTACTGCTGTGCTGGCCATTTGCTTTGCTCGCCTGACACTATGCGTGGGGTATTTAAAAACCCACTTTTGAGTCCTTTATTTTATAAGAGACTCGAATCCTTGCTGAAACACACCGCCTGAAGCACAGTGTACCTATACAGCATGAGTTTACTAGCTGCATTTGTTGCTTAAGGAGGCGAAGTAATTTTTACCCTAAACAGCTGCCGCGTAGACGCTGAGGTGACATATGTAGTTACTTGTAGACCTTTTATATATTTGACTGACGGGCTATAAACAAAGTTTTGCTTGTACAGCAATCGCTCTCGCTTTGCTGCAACGAGCTGTAGTAATTGCTATCTTAAGGGAAAGTAATAAATGTTGAGAGCTGCGTACCAGCCATAAATGATAATGATACTCTAAGTCTTGTGGCGAACAGAGGTCCCCCTGTGTGCGTCTGTGCTGCTCGACCGCTGCCATTATGTTCAATGTTGAACTTGACCTAGGCTCCGGGTGCTTCTTCTTCTTACTAATATTCGGTTTATGTTCCGTAGACATTATTCGAAACACCGGTATGTAGCTCGAAGTCTGACGAGTTTCGGAAATTTCGGTTATCGTGAAAAAGTGTTTCTTTTTTGGTGTCTCTATCTACTCCTTGTTTCTGAACATCTTGTATTAGGAGCCATGGAGGACATGAGGTTAGGTAACTTAGTTTGCTACAGGATGATCCTTTAGGTTAGTTTTACCTTAACGCTGTTGTTATAAAACGGTTGTGTTATTTTACTGCAAAGGTTCTTTTCCTATCGCATTCCTGTGTGGAAAAGCCTTTGTAGAGAGGCAGCTCAACCTGGTGCGAATAAGGGTAATTAAGTTATTGGGACATTCTTTTTTCGTGTCGCCTCGGCTTCGATTTTTCAGTTTTGCTGCTAATAATCTTTCTTTCCTTCTGCTCTTCCTCTTCATTCCCTGTATGCTGCTTGGTTCCTGATGCAATCAGTTTACTACGTTACTCTTAGACTTCTATCTTCCTCCCCTGGGATTACCGTCAGTTCTCTAGGTAAGGATGCTAGAATCATAAATATTGTTATACTAATTAGAAGAAAGGTGTACATTTGTAGTACCTTTGGTGCGACGGTGGCCCCTCAGGGGTATATAATCTGGCTGGCCTTTTCCCTGTCAGAATATATATGGGCCTCACGAACCCAGGTTCAAACACGAGGGTTTTTTCTGCAAATGGTGCAGCTGGTCACAGTTCCGGCTGACGAGGTTTGTTGTTAAAGTTACGAAGGTTCTCTACATTTCCCCTTCTTTTCCTCTAGGTGGGTCACCGATCGAGGTGGCCAACCTATTTCTCGGGGCTTCTACCTTTATCCGTGCGGAGGATCATGGAAGGGGCCGTCCGCACGGGCCTTTCTCTCTTCTGCCTTCTTCTCTTTCCGTTTTTCGTTGCTTGCTCCTGTGCGGCTGTGTTGAGCGAAATCGTTCAGCCGTACCCCGGAGTTGAAGAGGCATTGCACCTTGTTTCCTGTCAGCAGCGCATTGACCACGTGTGACCATAGAACTCATCTAGGTTCGCTTCTAATCTGAGATAAATATAATTGAAAATTGAAAACAAGACGTATAGGTACTTCGCGTCCTAGTGGCGCACGAGCCTGTGTTAACCACAGGAATAGTTCGGCGCGATACAGATCGATAGTGTGTCCCTGATGCGCTAGTAAATTAAGTACTTACTACTACTTCTTGGTATGACGTTGAGTGTGCGCATAGGGCAGCCTTCCCAGAAGGGCCTATGGGACAGTGCAGTATAGGTCCGATTATTATAATAGATCTTGTTTGGATCAAGTATTTCAGTCATTATAGTGATGTTTTAATAGAGGGAAAAGTTAAATATTGGGACTTGACCCATAACGTACTGATTGTGTTAACAGTGGTACCATGATATCAAATTGACTAACAGTGACTTGGCCCATTGACCTACTAACTAGACATATCCAATAAATGTAAACAAGTTTTATGTACCTATTTTTTCTGTCATTGTTACGTTAATGAAATGTGTTTAGTATGTTATATATATCCAGATTTGACTATTTTTCTCTTATTTAAGTATGGAAATTAAATACGAATTCAGAAGCAGTGTTGAAAAGAATTGTGCTGGACTAAAACGAATGCAAGATCACAGCGCAAAGTCTTCTTGCAGTAGAGCTTTCGACGCAATCTTGTTTCGCTGTAGCGTCATCTTCCCGGTACTCTTACTTTGGCCCCCTACGGGTGTACACTGAACACACACCATAACGTCAGTGAACAGATATAATGGTAATCGCTGTACATGGAAGGTAGCTATTCAAAGCGAGAGATTTCGCTGGTGCAGTTACATCGCTGTGGTTCGAACTCCCCCCCCCCCTTCCACCCGTATACTCATACTTCGGAACCAGCTCGTCCATAGGTAGAATTACGGCAGTGTCATTGTACAGCTGTGTCTGTTGTATGTACTAACTGCAGATTTTTGAATTTATGTTGATAACCTTTCGCAATTGTTTCATGTACAGTAATTATGTAATCATCCAAGATCTCGTTGCTTTGCAATCTTTAACAATAAATATTAAGGAAAACACTACACTTCTAGCAGGCAGGTTTACTTATTACTTACCATACCGGCCATTCAACCATCATACACGGTAGCTCTGAGATCAGTTAAAATTCACGACCTGAAAGCGTCGATCTTCTCCATTTATGTTAACTTTTCAGTCTTGAACGATTTGTTTTTTAGCAGGTCACCACTGTATTGGTCATGTTCCCATAGGGGCGCAGGGGGCGTAGGCCCATACTATCAGACCATAAATAATTCGATCTTTTAATTATTCACGGTTTATTTCTGCCTTTCTACTGCAATATGAATAATGTTATTTGGTACCTTCATAGAACTGTGAAACCCGTTCAGCGAAAGCGCTAATCAATTAAAATGTTTTGTTAGTCGCCTGCTATTTAGTTAGTTAATAACGTTTGCATGAAATGAAATGTTCCTTTAATCTCTATTTATTTTTGTTTTATGTGCTATGGAGCGTTGCGGTGGGTGTTTTTCTGTGTTATTGTTTTCCTAAACTCTAGCGTCGTCCAGTTTAAAGTTGGGGGTACCTAGCTAGTTCGTACAAAATGTATTTTGTTGTGAATCTGTTAGATTGTTTATTCTTAAAAGATTAGTGGCCCCAGTCGCCATTAAATAGTGGCAGAAAATAGTCACTTGAGGAGACTCCCTGTTACTTCGGTCTCATCTCCACTTCAATGTAGTAATTGTGTAAATGCAAATTAATTATTCGGTTTGCATCCTTGAAAATTCCTCGTCAGTTTCATATTTCGTATTTGTAACGCAATCTGTTTCATTCTTTTACTGAACTCTGAAATGCAAGCATCCAACTGCAAAATGAGTTTCTACAGTGCAGTACTAAAATATATAAGGGAACAAGAGACCAATTAAGTTAGCAACAAACAAACGGTGTATTATTATACTGTGGAATAATCGCCACTTTTTGAATACCGGGTATGAATGTACGTAGTGTATACTCAAGGTGTGTGTATATGTACTCTGGCCATATATATATATTTCATTTTGGATATCGTTTTGTGCGTCGCGCTATATACTGACTACAGTGAATATCGTGTACTGCATCATGTTAACTCTATGTAGTATCCTTGATTGGTGTATATTTTGCACTGACCCTTTTTCACAACACATTGTGATTTACGATAGGTAATATGCGTTGCATTAAACTATTTTATTCATTAATGACGTGAATTACGCGTAATTCGCCCAAGTACCTTTTCCGCAGGGGATGTAGTATCTGGCCGCAGTTCTTGCTGACGAGGTTACTTTTGTAACGTTAGGTAGGTTCTCTATTTTTTCCTTTCTGTTCCTAGAGGTGGGCTGTCGATCGAGATAGCCGACGTAGTCCGTGGGACTTCTCTACTCTCTCTCGCGTGTAAGGCATCAAATGGGGCCGTCCACTCGAGTGTCTTTCTATTCTTTGCGCCTTTTTCCCGCCAGTTGTAGCGCACTGAGCCAAACAGAGTTTGTCTGGCAGGAATGCCGAGATAAAAATATTCCTACTGATGAAAAGCGTTATATTTGTTCAGTTGAGCTTCACTCTTGAATCGCCTCGCTGCGTCTAGGGGGTAAAACACTGAATCTAATAATAACTAGAGCACTCTGAGAACCCATACCTCCGCCAAGTCAGGCAACGGTAACGTAGAAATCAAGTTGGCGCTTAAACCATGATATTTCTTGTATCAAGTTCAGAATGTAATCATTTGTGCCTTTTGATAGTATCAGCACATTCTGCAATTTTCTTGAAGTCCGCTCATAACTTTTTGAGTTACGTTGCTAACAAACATTATGACCTATACAAATCAAACATACAAACGAACCAATCGATCTGCACCAAAATTTAATCATTTCTGTCTTTTAACATTACTAACAACTCGTGTAAATTTCATAAATATCCATTTAAAAATTTTTGAGTTATTGCGCTAACGAGCACAAAATCAAACACAGCAACAAACACACGAACGAACAAACGTATCATCACAAAAACTTGGTCATTTACGCTTCGTAACAAACCTAACAACTCACGTAAATTTCATGAAAATCCATCCATAATAACTCTTTCAGTTATGACATTGACAAAAATGAGGCAGGCAAACAAACAAACGGATGGACGGATACTCACAAAAGTTAATTATCTGTTTCTCCTAACATACTTAACAATCTCTGTAAATTTCATCCAAATCTGTTCATAACTTTTTGAGCAATCTTAATGACAAACAGATTCATAAACAAACAGATTCACAGACAGACAAATCAGATGAAAACATGATCTCCTTGGTGGAGGTAATAATAATAATAGTTATTTCGTTATACGTTGCATGTATTGCATCCCGTTATATAATTTTGCTGAGGAGGCCGTGTTGCATTGCATTGTCTATCGCGGTGACTAATATATTTTACATCACCATACATATTCTGGTGTGAAAAGGTGTTGCTTTGCATATCACGTTGCGATTAACCATGTGTGTTGTGTCCAGTTTTTTTTTTTTTTTTGCTGTGAGTTACGTGCATTGCATCAGGTTTGATATTTTGGCTTGTTGCCTGGGTACATCACGTTAGGTTTTTTGATAAGGGACCCGTCTTACATCACGTATCTCTTGAGGGAGCGATGTATACCGCAGGTATTATGTTAAATTGTACTGAAGTTTCTTGCATCACGTTATATTTTTACTGCTTACGGGAGTGACGTGTGGTTCGTCATTTCTATTTTTCCTGAAATGATGTGTGTCGGATCTTGTCATAGTTTACTGGAGTGACATGTGTTTCACTGTAGAAACATTTTCAAGAACGATGTATTACATTATGTACTGTTTTTCTGGAGTGGCGTATTAGATATTTTAAGGAGGAGGAGGTAACGTTCTGTTTGTCATGTTTTTCGACAGTGACGTGTACTGCATCACGTCACGTTTTGCGGGGCGACTTGTGATTCATCCTATTATGTTCCTCACGAGTGGCCAGTGTTTCATCACGTTATATATACTGTTTGGGAGTGACGTGTGGTGCATCACGTCATGTTTTGCGGGACGACTTGTGATTCATCCTATTATGTTCCTCACGAGTGGCAAGTGTTGCATCACGTTATATATACTGTTTGGGAGTGACGTGTGGTGCATCACGTTACATTTTTCGGAGGTGATTTCTGTTGCATCTTACTATAGCTGCTGGCATAATGTACAATTGTCTGTTGTATCGTAATAAACTTTGTAGCGCGCTTCATGTTAATTTCGGTGGCCCTGTATGGGCACCTTATGTTTTCTTTTTTGTTTGTTGCATCGCCCCTAACGAATACTTCCTGCCACAATATGTTTGGGCATCACGCACCCAAGGGTCCCGAGTGCCTTCTCCGCAAGTGACGTAGCATCTCGCTGCAGTTCCTGCTGAGAAGGTTAGTTTTGTAGAGTTAGGTAGTTCCCGCGAGGCGTGTTTTCCTTTCTGTCCCGCGAGGTGGGCCGCCGATCGAGGTGACAGAGTTTTTCTGCGCGGCTCTTACCTTCGCCCGTGCGGAGGGCTACAGAAGGGACAGTCTTTTCGTCCTTCATCTCTTGCCACCTGAGCACAACGTTGTGGTTCCGGCTGTAAGCCGAGTAAATCATCTTAGATCGCTATTGAATGTCTTAGTTTCAGAAACAGCGGGACAATACCAATGTAATAATAATAATGAATACTTTATAACATGCGTAGTACCCTACGGAATATTTTGGTGTGTAATAGGTACGGGTTTCATCGTGTCAAGTACAACGTTGGCATATATTTTATAAGTGCATTGTGCCCTATATATATATGTATAATCAATTTAATAGCTTTACTTATTTCGTTATAGGTCGTGTATCGTTTTAGCGTGTGTTATCTGACGTGAATAAATCATAATGTTTTAATGCGTGGAGTTCCATGGATTGCAGCACTGTGTGATTTAGGAGTTATTTCGCGCTACAAATCGTCTGACGTCTTCCATCACAACACAGATTGTATTATGTGACGGTTTTTGGATCACGTTATCCGTATCATGGGATTTGCGTTGCTTCACGCTGCATATTTTATTATATTCCGTGCGCGTTGCATCACACTACAAAATTAATGTAACATGGGGAGGCTTTGAGCTATGTTACAGCTTCGCTCGCTATCGTGGGATGTGTTAGGGTGTCACACCCGCATTTGATGGTATCGAGGATCACTTCTCTACCAGACAGATGAGTTCTTTCGGGGCTTGTCTTGCTGTGTCAGCATTTCCGGCATTCAGACGCTATTGTGGGGGTACTGACCTTAACCGGAAATGGGGATGATCTGGTTGTCGTAGGTGACACATTAGCCCTGGTATTGACAATCTGTAGTCGACTGCAGCCTTGCAGTCCTCTGGGGGCGGCAGGTATTTATCTGCAGCACGATTCAGTGCATGTGTATTCCCAGTAAGGATGTACGGTCCAGTTGGCATAACTTTACCATAGCTCGCGTAACATGTATTGCATCACGTACGTGAGACGTTGCATTATGCGACGTGTGTTTCATCGGGTTAGCACTCATTGTACCCAACAATATGTGCTGCATCACGTAACACCCATTATGTGACGTGTGCTGTATCATGTTACGCATCGCATCGTTTCATGCAACGTGTCTTGCATCACGGCATTACTTACTGTAGCATATACTATGCGTAGCATCGTGTTGCACATTGTATTAGGTGACGTGCTCTTCGTTACGCTACTCAGTGTATAACTTGACGGCTGTTACATCACGTTATACCATTTAATACAGTTTATCGCTCATATGAGTGTTATGGCACTCACGTAGTTGACATTCGTCTAGGCGGATATCTGTGTATGGTGAAAGAAGACATCTATATTTACATTGTTCAGTCGTTATAGTGACAGTACGAAGAACTTTAGACGCTTAACTGAAATCTTTCTTAATTGTGTGAGCGGCACTACTCCCAGTCTTAAAGATATGCCAATTAGCTGGTAGTAGACGGACCAACAGAACCATACCTAGAGAGCAGCCGGGACTGACGCTCGGCCTTCTATAAGCTATTGCCATTATAGGAAAATCATTTAGACATCTGAGGAATACAAAAAGAAGATGAAGAGAATAAACTCAAGCATGGAGCTATTCGTGGAAGCACAATTAATTGCCACATATCCGCGAAGCTCGGAGACGTAAACTTAGTTGGCGCATGAAAGATAATGGATTTGGGTGGCCACGGAAGCTTTGGTCCTTAGGAGTTGAAGACTACTGGAAGAAGAGTTCGTAGCTGTGGAGAGTTTTGCTCCCATTGTTTGTCAAGACAATTATTCTTAAATGCTTTGAGTTTCGCCGCACAGAAAACTTTGGAAACGAGTCTGTTTCAAATGTTCGCTATGAAATACAGGAAAACAACTGACTTCGAGTTATTCATCGAGCTTTATGTCGGAGTTTCTAGCCGTTGTTTCGGAGGCGAACATCAACGATTCTGTCAGAAAGTTCCGTTATACGGATGGCACGTCGTTGAGGCCATCCAAGTACTTAAACGTCTCTATAAGTTGCCTCCTGAGCTGTCTTTGCTCGAGAGTGAGGAGTCCGACTACTTGTAGGCTACAGTCGAATGGCATATTTCGCAGCTAAGGCATCAAATTTGTTGCTCTGTCTTGGATTCTTTCCATTTATCGATATCGCTACCCTGATGTGGCGACCAGAATTGACCAGCAAATTCTAAATGCGGACGCACTAGTGCTTTGCACTACGGAATGATTATTTCTTCTGATTTGTGCTAAAAAATCCTGGTATTGAATTCTAGTACTCTGCTTGCATATTAACTCTGTCAACTTAGTGTGTTGTGGTTTGTCTGTGATAGTTATTCCCAGATCATGTAGTTGGGTGACATCTGCTAATTTTATCCTGGTCATTTATTAATGGGGGAGGGGGCTGAGAGGGCTTCTTGTCCCATGTGCATTACTGAATATTTGTCGACATTAAATTATCTGCCACGTTGTAGTCAATTCCATGAGGTGGTCAAGGTCTTGTTGGAGCTCGATTCTATCATTGGCCGATACGGTGGATGACATTGCTGTAAAAATGTTGACTATTCGGTAACAGTATTAAAGTTGCAACGTATAATAGCGTGTTCTGTACCGGTTAGACTATTATCGTTGCATTCAGCACTGTTCGTTATATTATTATCAAACTATCTTTTAATCGTTGTTTCGCCGCAATTAGGTATATTTGTATCATTGTATAAACAAATAGAAATTAAGTATGGGAGTATATTGCCATGTGACTTACGAAAAACGTAAAGCTGCTTCGAAAAGAGAAAACCCGCCTGCGGTATTCCATTAGCATGTACACAAAATAATAATTAATCAGATTGACAACGTTATTCATGGGAGGAGTATCAGTATAACGTCTGCAAAAGCCGTAAAAAATTCGTCGAAAACAGGAAGGTGACGGTGTGGTGTAGCATCATTTTTAGTTAGTTTCCTATTGGCAGAACATTCTCAACATTAACATTCATCATACATTGAGCTCTTTCATTCCCTCAAAGTGCTTATTTCGTTTCTTTAAGTTTAATAATTGTTTATTTCTCAGTTTATTTGATAGGTTAATAACAGAGTTGCGTTGTTGTGCACCTCTATTTATTATTTTCATCTCTTATTGATTAAAAAAATTCACTTTTCATTCTTAAATGCAATTTATGGGAATAGGAATGAGTGTTAATTTTATCATCATTATAATTATACTCGTCATTTAGAAAGGTTTTCTAAATTGTAAGTATAATTAGAGTGATAAAATTAACACTGATTACAATTAATTTCTAATGTGGACTCCATTTAATTGAACAACTTTTGAACAAATCAATGTGAAAATTAAGATTTCTATCTATTTATTTCAAAAAAATTCTGTAAAAAGTAATAGCTGGGGATTTTCAATGCCAGCCTGACATTCAACGTCTGGGTGAAAATAGCTGAAACCTTTTTGTTACTATGTGCACGAATCTGATTTTGTTATTATTTCTGCTGTTATTATATGCCCGAGTTCAATTTTGTTATTGTATCATATTGAGTTAGGTTTGGTAGTTTGCGTGCAGACGAAATTTCCCAATTATTTCATGATATTTTATTCATATGCCTGTACGATATTTGCATTTATTTGGTTTGTCTTTGTACACTGTTCCGATTTTTTGCTATTATTTATTAACATCGCTATGTAATATTTGCGTTTCTTACAAATTATCGGTGTGTGATTTTTCAACTATTTTACCATTTTTTAAAATCCCTTCAAGATTTCTACATTTTTCATATATTTCCCCCTTGATGTTTATACAATAAGGTTGCAATTATTTTGTAGAGTCACTATGCGTTTTTTTATCTTTTTGTTTTTGTATTTTTTGTACCTAATTGATTTTACGGTTACTCTGAGAATATACTCGAGTGTCACTGTTCAATTTTTATGATTGTGTTTTTATGCTTTACGTTTATTTACATTTGTGCCCCTCTACAGCATTTTCAATGTTATATTTCTGTCGTAGAAATAATTGCGCAAATTTTAGTGTAGTCATGTCACATGCATCTTCGTGTATGAGTTTCACGTTTCTTTTGACAATCTCATACTATACTTCCCTTCATTCTTTCTCTGTGTATCGCCTTTGTTGTGGAAACGGAATCTGAAACTACACAGTATACTAAAAGAAATATATTTTACTCATACGGGCAGGGATATTTCTGCCTATTATCCCTTGCTTGTTGCATATGGCAACTCTACAAATTATAAGCCGTTCATTTAACTACCGTTATTCATAACTCTGATACATTTTTTATTCTTCATTCACACTTCTAATAATATTATTGTCAGAAAAATACTAAATAGCGATGCTTTATTTTAAATTTCGACAGCTGTACCCTCTGTTTTTTTTGTTATTGTTTATTTTTTGACAGATCCGTCGCATTTGTTGGCATTTGTGTCTTATTTCCAAACCAAGTTTTCATTCCCCTGTTAATTTTACCCCATGTATTGGAAAAGACTGCTAGAAAAAGTCAGCGATGATTTTTTTTACGATTTGTTTTTTAACGCATTTCCACGAATCACGTAAAGCTGTATGTGTCTACTGACACAATTAGGTGAGTCATTCTAAAGCGTTCATATCACTCCGTCCTGATTATTTTTAAACAATTATTAGTTTCATTACTGGTCGAAATTTATCGACGATAATATTAACGTAGCTTTTCATTTTCAGTCTCTCTTCTTAGCTGTACATCTGCTGTTCCTAAATAGAAAGTTTGACTAAGTCTGCGCTTTGAGAGACTAGAAGTAACGTATTCTTCTTAATATTTTCTGATTTTTACTTAGAAAATTGGGATGAAAATTTCGAAACTATTATTTTTAGCTACAAATCAATGAAGAGTACACGTTTGAGATTCAGAACATTCAAACCAAACATAGATTACTGCACCCCCCCCCACAAAAAAATACTTGCATCTTTCAAACAGAAATAATTGTATACTCAGTGATGCTGGGACCTAGAAGTCATGTTTGTGGATCGTTAAATTTAATACGTAAAAATTTCGAATCTGATTCTGATATGTAATAATGATTACGCTTGTAAAAATATGAAAATGGAAACGGTTGACGGAACTGTTGATCAACTCATTGATGTGAGAGGATAGAAGTCAGGTTTTCTTCTCTAAATTGCTATCGACAGGCCTGAAAAATCATCGTCTCTTTTAATTTGAGCGCCGCCAGTGTCATTAGCTAATGAACTAAGGCGGCAGAGGCAGTCCCCTTGTTGCCATGCAGTCCCGAGTTAAATGTTAAACAGATTTTTTTAAAACAAGTTAACTAGGTTCCTGATTGTTTCGTGCTTGTTGTACTTTATGTTAGTGATTCTTTTTTTAAATTTGCCTTGGAATCCAATTTTCTTATTCCTGGTATGTATTTTATTTTATTCTGCTGATTTTACTTTGCGAGTCACATACCTTGCCCATTTTTCATCTTGCTTTCACCGTATTTTTTATAGGATGCATACACTTTTTTTGTTCCTCTCACTACCGTTAATCAGATTTTTCTACAAGTCACATACACTGTTTTTATCTTCCTGTAGTTTATTGTTTTTTTTTTTTTTTTTACAAATTATTAACTCTGCCTTCATGTTCCTGTCACTGTATTCTATTTGGCGTTTTTGTTGCAAATTATCTAGCCATTTTATTTCCGTCTTTTCGTCTCACAATTTTCGTATACGATACTTTACTGTTTCTTTGCAAATTTCTTATTGACTTTCATTGTCCCTGTTCCTTTAGATGACGGGATTTCCAGTTTTTTCTGTAAATCACCCGCCCGTTTCCTGTGTTTGGCACTGTATTTGATTTTTTTTTACGAATTACTAATTTTATCGTTCCTGTCACAATTTATTGTACTTTGTACAAAGGATTGTTCTAAACCTGTTTTATCCCTTTAATTTACAATATTGATTTGATAAAAACGGCTATTACGTGAAGACACAGGTAATCTATTAAATTTTCTATTTTTTATATAAATTCTTTCACAACACAGCTAGCAAGTGGTAGCTATTCAGTGGGACGACGTTACGCTGAAAAAATGTTTATGCATATATTTATACACGCATTGATATCCATATGGTTCCATATCGTTAGGTACAGTTTTGTATAACTCCCGTTGCACTTCAATAACTAAAGGTTGTGCAGTGTTCAATTTTCAGTGCATATCTTATCACCATTTCAAGTCATACGAAGTACAGACGGTAGAGCAGTAGACGTATACTACCAACTCAACATTATTGCTGTTTTGCTTGTCTTTGTCACAATATTAGCGTTTCCGTAATGATGGACAAATCTACTTTCTAATTTAGTTAGCAAAAAAGGGGGCCAATATCGACAGCCAGCTCAACCTTATTTGAGAACCGAAGTATTTTAAAAACATTGTCATTAGCGTTTCTCTACGAGGCGCCACCTTTTTATGCTGGTACTTACGGAGTAAATGTTTTTTGCTTAGTGCTAACAAAATTCAAAAAATTAGCGCTTCAAACAGCGCTAGTTCTACAGCAAACTATACCTGGCTTCTGCACTTTCGGGGCATCCTTTTCCCGTCCCAAAAAAAAGGACAATTTAGTTTCATTTTAAATATAGTGCTAGTCCCATGAAAATTTATGCTTCATGTGGACGGCAGGGGGTTAAGCCAACTGAGGTACTAAGGAAGCAGTGCTATATGGAGCTCGTTGGAATTTCAGTCGTGTTGTTCATTTGCGGTGCCCAAGTAAAATCTTGACAAACAACCGTTACTTTCGTGACGGAATTCAAATCCGACCTTAAACCTTCTGAATGTTGCGTGTAAGCGTTTTTTTATTTCAGCTTCACAACGTTTGTTAGACCTTCAACATTATATTTAGTCTTGTGTGTGTGTGAACGTTTTTCTTAAAAATTTAGAAGGATTCTAATCTTTTTGTGCACATCTGTCAAGTTTTATCGTGCTGTGCACATGACAAGGGTTTTTATAGCTTTTGTTTCTCACTCCTCACAGTCCCGCAGATTTTCAAAGTTTTTACCTGCCACAAGCGCTGATTTGAGCGCTGGGTGCTCAATTTTCATTTTTGTTTACTTTGTTGAATTCCGAAACTTTCACCAGCTTCACGTTGTATTCTAAAGGGTGACAGCGTTTTTATTGCTCCCTTTATTTTCAGCATTTTTTCTCTACAGATTTCCATCGTTTTTTCTTTGCCGATTAAGGAGCGAACCTTTTTCTATATTTCTTGATTTTCTCCCTCTGACGCCCTACGTTTAATTTGACCGTTCGAAATTATTTAAATAGTGCGTCTGCACGTATTTCTTTAATCATTCCGTTTGTACCGTTTTTTTTCTTCTTCCTCTAACATCAACCGACCTTTCGAACCACAAACGTTGCTCTAGGTGTAAACGTTTCCTTAGAGCCGTATTTTTCTCTCCTTTTCCCGCAGACTTGCAACGTTTTCTCCAACGTTTTTGCCACACTAAGCTTCCGTTGCGTCTTGAGATGAGACATAGTAACTTTTAGCGCAATTCCTATTAATTTAGAATAGTTTGGTACTGAGATGGATCCTTACCAGGAGTGTTCTGAAGAGGCACAGCAACAGGACGAGTCTAGCGGAATAATGCTGTAAGTGTGTGCATGCCGCTCTGTGGATGTATACTGGAAGCTATGTAAATGCTGCAATGCATGCAAATGCTTCAGAGCATACTGTAAACGCTGTAGAGGCAATGATACATAATGTAGATGCTGTACTGCGAGTTGCAGGTATTGTAAATGCTGTAATATAAGCTGTGAATGCTGTGTATCTATGCTGTAGGCGCTGCAATGCATGCTGTCCGTGTTTAATACGTCATGTAATGCATCTTGTATGTGTTGTAATGTATAGGTCGGGCTTGCTGTAAGTCTTACTGCCAAATATTTAACTGCCTTCTCTTAAGTTTAAACGTTTCATATATGCTCTAAATATCAAGTGATGCATAGTGCCAGTGCTGCAGTGCTTGCTATAAGTTCTCTAATACATGCAGTTAGTTCTGTAATGCACGCCATAAGCTGTCAGACCTGCTGTAAAAGCTGTTTAGCATGCTAGTATTATGTAGGTATGCTTGCGTCCGATGTAATGTGTTGTGCTGCACTGCATACCTAAAGTGGACATTTAATTGTACCTTAATTAACAGAATACTTGCATGCAATAAGCCCTTTTCGTTATCCGAACTTGAGGGTTGTCTGTGTTAATTCTTATGGTCTGATTGATACTCAGGTAATTTCATCAACGATTGTCATCAACAATCACCAATTCACAAATGCTGTCTTGCCCTAATTTTACTTTCTCCTCCGTAGATTAGTCAGGTAGTTCATTATGTAGTTGAAGATAGCTACTGGGCGTGCTAGCCCCTATACGCCCTTCAATTTAAAGACGAAATTCTAGCCATTATAGTGGCCCGGCCGACATCACTGGCTACTTGGAGTGCGTACTGGGCGGTTTAATGATCTTAAAATTTGAAAAAAGACTACTTCCATGTTGTGAGTACTTTCTGCACCCGCTCCAAAATATGACTTAGTAAAGGCCGTGGTTCGTAGTCGCGTAGGCCCCTATACTGCTAATGGCTAGCGTTGCGATTGAGCTGAAGCCTATGCGTTGAACTCTCACTGGGAAGGTGCCTGTTGTCAATTGTGCCCTATTACTGTCGAATGTATTCTAATACAATAAGAATTATTTTTGTACGTTTCTGACATCTATCTTTATTTCCACGTTTTAATTACGGGTGGATGGCCCTGGCGCATTCCATTTTCCAGCATTTCCGATTGCATTAACCTAATGAAAAACTCCTAAAGTTAACATGTGTCACTAAAGTCGGTAAATTCCAATAAAGTTTTATTAATTTTGAAAATTTTTCCTAAAATCCGTTAAATTATCCAAAACTTTGTTAAATTTTCCACAAAATTTGGTAAATTTGTCTTAAATGTAAGCTATCTTCCTCTGCAGTTGATTAAAATTTATTTTCTTGCCATAAATTCCCATGATAACACTGGTCAACATGAGCAAAATTTTTGTCAGGTGGCTGAAATATTTCAACAGATTCTTATGTGATTTTGTTTGTTGAATTAAAAAATGACGTCGGTTGTCTCCTGCCAGGTCTCGTTTATTGACTTTGTTGGATGATAAAAATTCCCATAAACCCCTGAAAAATTTCTTAGAAAAGTATGGGGGAATTGATGTTTGACAAAATATGAAATTAAACATGACCGATTCCTAAGTAAAGTATTTTATTGATACATGATATCAAATGTAGGGCATAATAAAGAAGCTGTTATACCGAAGAGGGCACAAATAGAAATGAAAAACACAAATTTTCTGCCAGAAAATTCACGGACTAAATTTGCGTTTCTTTGAACATCGTGAATGTTGAGCAGCTGGTGAATCTCGTTTTTAACACCAGCATAGCCGGCCATCATCTCAGAGTCCCAGCGGCCTTGGTACCGAGTTTTCATCTTGTTTACAGCCTGATGGAACTGTTCAACTCACTCATCGCTAACATCTCCGAGATTTCAATATGACTGAAAAGAAAGTGCGTTTTGGTGCTCATATTGGCACAAATGTCACGAAAAGTAGATATTAGGTTCGTAATATGGTCGTTATAACTTTCGTTTTTGTGGCTTCTAAGGAAATTTTGCACTACATTAAAAAAGGCTCGCCAAATTGGCGCTTCAGTTTTGCCCATAATTTTTGTGAAGTTTCTGTCCTTCATGAGCTTACGGACCTGTGCACCATCAAAAATCCCTGCTTTTCTTAAGTTTCTCAATAGACAGTTCTGGAGAAACATTGCAGCTATATTTGAAACACTCTCCGTTTCTGTCAAGAGCTTGGACATCGGTTTGATCAGTCCCAGCTTGGTGTGCAGTGGAGGGAAAATGATCTCATCTCGCTCAACTAAAGGTTTTTGCATTGCAGTATTATAACCGTACGTCATGGAACCTTATCCCTTCGAGGCGGCCAATCTTTTTAACCTTGTGGTGGATATGAGGGTGGAAATAAGCACTTTGTGCTTATAGTCAATTGCAATAACATGAAAACTGGACCTGATTGGCCAAAATGAAGGTCATTGGTGGATTCAGGAGCTCGATTTACAATAGGAATGACCTCTGTATCTCAAACACCAAAAACTTTGTAGACCATTGTAATACATGGTGTCTTTTTATCGTTAATCGGACAGTGTTTTACGCGGGACTTGTATTTTCACGATTTATTATTGCATCTCTTGGAGATAAAAAATTTTGCCTATATCAAATTTTGCAGGGGCTCGTCGAAAACATACGCTCAGCTACATTTTTTCATTTTAAAAAGGAACTGAACTAAACACTCGAGAGTCTTTAGTACTTCTATTGGCAAATATATGCGCTGAGTTTCCTAGTACTTTCACTTCATGAATACCTGATTTTTTCTAGCTGTGATTTAAACTTTGTTGTACTCATATATGTGTCCAGACCCGGGTGCTGTGTGTGAGGATATATCGTGTTTGTTTGTAAAAAAATTACCAATTTTTTTCCGCTATGGTAACTTGTTGTTACTATGCACGTTTTCTCTCTGAGTGTTGCATTGCTCTGCCCCAAAACATATGAAAATTTCTATATGATTTGGCTCGAACTTATGTATAACACCGAAGTTAATAATTGTACTTGCCAATCATTATATGGCTTTGAACAACGGAAAAACTGCGCAGGAAGCTTTTCATAGTTTTGCTAACCAGCGGAAAATATCACCCGGTATATTTTTTGCAATGTTAATGACAAATCACACATGCCATTTTAAAAATTTATGGCTTTAAAAATTTATTGAAGCTTGCACGTAGTATTTTTTGTTGTTTGGCAATTTTGGAATACGGTAAGTTTCAGTGCTTTAGATTGTATAAGTTGTCAAGCTTTTTCACTGTTTTCCTCGTGGGTGAAGATTTCTTCCGACGATTTTGTTTAAATATTTTAATGCTATCATTATCATAAATTTTATCATTAATTGCCACTTGATTATCGATTAAACGTACGTCGCTTCAGCCTTTATTTGCTGACATTTGAAATATGCTGACGATATGCTGACGATGTGACTATCAGGTATTGCTGACAAATGCATCCGCTGAAGCACAGGCCTTCTTGCAGTTGAAGTTTCTCTGAAAGCAAAAAAATATTGAAGTCAGCAGATAATTCAACGACGTTGCGCCAGTAGTATTCTCTATAACGACATAGAATTTAATTTTGACCCGCCCTGCAGTTTCAGTTTTGTCCTTTTTATAAGCAATTTTTGCCTTCTAGAAATATTATGAAATCCTCTAATAAATTTATTCGTTTCGACGTCCTTCCCACAGTTCTGATAAATTTTATTTCCTATGGACGTAAGTGAAATTAACATGCTGAAAATTGACTGGAGATTGATCGTTCGAATTCTTTTTTCAACGGTGAGTAAGGTAAGTGCTTTCATATAAATAGAATTTATATTACTGAAATGTATTTTTATAATACCTTGTTGACGTTTTCACTGCACCGTTAAATATTCTGCTTGCTGAATGATATTTTCTATAATATAAATGTATGCATTCGAATATATGTGTATGTGCACTGGAATTTTTTGCATGCTATCTTTACATATATAGGACAGTGCTACGACCAATGGCATATGCACCGTACTGTTAGTCTATTGGCATATGCAGTATGAATATAGAGCATGGAAGTTTCATTTTTCTGAATGTAGTGTATGCTGCTTTGTCTGTATCGTTAGGATTGTGTGTTTATGCCTTTCACTGGTCTGTATTCGGAAGCTCAAAGGCATTTACTTTTGATGCTTCTAGTGATAGTTTATTAAAATAGGTATGTATTATTTTCCGTGACAGTTCCATTCTACACTTGCGTAAATTCAGCTAGAAGTACATTCTACTATCAATAATGCTCTACATATCTACGTACACTCTCGTTTTGTTAACTAATTATGGCTCTTCGCAGCAGCTCAGTACCAAATTCTGTCTAAGAAGCAAATTATGTACAAATATACTACCCTCGTCCACCTGGATTGAGTAATACATAGCTCCTACGACTGACTCATCCCTAGGACAATCTTTGGTGGCCCAAAAACTGAGTTTTGGGTCTAGTTTCTGGGGTAGCCGAGAATTTTCTTAGGGATGAACTTCTTTAAAGTTTTTTCTTATCAGCGTGGGACCCTTACACAAGAAGCGAACTGTTCATGGTAACTCAACGACTATTTATAATTATCAGCAAAAAAGACAAACTCACTAGAAGTTACGGATGAGTGAAAATTATTGAATCTATTGACACCATTAAAAGTAGGTGTTACTTGCTACTGAATACATTCCTTGCGTTGCCGTGAACGGATATGGTAATTATCAAACATTTTACTTAAATTTACTGAGTTAACTATCGGAATCATTTGTGAAGAGCAGACCATCAAGCTTAGTGTAATCTATAGATGAAAGTACAATTTTTCCTGACGATGCTGTTCATTTGGTTTATATATATATAGGCATACATATAACATTGTGCTGTAATAAACGATAATCTAACTTCTGCTCTTCCTAATTTGGAACAGTATTGTGCTATTCCTATTACTAAGAGGGTAGTGACGTCCGTAGATAAATATTAGATTGCTTGTGTGTGATGCCTAAAAACACCAAGAAAATAGTACCAGAACACCAAGTCTGGTCACAACAAAGCCTCTAAGTTCGGATAACTTTTATGTATTGGTGTTGTTATTGCGAATCTTGGACGTTAGCTCCATTAATAGCTTTAGTATTTAATTTGTATTAATCATAAGTACGAAGTGACCAGGGCATTGCTAGCTAGCCACCTGTTACAGATACTAGCTGGATATTACACTTATCGGTAATGAATACAAAACAACATTCATATTTTGTTATTTAAAGTATATATCGGCACGGGCAGGCATTGTCTCTATTTTCAAATTGTCAAAGAAATAATGTAGGTCCAATTAATTGCTCATTCTGTATCTTCGTAGGTATTCTTGAGAGGCCATTGTTTCCAAGATGCAAAATATCATAACCGTGTCATGTAGTGGTGGTAGCTAATCGTGTTCTTCTGTTCGGCAGTTTACAAAAGCAAGTATCCATCATGAGTCTGAATTTGACGTCAAAAATTGACGATATCCAGTGCCATCAGCACGCCGACACCAGTGCTGCTCTGCACGCTATTAGGTGAGTGTCAGCGCCACAACAGTAGGTGAGTGTCAGCGTCGCAACAGTAGGTCAGTGTCAGCGCCGCAACAGTAGTTGAGCGTCAGCGCCACAACAGTAGGTGAGTGTCAGCGCCGCAACAGTAGGTCAGTGTCAGCGCCGCAACAGTAGGTCAGTATCAGCGCCGCAACAGTAGTTGAGCGTCAGCGCCACAACAGTAGGTGAATGTCAGCGCCACAACAGTAGGTGAGTGTCAGCGCCGCAACAGTAGTTCAGCGTCAGCGCCACAACAGTAGGTGAGCGTCAACGCCACAACAGTAGGTGAGAGTCAGCGGCGCAACAGTAGTTGAGNGTAGTTGAGCGTCAGCGCCGCAACAGTAGTTGAGAGTCAGCGCCACAACAGTAGGTGAGCGTCAGCGCCGCAACAATAGGTGAGTGTCAGTGCCACAACAGTAGGTGAGTGCCAGCGCCACAACAGTAGTTGAGCGTCAGCGCCACAACAGTAGTTGAGCGTCAGCGCCACAACAGTAGTTGAGCGTCAGCGCCACAACAGGTGAGCGTCAGCGCTGCAACAGTAGGCGAGTGCCAATGCCGCAACAGTAGGTGAGTGTCAGCACCACAACAGTAAGTGAGTGCCAGCGCTGCGCCGTTAGGTGAGCGTCAGCACTGCGCCCTCATTTTAGGATCAGACAAGTCACTATCCCCAAAGTGACTAGAGTACAGTTCCATAGCTATTTAGCACAAATTAAGGCACTGCTAATATATGGATGCACTGAGTGCCAGGAGCCAGAGTGAGGCATCAGTGCTTCCTCTCCGAATAAACATTACAATTGTGGTATTTTTGTTCTCTGGTCCTCACCTACTGTAGTGCTCTCGATGCGTTCCCCGCTAACACTTCAGTGAATAAGGTTTGAAATACTGAACAACAAAATGAGTGATTCAGTTCTCAGAGAAAGTTCTCTAGGACACTAGCAGCCCGTTGTCTGGCATATCCTCCCACAAATACGAGTCTCGCAGAAATTGATTTCTGAACAGATATTGTCCACCCGCTCAAGGTCAGAGGCTGGTGCTGTTACCAGGACGGCCAAGGGTTTTCCTTTGAAAAATATAATCACAATTGCAGCTTGAGGTTAAACTTTAGACCTGCTTAAGTTGACTTGATTCATACATTTTTTGCGCTCAAATAGCAATAATAAAATCATACTACGGAAATATATTAACACAATCTGCTTATGATTGCAAACTACGAAAACGAATAAGTAAATAATTAAGTGTCTCAGAAGAGCAAGAAGCTAATCCAGTTACAGTGTTTATGTGTTGAAATGGGGTACTAAATGGATAGGTATTTCTCTTGTCTCATCACTTTCTGCTGAACGGACCTTGCAGATGCTAGTGTCAGTGTTGTTTCACCGCTGCTAAACTCTTTAGGCATCTTTCTTATCGAGTCTGCTTTTTCACTCTCTTTGTATAGTGACGCGCCACATCTGTTTCACCACAGATGTTCGTCGCAGATGTGGTAGCAGTGGTAAGGTGAAATCGATTGGTTGAGTTAACAAGGCTTGATATGTCCTGAGCTCCAGACGCCACTTTTAATCGCGTTACAGGTGTTAGTAATGATAAAATTAACCTGACCGCACCTCCTACTGGAAAAAGTACATGCACTGGTTCGTGCTGCAGATGTAGGCCAACTGGGGCCTGAGAAGTACGCGGCTGCAGTCGATCACGGATCGTCAAGAGCTATAGCGCTATCGACGGAACGCTCTTATGCAACGACCAGTGACCCCTCCCCGACCCTCCTTATTTCTGAGAAAGATCAGTACCCAGCTGTGTAGATATCAAATGCCGAGTAAGCGCCTCAAGAGCTCACTTGCCTGCGTTGCTATTTGACCCTGCATCGTTCAGTGTCACGAGGTCAGCACTCTAACCTGCAGCTTACGCGGCACTGCTGAGCCAGGCAGTGCTGCAATCTCAACTTCCCATTTCGGAACGTGGCTTAACTTCTCCTATTTCCTGTGCGTAGTTCTCATTTATTATCTATTTACCGCCTACATCATCATGCTACTGTGCTACAAATACCTGACTGGTACACGCCTTTCAGAAATCAACTACAAGACCTGACTGCGAGCGTGGAGAACTGTCAGAGCGAAGTGGTGGAAGTGAAGAGAGACATGGTCGCCATCAAGCACGAGATCGACACTCTGCAGGCCGCCAAGCACGAAATTGAAGAGCTCCGCGACGCTGTCGAACGGCTGGAAGAGACTCATCGCCGACGACGGGTGCGGCTGCTGGAGCAGGTTAGTGTTAGGTCTTCGAGCGCACAGCCGTGACCTTTGCCTTCCAAGGCAGGGGTATTTTGGCTACCTGTACTTTCGGTGTAGTTATCCCATTATTATTCTTTTGATGTCCAGTTGAAAAAAAAAAAAATTCTTAGAACTATCAGTTGAAAAAAGGACCAAATGGATGTCTGGACGTTAGAGGGTTAGTATTCTGTCAGCACCATGGCACATGCGCTAAAATAAGCAACGCCTGATGATGTTTTATCTAACGTTCCATTTTTGCTATACCTAGTCTAAATATTAAATTTTTAAATGGAATCTTGAGAAATACGCATACAGCTAGATTCGAGTGAAAATCGAGAGATCCGCAACGTTTGCTGCTAAAGAACTGAGTTAAAATTTAAATAAAAACTTGCGTCTTCTACTAGAACTAAATCTGATGCTTGGGAAATGCAACTTTTGAACCTAGAAATGAGACAAAAGTAAGAGAAATGAATGTATGATATTAGAACAGAGTCAGAATTTAGAGGAACACATTGGCCTCTGGTATGAGAAACCATTAACATACTCGTTTATGTTCTGCAGGTCTTTTCATATTTATTTGATGTAAATAGAAAGTGGGTTGTTTTATTGCCGTCTCTGTGACAGTTACGCCTCGTGTCGCATGATTGTTTTCAGTGCGATAGCGCAGGGAAATTAAGAAAACCGCAACAATAAAAATATATATTTGTGAAACCTCGGGATTTACTCCGCGTGTTGGGAAAAAGACAACTGTATCGTAACAGTATTCTTAGTTGAACTGGAAATTAAAATCACAAGACCGCTTATTTTGGGAGGCTGAATTTTCCGTTAGGGTAGCTGGATAAGGGAATAACTCTTCAATATTTGAATTTGAAAACCAGTCTTATTTATTGTTTATGAGAGTTTCCTCACAAGCCAGTCTAAAAATTTAGCCAAGTTTTACGTTTTATAGGTGGAGTTACTTGACTAGGTATTTTGCGACCATGAAGAACTGACAAACTGATGCACTTGGTATTACCTATAGCAGCTACATTACTTTGTGGTGGACGTATCCCTTAAGTGATGCATTTCTTTGTCTATAATAAAGGAAATTTTGAAGTACAGCGAGGCTAGAGTACACAAATAGATTGGGTCCATATAGCTTCGTTGCCTCTTCCGTGTCTCATAAGGTAGTTGCAGGGTTTGAATCGGGAATGTTAAGTTGGTCAACAGGATGGAAATTACCACGCGACGGTGGTATAAAAGCAGGGGCGCTTCACAAAAAAGATAATAATAATAATCACAATAATGATAATAATAAAGTGCATCTCTGACAGTCAGACTCCAGCAGTGGGTGTAATGCAAGGTAGTTTGTATTAGAGGGAAGCCGAGTCATCACGAAGTAATTACTACCAAAGGAATCTCATAAGTTATACTATATTACCTAGGTAAAGTTAGTCCCGCTTGCACGTGAGACCTATCCTAGGGGGCAGCTCGCAAACTTCTCTCTCTCTTTCAACAAATACGTAGAAATAGATAAATTTATATCGCTCCACAATGCATACCGTATGGAAGCTTATCGGTTAAAGTTCAGTAAACCTTATCGTTTCTGTGCTCTAGACACGAGATATCGTGTACTTAATCCTCACTGGCATATTGACTAGTTGATAGGTGTTGCAGTTTTGTGAGAATATCGCTAGGTACTGTTTCCGTTCGGATGTCCCTTCAGCCAACAGATTAAGGTTTCCGACCATAGGGGTACAAAACAACATTCCAGAGGGTATGTGATAACGTTATTAGCACTGTTATTAAGTTACTTAGTTATTAATCCATGAGTTAACTTTATTAGTTACCCATAGAGACTTGGTACCAGTGTATGAGGCACAGCTTATCATTAGAGTTGAATTAGAGACATAGAGTGGTGCATTTTATCATTACGTACCACGCTGCATTGCGGCTCATTGATTGGCCGCTGTGTGGTAACAGCATGTGCTGCTATTGGCTGTATATGTTGGTTAGTTTGTAGCCAGGGGCATTATTGATCACACTTAGTAGGCTTGTAAGTTTTAGCATAAAGTCACATTTTCTTTCCTTCAAGTAATTATTTTCTTTGAAGGCCAAGAGAACATAAACTTTTAGGGGGCAAGGCAGAGGAAATGTAGTCCACAACGTTAGCTGAACTAGCCAACAACGTTTGTTTACTTTCAAAATTTGTTGCGCATTTATTTTCTGAAATTCTGCGATGTGTAACAGTGTTTTTTTTTTCAAGTTCGTGGTACCCCAAAACGCGATCTTTACCTTGCATATATAAGGCATTAAAAGTCCCCGTTTATACCAAGAAAGAAGCATCGGAACGTAAAAAATATATTATACCCATTTTTAAATGTATTCTCTCCAAAAACCAGTGGCTCACAATTCTGTTTCTTACAAAATTGATTTGCAAAGTTAAGGCTAGTGAAGGTCTGTCTTCGATTTTTTAGCAGAATAACGAGCTGGGAAGATAAGCGCGTGCATTTACTGCAGGGGTTTGTAATTTTTCTTGGAAAACTTTACCTGATATACCGTAGGAGAGGTTTTCTTAAAATTTTAATGGATTTTTTTTTGTGTTGAGCTAAAGATTATGTTACCGTTTCGTTGTGTATGTAAAGTTTCATGTGTATTTTCAGTTAATAAAATCAGTTCTTATTCCATGTTGCGTTTCTTTGTCATAGACCCTCGTAGCTCTGTTAAATTATCTACTAGTACTTTGTTCTTTTTCCTATATTCACTGAGTGATTCTGTTTGCCAGAGTTTTACTGTATAAGTTATTGTTTTCATTCAACGTGGTAAATATGCTGGTTTTTTATTCCCCCTTTAATTTTAGTTACATCTCTTCGGTTTTGCTGAGTTTGAATGCGTTGAAGCAACGGGCGAACTATATTTTAAATTGGCGCTGGAGTTTCTTCACTCTGGGTTTATAGTTTGATGCTTCCGTTGCTACGGTTACCTGTCTAGGCATTTTATACGTTTTACTTTTAGTATTTTCTGCGCATTTCGTTTGAATTTATGAGTTTATGACCGTCGTTTCGCTAACTTGGGTTTTTTGCAAGCTACTTTTTTCTGATTGTTTCACAACAACTTCTTCAAAATTTTGAGTTACTTCAGTCTTCGTCTATTAGGTTACGACATCACGCTAACGTTCTCTATATTTACACCGCTGTTAGCCCTGTTAGGTTTGGTATACTACTGTTGTACTACTGCTACATCCGTTTCGCTGGGCATCATTGTTCATTTGCAGTTAAATTTTGTCTTTTGATCTTTGATAACTTCGCAATCGGCGTGGTTCCGTTAGAAAAAAAAAAACTCTGACGGTTGAATCTTTATTGAAAATAACTGAAAAATTAAGTATCTTGAAATGACCATAAACATATGAAAGGCCTTATTTAATTCCAGCTTGAGTGCTCTTTTTTTTCCAATAAATGGTCAATCAGCTTGTGCAAAACTGTTGCTTCTGTTAGTGTGGGGCTCAAAAACGCGCTGGTTAATCGTGTTTCACTCGCTACGGTACCGATCTAAATATGGAATCTCTTTCCCATTATAATCAAAAATAAATTTTGTATCAGACATGCGTCGTACGTTACAAGGATTTGACCGTGTATCCAACCCTTCAGAAGTAGTAGGACAGACTAAGGTATTTTTTGGTTCAGTTTATCCACCCTTTGATACGCGGAGTCGTGGCTCTAATGACTTGTCGCTTTGGCCTCAGGTCTTCTCAAGATCTGTACACATATTAAAATTATTTCCTCTAAAGGTTCTTATTAAGAAGAGAATGGCAAGGGTAAAAACTCTCAGAGAAAGCATGACTGATATTTAAAAGAATCTGAAGTTCGCAACTATAAAATTGAACGTTTCAGCCTTCAAGGCCATTATCAACATCTGGAAATAGTAAAATGAAAAACAATTATGCAAAGAATTCCATTGATGGTTACTCTGTACTATTATCGAGAAGATCTAAAAAACAACCTATATATACTGCCTATAGAAGTAGATTTACTTCTTCTATAGGCTTCTATAGACAGTATACATAGGTTGTTTTTTAGATCTTCTCGATAATAGTACAGAGTAACCATAGATGGAATTCTTTGCATAATTGTTTTTCATTTTACTATTTCCAGATGTTGATAATGGCCTTGAAGGCTGAAACGACGTTCAATTTTATAGTTGCGAACTTCAGATTCTTTTAAATATCAGTCATGCTTTCTCTGAGAGTTTTTACCCATGCCATTCTCTTCTTCTCAATATCTGTCTTACCTCGTCCCATTTGCTTACTTCTTTTTTTTTACTCCTACTCGCCGTCTTTATTTTGTTGCGTCAAACTATAGTACTATGACCTGGTGCAGCCATAGACTGCTATGGGGTTAGGTTAGTTAGGTTCTCCCATCCTGTGTTACGAGAAGTAACAATCCCAGGAGAATCTTACGTTTACCCTAGCCTTATGTAAGCCTGGGGAACATCTCCATTACATCGTAAAATATACCTACCTCTATTTTCCTACTTTTGCTGGCCGTCTTTGTTCTTATCGGTTATTTATGCTGTTCCAATGAGCTATGATTTACAGTGTGTTTTTTGTCTCCGTTTTTCTTTGGCATACTATTTGTCCCTTCAGTTTCCTCTCTTGAGGCACCTTGTAGGGGTTAGGAATGCGCAAGTTCCCGTACAAACTTTTCTCTATGGTTCTGCTTCTCCTAACGTATCGACATAAATAGTCGCGATCATCCATTCCGCAGTAGTTCAGTGCTTTCACTCCTTTTCTTTTCTGTAATTTATTGTTCCTGAGCAGCATCGTTCCTGCGGTGTTGCTGTTCATCCGAATTTCCGGAATGGCAAGCCTTGAACTGTTGCAGAAATAATTTTAGTAGCTCGACTTCATGGCACTTCTGATCGAGTTTTGCAATTTATCATCCCGAAAAACTGGCAGACACCGATTTCGAACTCTTTCATTTCCTCTAAATTGTATGACTTACACTCCCGCCGTTTAGCTGCAGTAAGTACATGTTTGGGTGGGTTTTCTCGCAATTTGGAAGTGCTTACCAAGCTGAACTTAGCAACATATGTGACGAGATTCAAAAAATCGCTTAAGGAGCAATTCATGTCCGGGGATGGGAATAATTGATTCATCGGCTGGAAAATCAATGGGTACTAGTCGCCGTAAATGACTTTCCAATTAAATATCGGAGTGGAATTTCATTCTTAGATACGAAGCCGAGCACTATATCCCATTTTCTTTTTTTTTCTTTTTGAAAAGTCGGTAATGAGTGAAACCTGTAGCGCTCTTAGCTGAAGTTGTGTCCGTGTGGTGAAAAATAATTACCGTAACTGGAAAATGGATTATTTTCTTTTTGCGACAGTAAAGAAGTTTCATAATTCCACTAGAAACTGAAGTCCGTTATTAATATGATAAAACAAAACTCTTTCATAACAGACTAATGCGCGTTTATTTATGTTTTATTTGTAGATTTTGTGTCCCTCCTCCAACACTAAAATAGAGAAGTAAATCGCTTTCGGGTTAAGCATCAATTTTCTGACAGAAAGCACTATATGAAACTGGAATCTGGCGTTTATCTCGTTTCTAAAGCGTTTAATATTTTTCGACCAAAAATGAAAGAGAACTGGTTGAAGAAAACTAAGCTTAGTTGTAATTATTCCGTTTGGTAGATCTTGGACTCAGTTGCTTAACAGCAGACATCAAAAACATAAAAATGGAAATAAAATGTACTCCGTTATATAAAAAGCTATCGTTTCGTTCTGAATCATTTTCAGAAAAATGCGTGTAAAGAAATTGAAAAGGTAGACATAATACCTCAGTGATACATCTCAGTTTGGTTCTGTTCAATTTCTTTACGTGCAATTTCTGCTCAGAAAATCAAAACCTTGAATTCTAACAGAATGCATTTTTTTTATCATTGATTTTTTATCCTTGATTGTTACTCTGGTTATCTATATCGTAAAAAAACTATGCGAGCCAAGATAAACAATTTGTGGAAGTTTAGTGGGAGGGAGAAACGCAAACACATGACCAAAAGCATTTCTTCAGTGTTTTCGCACGAAAATATACGATGACGCAGCTGTTGTCTCTTGTTAATTTACAGTATTATTAGTTGGTTTTCTGTAGATAGTTTAATCCGTGCGGAATTTAGTGACATTTAATGGCTCGGAAGCTCGGCATAAAGCAAAACAATTAACCCAGTAAGTTTACTAAATAATACTTTAAATATGAATCAGAGGATATACAGCGCATTTCGTAGATAAAATGTGCAACGTGTTAGTTTATATTTTCTAATTTTGTGTATCCGAAATATTTTTTCGCTGTATGAACTTATTCTTGAAAATTACAATGGTAGGCTAATAACTCGGAGAGAGACAAAAGCTAATGGTGACGTCACATCGATCTCGAGGCAGAGCTGGAGTGCGCTTAAGCCAGGGTCACACGTTAATTCCTTCCTGTAACTCAAGATCGTTTTAAAGTGGATATTAATGGTTTAATAGTAAGTTCAATGATACTCGTGTGTTGCAAAATTTATTTCGAAAAGCTAATCGGTGCTCAAGTTCCATCAATGGTGTGTGCGGTATAGTTGTAGGGCGAGAAAGTTTTGTGAAGCTAGGCACATTCGGTAGACTCAATGGACTTAAATGCCTAAAACGTGTGCCTGGTCCCGTGCACTGTGGACGCAAAAATAAGTAAATGAATAAAAAGGGCCTCCATAAATCTCCGGACAGTTTGAATGCCATTTGAAAGGCGTTACTTTACTTGAAACACAAAGCTAAAATTAGTTCTCAGAAGTATGGGATTGTTATAAACGCTTTGTTCATTAATTAACACAATTTTAGATATCTACTGATTTCCTATATAAATTATAGCCATATTTCAGTGGCTACTGCAAGTCCATAAAAGTCTGCCGAATGCGCAGACCTGCAAAACGTGCACTCTCTTACACAATGCACTTCCATGTTCTGCATTTTTGCACCAGTTTTTCAGTGTGTATGTTGTGTGCGTGTATACTGACTGCATAAATTAAAACTCTCTATTAATAAGTTTTTGCATTCGGCAAATCAGACTTAATTATGAAGTACGTTTTTACTTAGTTTTTCAGGAACGTTTTGTGATTGCATCAAATGGTGAGACATTGTTTTGAATAGTTATTTGTTCTTACATTGGCTATTTCCGCGAAAATGATTTATTCCTTCTATGATCTATCGTTGCCTTTCCAAATTAAATTTTCTTCTTCGTCTGTCCTTTCCTAAAACGTACCACTGTCATGGTAGGTACTTGGGCTCACCAAAACAAAGTAAATCTGGTGAAATAGTGCTAAGGGAACTTCTTTTGGACCTATTTGGTTACTTATTGTTTGATTACGACAGATTTTTGTGATTTACTATATGATTTAAGAGCAGTAACAGTAATAAACGTTGATATTATCTACGATGTGATCACTTGCACTTCTTCCAGTATGTTGCATATTTATTTACTTGAAATCCCTAATTAAAAAGCTTCATTTTGATAATGGTAACATCGTTTTCGAAATTCTGAGTCATCCTTTACCTTAACAGACTTTCCACTCGACTTCTGACCTTTTTAGGCGACCCTCGTAACGACAGTAATGGTGTGGACATTATAGAAACTCTTTTCATATTTGAACCCGGAAATATCAGGATTTCAGTACCATTATTAATTCCTGACGTAACTGAACCGTTTGACATTATTTATTTACATAAGTTTGCAGTCAGTGAAGAAAAATCCTCGCCATGTTGATATACAGGATATAAATCAAAGTTATGCATCTTCGTTACACTATTCTTGGCCTGTTTGTATCACCAGTGACTGAAATTACTGGATATTAGCATTATGTTTATATTCACGCAGTGACACGTAATTCGATTTGATAACAAGAACGATGGCAATAGTTAATATTATTGAGATAGCGATTTTTTTTACAAATGCTCTCACGATGAATAAAGAACTATCATAATAATGATGATTGTATTATTACTATTAAATAGTTTACATTTATTTTGTTTATTGTATTATTCCCTCTAAGACAAAGAAAAGCTAGGAGAGGATTTTATTTTCAAAATGATATAATTTTCTTTGATCTTCAGACTTTTAATTCGTCACGAATTATTGTCTGAATGAGAATGCAAGCTCCAACATATGCGAAATTGTAATCATAAGTTTAGAAATAAATTATCTTTGATTTCAGCATTTGTTTTTCTTATGATAACCGAACTGTATCTCTCTCGGAAAATAAGCAATTTATTTATAATTAGAATTACTGTTATGCCCGTTTGTGGAGAGTTAATTTGATTAGTGAGTTGATTTTGTGAGTTTGGACCAAGAATTTACCGGGTGACACCGGAAAGATGGTCGACATTAAACGCTCGTAACATTTAAATTGTTAATGTAGTAAAATGAAGCAAAAAAATTATATGAAAGAATGTATTCTGAAGCCTTATTTGGTGCTTAACATGTGCTTGGAATGATCAGTCTGGTGTGGCAGATAGCGGTACACCATTTTTTTATACTACCTGCTAGTAAGTTAAGCGCGTGAAACATGCAAATATTCGTGAGCAATTCTTGTTCGCGACGGTAGGGAATAAAAAATAGGCTAGTCGAAGTACCCATGCCTCAAAGCACAAAAATTCAGGACAGACTTTTTCTCGTGGGTTTGTTTCACATTTTTGCCTCAAGTAAGTTTTGAGTTGCCATTGTCTATTTTCGATTGTGTTTTTTTTAGAGTCGCCCTATATTCGAATGCCCCCAAGCTATAGGTGCTGAAATAGCAGGGTCTTCACTTAGTTGGCAGGGGAGGTGCTCGCTTCGTAGCGGGTTTTACATAATGGTTGCTAGGTAGAAATATAGGTATATGACGCTAATGCGCATGCAATATGTGATAGACGGGACGAATGGGTCTTGTGTGGATATCGGAAAGATTTATTGTAGTAATGAAAGCATAAAAAAGCGTACTCGCGTAACACGCATTTCCTTATGTATCTTTGACCCAATTTTTATTTCTATTTGATGCATTTACTGATTCGAGAGTTATATGTGTCATTGATATTTTGATGAGTTTCCCCGCAATTGAAGGGCAACAAAGCACTGTAAAATGTTTTATAATTTCACCGCTGGTAACGGTCGTACTTGACTCGCTGTTATTGTGCTTACTTCCTTTATAAACAAGTTTCACAGACTATGCATTAATTAAAAACATCTTGCAACACCGGGCTTTTCATTATTTTGCAGTATATTAACTATAATATGCCATACAGAAAGTACGCAGAGCAACTGTGCTCATCGTGATTTATTTTAGAATCAACGTTTCCGTGATGTGAAACACTGTGCCGTGTTTGTCCTTCAGCTGTGTGCATCATTGTAGATTTAGAGTACCATTCACTTTCTAATTGTGTAGTTAACACTTCTAGCACAACTTTTCTATTCTTGACTGTGGTGATGTGTAAAAAAAACTCTAGTGCCTTAGCCCTCTTGCTTCCTTTACACTACCGTACTTGCTTTGAACTTTATAGTTAATCAAGTGATATACAGTATCAAACTTCGTACATCTTCTTGGCACCCATCAGGAGCTGAAAGCCCTTTGCTTTATTGAAAAATAGATTTTGTGTTGTCCATAACCAGCCCAACGAACGTGTTGGGTTAGATAGAAATTCCGGGGTTTGTATTTTTGTCAGGTGCGTTAAAATCTGTAGAGCGAGCGAGAGGGTTATGGATCTTTATGACTTTGTGGATCACCTCTTGATTTCCTACCTGTAAATGAACGTGTTTTATTGTCAATCATAATAATAATTTTCAGGTTAGAAGTTTATTGTAGTTGATGACTTTCACTTTGCAAAATAGGTAAACCAACACAAAAACTACCCTTTTATATTCCTACGTAATTTCTGTTGCCAAAACATAAAAAAAAACACCTCTAGCGTATGAAAAGTATGCAAAGCACTTGTTATTTTAAAAGGAATGTAACTGGTTGGTATCTAATCGCCCTTGTTTCACCTTCATTTATTAAGAAAATAATAACTGTGACTTATGGAAAGTATGCGCTATGTGTCAGTTACTGTATACGGAATGTAGCCAGCAAATACCAATATTACTGTCACGCTGCTACTATTTTTTAGATTATTCAGTAAACCTTTCTAAAATTGCTTTTGAGTGTCCACTGTAACGATTGTTGGAACTAAAAAGTAAAAAGCACTAAAATAATGTACTACTTACCCGATATTGCTGAAAATTCGATTTGGTACTTGGGATTATTTTTCCCGATTCATTAAAAAAAAAATTCATGAAACCAATACGTACTGTGCATTCAATATAGGCAAGTGTGCAATAGGCTTTAATTTATTAGCCGAGGATCCAAAGTAAACTTTAGAAAAAGTAATTTATTTTTTAGTTTTTAGTAGGGCCGTGCAAGGAACTGCTGGTATGCTTAGCTGCAGTAATACTGTACTTGAGCACTATTTTCCTAAAATACTGTGATAATTAAAGCTTGTAATCCTCAATCGCAAGACTAAATTTTCGAGCGCAGGTGAATATTTAACGAAAGGTTTAATAAGCCATTCAATGACCAATTCAAGTTAACAAAAATTTCATTTCTACAGCGTCTCAACGCTCCCGTATTGATTTTTTTCAGTCGTACTGTTAATATTTTCCTCCTTCGGTGGTACAGCTACTTGATGTCCAGTGTTCTTTTTGATGAACTTAATAAAAACACACAATCTGTGTTAGTGCTAACTTGTGAAACAGATCCAGGTTTTTGAATTATTGAAGAACTAGCGGTTACGTGTTGGGCTCTGTGCGAGTTATAATGTAACGTTAAATTAGTAACGTACAAACAAAGTGTTTTCTGTATTTTAACCTTCGTAAGTAAGTCGTTTACAATTGAGGAATAATCCACTTAATGAAATCAGATAAAGCCATATCCCAGAATTAAAAAAATTCAGATCCTAAACGACAAGAGTAGCTAAGTTAGCTAAATGTCACACATATCCTTGTCTACAGGTAAGAATTCATAAGGTGATCCAATACATGGATGGCAGAAGACAGAGGGAGCTGACATCCTTCAGAAATCATTGCAGTTAGCCTCCTCTGGCTTCTTCCAATCCTGTTATGTGTACCCGTGCTGACTCTATCTTCTACTCTATGCCTCCGGTGCAGTACCACGAACGTCTCTCTTCTATCACGGTCAGTGGGCATCCCTGCACCCCTAACCTTTTCCTATCCCTGCTCTTTGCTTTTTATGAAACCAAGGTAGAGTTTATGCAGTCATTTATTTAGTTGGCCGTCTTAGCCAAATCACCGCCTCCTTATAGATCACAAGTCTGTACCGTGCATTGGTGTTCCTAGACTAGTGTCATGTTTCATCGGCAGGAATCCTCATAGGGAGTCCACAATATTTTGACAAATACAAAATTCTGATCCTACTTATACAGTCCTCGAATTTTCAATATCGAGAAGTTCAGTCCCTTTGTTTTTCAAACAAAAATCTTTGTAGTTTCAGAAACGCCAACAATGACACACTTTTGCGCGGTTATCTTCCTCAGTGTCACCAACTGCCTGCATATCGCTCTTTGGAAATAACTTTCTATAAAAACTACTGAAATTCAGTTTATGAAATATTTCCTGGTAAACAGTCAGGCCCCAAAAAGTATCTCATTGGGATCCTATAATCCTTTTATCGGATTAGTAAACCTTCCAGTGTTTTGTAAATCTGACAGATCATAAAAAAGAGACCATCTCTAGGTCTACCACAAAATGTTACGAGTATGTAAACGCAAGCTTTACGGAAATTACCACTTGCTGTTTATGTCTAAATGTGATGACTATGTTGCGCTGAAATTCATGCAGGGGCATTAAAGAGCGATTACTGTCAGTTTTGTTGATATTGACGTACTCCAGAGCTAAAAGCGCAACACTGGACAGTGCCACCTGTGCAAATTTTGTTCGAGTCTTAATAGCATAATTCTTGCTATAAAACTCCAACTTATTCCCTGCTAAGTTTATTAATTTGGGTACCCGGTAAACCTAGCCGTTGATATGCAGACGAGCAGCTAGTCTGTCCCTATTGCCTATTACTACCGTCTAAACTAAGTTTTTAATTCACCTGGGAATAGCTCCATTAGAAAGGGGACTTTATGATCCACCTAATTGTTGATATTCAAATGAGCAGCTTCTTGTACTCAGCTTCTAAAGATCTCTCGAGGAGTTGTATTTAATTGATGCCTTTGGGCACGCTTCGCTTTTTCTGGTCCTACAACCGGAGCGCAGTGCAATGTCGGATGACTTCCAACGGGCCACATCGCAGTTCGCATTTGAAGAAGTAATATCCATAAGACTTTCCTTATATGTACTTCACTTGCTGCTTTTGGAATTCAAGTTATAATATTTAAAGCAAGTGCCAGAGGTGAAAAAGCGGTGCTTAGAGTATTAATGTCTTCAGTTGAGATTGGTTATGATCCTCATCTGGTGCCAATTCACGGTTTAAACTTGTGCTTCTCAGGAGATGCTGGCCAAACCCATGGAGGTGTTGCCAAGTAGTCGATGTCAGTTAGAAATTGTCGTGTAGCTGCTCTAGTTTATTGTTGCCTTGACTATCAGTCCTGTGGATGGCGACCTATTGTTTTTGAACATGTGGGTGCTTGGTATGAGTGCCATGAAATGTTGCTTCACTTCTGTCCCTACTGGATTACCAATGTTAGAAAATCGGTCTTTGAATAGTTCATGAAAAGAAGCTCATCGGTATTATATGCCACAGCTTTTCAGTTCATCCAAGAAATTGGCAGTCGACCGGCTATTGTATCATAAGTTGATGTCTCATACCCTGTACTGCAACGAAACAAGCCAAAACCACAGAAGTAACTGATCTGTTTCTCATGCCCTCTAGTAAAATAAAGGACTGCTACCAAAATATTGTTCACTTTTTATACTCTAGAACGAAGTGGCTCTGCCGCAAATAAAAATTCTACTCGTCTGTCCTATCAATGACCGCAGTAGTCCCAAACTTGACTGTATCCTGGTTGTGAACTCACAGTACCCATTTCTCCCATCCCTGGTGACCCACCGTATGTGTGAACGTAGTTTTCGGCTAGGCTGTAATTTGGCTACTTGTCACCAAAAGTTTTGACTAATAACCAGTGTACCCCGCGGCAACTTTCATAGCTGTGCTTCCCTTGGTTTCATGAAGCGTATCACTTGCTTGCCTTGCCATCCGTACCATGATGCGTGGTTGATATACTCTCTTTCTGTATCGCATCGGGGCCTTCAAGACACAAGGCCTGCTCGAGTGCCAAGAACGTCCCTGGTGATCTCCCTAAGTTACGCCCTTACCCATGTCACCATGTCATCTTCGACCGCTGCTGGTTGGGTTTGATAATGGGTGTAGTGAGTGTGACGTCACTAAGGAAGGCCAATAGCTATGTTTTTGGAAAATTCCTAGCTCGCAAACAGGCCTTGGGTCTCTGTGGCCCCTGTCATGTTCCCTGCCCGTGTGAGGACTTCCATTTTTTGTTTACGGAATTTAGCCGACATACCCCATATTGCTATTTCACTCTGAGCAATAGCAACGTTAAATTTAACGATTGCAACATAAGGTCGAATACTTCATGACATTTCCTATCATTTAGAACAGACTCCAGTGCTTCATAAGGCCTATATATGCTCTATTTATTATGTGGTATCTACTGTACAGTTGAAGCAAGCAACCGAACATACTTTCATTAAACCAGATTTGCTGAACTTTCTGTGATATGTGAAAAAATGTGTTGATTTTCTGGTCGTCTTGTAGTTTGGAGATTGAAGCGACCTGTGGTTGAAACGCCGAACTTGTATAATAAAGTCATATGATTTATTGCCATAGTTAAAATTTAAGTCGTAAAGCGATGCTGGCGCAATTCACAAACTCTTTAAACGGCAAAACGAAAGAAAATTACGTTGGATTTTAATCGATTTTAACATTCACTTTTCATAAGCTTACTGGGCACGAATTTGCGTTGTCAAACTTCGATTTTATGGCAGTGTTCACTTCACTATAATTTTTACGCCTATTGCTATAATATTTTTGGCAAGATATTCGTGAATAAAAACAAGCATCTGATGCTATTTTCAACTTTTGATTTGATCGTGGGTTTCATGCCCCTGAGAATTTTTCTTATGCCTGAGGCAATATTCACTATTTAATAATTTCCCTACCAGTACACTGTAGAACATTGTCGGTTCGTTGAACTAATTTCTTCTTCATAAGTCTTTGCATGATGGAAGTCCTCATAACTCTTTTATCTCACGGACTCCTTTTCTTGTGAAGCGGGTAAAATACAAATGTTTGCGGGTCAGACTTATGCGTAGACATCAGTGGCGACTGCCTTTGTTGAATTTAAATGGTACCCGTCATACAGCCTTGTTTGTCATATTTGGTTATAAAGGACAAGTACTGACTTTATTTACACATATTTGGTCGAGCTTTCGGCACAGGTCAAGTTAGTGCCTTCGTCAAAGTGCCATGAGGTAGGCACTAACTTGACCTGTACCGAAAGCTTGGCCAGATAGAAATTGAAGTCTGTACTCGTTCTTAAATTAAAAACCAAATACGATGAACCTTGACACACGTCCTGCAAAATTTTCAGTACCTTGTTCGTTATTGTTCGGCCTAGTCACGGAAGCAGTGACGTCAGCAAGTGTTGCCAGCAACCATGGCGCCACTGACCGAGACTAGCGCTTCTTGGTCTCTTGTGATACTTGCTTTGTTCTTCCTACTGGAATTAAATCCTGGAAAATTTAATTTAAGTTACCAGATACCACTTTACATAGAAGGAGTCTGCAAAACACTGTATCCTGTCTCCGTCATCTCCAAAACGGCTTTTCACAATCTATTTTTCGTCATACCGGTCAAATTTTTTTAAACCGCTATTATTTCAATTGAAGTGCATGAAGGTAGAGTCTGGTAACTACTTTATGTTGATAAGGTGTTACTTGACTTTAACCTTCTAGCCCAATTTCTTAGCTCGATATCTAACTTCAGAATGCGTTTATATGATATGCATTGGAATGATTTTAACTAAAGTATTAGTTATGTGGGGTACGCTAGACTAGAAGTAATAGTTTCAGCTCTGTAGGCTCCCTCCAGTTAGTTATGTGCGCGCCTTATATAGAATTGTGGCCAGCTTTTGGTAGCTGTAGATGTAGCATGGCTGCAGTTGGGCTTAACATGATGCACACTGAGAAACCTCAAACTAATGAAGCTAAATCATTCAACCAAGCACATTTGGTTGTAAGGGCAAAAGAAAATAGTTCTTCGTACTACTGTATATGTAGTTCACTCAGAGAACTCTCTCGTTAATGCACCAAATGAATAACTCAATCGGAAACAATTTTATTTTCAGGGCTAAGAGACTAAGTTATTCGTACGAAGAATTGTCTTCTTTGGCCCCATAATCGACTGGGATTACTTGCAGCATTTGGGCTCATCGACTAGAAATGTACTTCTTCGTGTCTAGTATCGAAGAACAATTTTTTTATTTCTGCTCGAGAATGAAGGCATTTAGTCAGCTTCACAGACTTGTCCTGTAAGGAATCTTCCTTATTTTGTTCACAAAGTCGCACTAGGCTCTGCTCGGAGTTCACGGCCCTTTGAAATACGTCATGCACAGGCAGATGAGGTGTAGCTGCAGTACAGCACAACACTCCGCCGCAACAGACGGAAGGGCGCTTGAGCCCCCCTCTGACAGACATTGAAATTAGGTGCGGTTATCCTTCAGCTGAAATGAACATTAAGAAGCCTGACACTAGGCTGCACTAAACTGGATGCCAAGTCGCTGTCAGAAATGGATCCTACGGTTAAATCATAAAACTTCACTAGGATACTCTGTAATTAGCAGTCGAACTTCAAGGAAATAAACTTTTTACAGCTACGTAGCATTGTATTTATTTGCAAGAAACGCAAATTTGTCAGAGTAGGTCATCAGTGGGCGATAATCCTTGAATAATACGCCACAAATATGACTTATTAATGATTATGATTTTATCTCTCACCAGTGGGCTGTGCTGATCAATTTGTGCTCTTTGCCAACAGAATCTATTCTTTGCGTCATCATGAGCAGTTTGCCTTTGATATTGAGGTTCTTACGATCATTAGAATCTATTTTATTAAAACTTACTTAGCCTGTTAACCCTATTAAAAATTTCAGCAGTCATTCCAGCGGCTGTGCAATTTTAAGCCGTACATACACCCGCGAACTCCTCAGTAATTGCGCAACGGCTGCGCAGTTTAGTCCGCTTTTCAAGGGTAGCAACCAAGCAACAGATATGGTGTCAACATACAAAATTACCATTTCGCATAACAGTTCAACAAGGTCTCAATTTGCATACGCCTTAAACACTTTGCATAATAGGACAATGGAACAAAGCGATTAAACAAACGGTATATGAAANTGTAAGGAATCTTCCTTATTTTGTTCACAAAGTCGCACTAGGCTCTGCTCGGAGTTCACGGCCCTTTGAAATACGTCATGCACAGGCAGATGAGGTGTAGCTGCAGTACAGCACAACACTCCTCCGCAACAGACGGAAAGGCACTTGAGCCCCCCTCAGATAGACATTGAAATTAGGTGCGGTTATCCTTCAGCTGAAATGAACAGTAAGAAGCCTGACAATAGGCTACACTAAACTGGATGTCCAATCGCTGTCAAAAATGGATCCTACGCTTAATTCATAAAACTACACTAGGATAGTCTGTAATTAGTAGTCGAAGTTCAAGGAAATACTGTTTACAGCTACGTAGCATTGTATTTATTTGCAAGAAACGCAAATTTGTCAGAGAAGGTCATCAGTGGGCGATAATCCTTGAATAATACGCCACAAATATGACTTATTAATGATTATGATTTTATCTCTCACCAGTGGGCTGTGCTGATAAATTTGTGCTCTTTGCCAAGAAAATCTATTCCTTGGGTCATCATGAGCAGTTTACCATTGACATTGAGGTTCTTATGATCATTGGAATGTATTTTACTGAAGATTACTTAACCTGTTAACAGACACTTACGAGAAAGCCTGACGTTACCTGGCGGACGGGTATATTGCCAAAACTCTTTAAATTTTTAATATTAATTTTTTGAACTCATTTAAGTCTTTTCTTTTTCAATTTTGAATACTAGTAAGTTATTGGGTTATTAAATGTCCTTACCCACAACTGGTGTGATCCTAAGCCATATAGGAACAATATGGGAGATCGACAGAAGTCGACGCAAGCCGTTGCCAAGGTTAAGTTCGTCACTAACCTAACCAGCACAATCGTTATGAAATTCTAACATTGCAGTCTTACACTAACTTATCGACAGCAGTGCACTTTGAACAAAAGTAAACTAACAAATCGCACAATAATTTTTTTTGGGGGTGGGGGGGGGGTAGGTTACAGTTGCGAGCTGTTAGTATCAGTTGAAGTTTGTCTACAGTGAGTGCGTATACAAGTTTTCCGTGGAAATGTGGAACCCTGATTGGCTAATCTCAGCGACACTGTTGAGGAAACATTTATGTAAATTCAAGTCGAGGTACTATTAGGCCCGCTGCAGACGACAGTCTGTTGTTCTGAGTTTTCACTTTACAGCGTTTGAATGCGTTGCTGTCTCTGAGTAAACAACAAAAAAGGGCGCTACTTACTAAGACAAGATTCGCTAATAGCTTGAAGAGACACAACACTGCACTAGGGATACTTATAAGCCAGCGGATATGACTGTAAACATTTTATCAAACTTTTTCTAGACACACAGTCGTGTTTGCGAGGACAGTGCGAAGTATTAAAACGAGGTGAAGTGGAAACACAGGACAAAAGACTGTCGTCTGTAGCGGGCCCAAAATGATATTGTCAAGTAATCTTATTCATTATCAATGTTAAATGATCACAAGCAGCGCATTCTTTCGTTCTTTGAAAATTTTGACGGCCTCCTCAGTGGGCAGTTCAAACTTTGTGGCAATTTTCGTTAATGTTGTGAAGAAAATACATCGGTGCGTTGTTGTGACCAGTAAAAACATTTGCAATTGGAATTTGAAACAAACCTCACAAGGACGTGAATGGGTTAAATCTGATGCTGGAGATAATGCCATAGCGAGAGTCCCAAACTCTTGGAATATAACGTTGTCACAACTGTTGCTTTCAAGTGCGATGTTAATCTGTGCTTTCGTTCGTTGTTGCTCTTGAAATACTACACGTCTCTCTCGTTTTCTTCACTTGACACACCACTGTAGTTGCTAAAGAAGTACAAACTAATTTATAATAAGTTTGAGCTTGCTACAGTATAATAATAGGGCGGAAAGCTTTAATGGGCTACTGAACTAAAGATACCTTAGCCTTTTAAAGTGGGTATTTGATCAAGATCCCGCTATGGTATTACTTGTAACAAACAAGCGGCTCAACAGAAATTATGTCAACCACTAAACAATTTGAATTAAAAGTCCGCACTTCAATTGTGGTCAAATAAATAATGAAAGACTGTAGCTTAGATATTCTGCTATTTAGCCGAACATCTGAACACTTCGAGAATTCCATCAATGAATTTCACCTTTCAGTTATTCAGAGCAACACGTCCAAGTTTGCCTGGATAAGGGGAAAGCGATTTGCAGGTATACATATATATATATAGGGCTCTGCCTCTTGATTTGAAAGGAAAATTATACTTAGCCCCTGCTCCGAAATTTGATGACTCGATCTCACTGGATTTCGCGGGTCAGGGATTGCTGCTGCCAAGGAATGAAAGTCGACTTGGAAGAGTTAATCTTAAATCGACTGACTAAAATCCGCGTATCAGGCCAACGACATTATTTGCAGCGTACAGAAAAGTTAACTTCCAGCAGTATAGGGTTAACCAGTGTTGAGTTAGTTTATTAGGAATTACTGGAACTTTGCAGTTCACTGTATGCAAATTAGTGTGGAAGGGTTAATAGGTAGTTAATTATAATTTTGCACTAGGCCCTGCTATACTGATCGCTTAGAAGTCAACGTTAATTTGGGACTAACTATTTCATAACAGGAGAGCTCGCACGAAATATTTTTTTTTTTGTCAGTGACTTGTAAATTTTCTAAATCAAAACAGGTAGGAGAGGGCTGGTAGGATTTACATATTTATCTTGTCTTTTTTGTAAAGTAATAATTTCTGATTGAAACCTGTCTGGAAGGGCTTGTGTAAGTTTTTAAGTTTGAGGGATTACTGACTTCATAGTGTGACGTCATGAGGAAATATGATATTTATACTTAAATTGCGTAAGTTGTCCACATTTAGCATACTGATCAATTTCGCACGCAATTGTAGCATATGAATGCTATAGTATTATCTTAGCCGCAGCAGTGCACTAGAGAGCTCATAATACCACAGTTAATACTGGATGCAGCTTTGTATGGCTTCAACGCAGTTTTTGATATTTAAGATCTAGCTCGTCTGATTTTTTAGCATTTATTGGTTATTTGCATTGTGCTCTACATTTATTCCACACGTAATATATATGTATAATATTACATTGGTTATTCGCCTTATGCTCTGCATATATTCAATATATATATATATATATTTTATAGAAATACTTATACTTTCACTTATATTATTTAGAAATATGTTCTCTTGCCTTTGGTTAATATTTTACTCCCTATCTTAGAATCCTTCTGCAATAATAATTACTAGTATTTTCGTCGATTGTATTCACGTGTTTGCCGTAAGCTGTCTGTTCTATTAAGTAAGTGCCTTGGTAATGAGTGCATTTCTGGTGTGATGAAAGATTGTTTCAGCCGTGTTAGCTCTTGGTTCTGTATGTCTTTTGAGATTTAGAATATTCTGTCGGTTCTGCTGAGTAACTGCTAAGGTTCTTGACTTATACTTGGTACTTCACCATGGATCGTTTCTCCAATAATAGCTTTCTGTTCGCTGCCAGTTTTAGTTTCATATTTAGGCGTGTACAAGCGTCGCTTCTATAGAAGTAAGTGCTTTTGCCAATGACTGACTCCTTGTATTTCACTATTGTTTCTACCATAATAATTTTTTATTCTTCACTGATTTTTATTGAGAGTTTAGAGCGTATGTTAACGGTTGTATAAAAGAACCTGCAGCTGCCCATTCACTAATACTGGACAGATTATCATAGATTGTTTCTTCAACGATGCTAATAAATTCTATAAACATATTGTGAACTGTACTGGCAGTTGAAGGAGAGAATGTGAATTCTTTGCCTTATTATTGCCTAAGTGTTCTAGCTATTAGATAGCACAGGACGTTTGACTTATTTCAGAAGCGAAGATTTTTTTTTTTTTGGAGGGGAGGGTTTATTCGAATAATTCCTGCGAATAACGTTAACTGATGCTTCATTGCACCGCGGATATTCAATCAATTAAATGAACGCGAAATAAACTATATTCTGGATCAAAGTCTATTTGTCGTTATTCATGCATAGAAGCCCTAAAATTATTCTTTCCGGTGCCATGTGGTCAGAAATTCATAGACTTCTTCGTTTAGTCCAGCCGTACTGCACGTCTTCATTATCTCACTAGAACTAGCGGCTTGGTGGTCTATAGCTTGCAAACTAATGTACTCTATAACGTAACTCAGAACAATTGTGTTCAGTATTGGATGCACTCATTACTGCTATGATTGTGTAATAGAAAGAGTTTCATTTGCATATGAGCTGCGCGAAATAACGCCTTCTCAGTATCAAAGTAGTGAGCTGTCTCTGTTTTCAAACCCATCATTGGTGAAAAGTCTGAAATTGCATTGTACTTTTTTATTTTCAAAGGAACTAGTTTCTTTTCACTGCAGTGTTATTCTACCTAGCTATTTTTGGACCTACCTATATTGCGGAGATATTTCGGTATTCATACCTGTTTTATTGCATGCTTACTCTTGCCATGCGGGATACAGATATGCCATAATTTTTGTTTTACATAATGTGCGTGCGGCGGATGTTACTAACGTAAGTATCGACGTAATATAGCAAACGGATTCCCCAGTGGATTCTGTAAACCATATCTTTGTTCTGAGATTGTTGTTATGGAAACTAACTTTCTCTAACCACGAACGATATGTGGCTGAAGGACTTAAACTGTTATGATCTTCGTGCTATAGTTACATGGACGGTATCTTTTCGTTTGGCGTTTGTAAATATTGTGTATTCTTTACAAGCTCATAGCAAAAGCCTTATGGTAAGGTTAACTAGGTTTGCCTATCTCTTGTTATGGGGAGTAGCGCCCCCAATTGGGTTACGTAGTCTTTTTTTTTTTAGTTTAGCTTGAGCCAAAAACTTTCAGGGTATCAGCCCTTACGTAACCACGTACGTAGACGGGGAGCATATATGTATGAATGCTTGATTACTCTCATACATGACAGAAAAAGAAGGATTTGCGATGAAACTAGCGCTGCCAGTTTCTAAATGCTGCACGAAGAGTGAAGCTTTCCTACCTAGCCAAAAATTATTTTCTTATGGCTTCATTGCGCGAGATTGTTCGACAAAATGCAACGTCACTTCGAAACGCCACCGGCATAGAAGTTGTGAAGTTAAGAACTTACTGGGCGCATAAATTCACTTACTGAAATTGCCAGACAAACCAGCTGTAACCGGCAACGTATAATGTGGGGCTAACTCGGCACTAGCCCTCCTGCTAGTCATGGAATGCAACATCACCTCTGCACAAGATGGGCGGCGCGAGAAACACCACTTGGAACTCGTCCGAAAAAAAGTTAAAAATATAAAGGTAAGGTAAGAGCTGCATCTTAAGGACCATCATTAACTAAACGTCGTTTGTGAAAGAACAAGGAAACATGCTCTTTTGTTTTCTAATTGTTGTTCCTATACACGCTGATCCTGTGTGGGAAAAATCCCGTCCCACTCTTCTCTTAGTACATGCCTCCTCCTATTCTTTCTTAGGACCGCAAACTTGTGCTGGATTAAAATAGCTTAAACTAACTTCAATAATAATGATGTATTCTTTACTTTCTTTTTTAACTTCTCATTCTACTACTCATCGAAAATTACTGCTCTTCCTTTTCTTATTCGGTTTGCTATCATGATGCATCAATTCATGTTGCTTGACATAGTAACATGTTCCTTCTTCCTTGTTCTCATTGGATCACGGCTAGTGTGGAGTCTTGAGCCAAGATTTTAGCTGTGACTCTCGTTGTTGAATATTATTTCATAGAGTTACTTGAGCTGTTTGAGCTATTTCTATTTTTGGAGTATGATAATTAGATTTGTTTAATACATATCTTCGCATTATGTCACGAGCACTTCCTATACCCCGATTACTGGTTAACTTATTTAATATATAGCTTGCTATCTTGTGCGATACATTGTTACTACGATTACGTTAAGGAGGTTTTACTTGCGTATGACATGGACGCGTCACATCTCCAACAACGTGTCAGTGTGATAGGAAATGTAGGCCAAACTGCTCTCATTATTCGGTGGTCGAAATAGATGGTTGTTCGAGGCTCTGCAGGGTGGAAATGTTCTTCATATAAATAGCTTTGAGAACAATATGCAGCTTAATTTTAAACTTCATTGTTCATAATAGTGCTACACATGGCTGTTAAAACCAGACCTTCACAATTCTTGTTTTATTATTTCATCGTTCACTCAATTGCTAGCTTTTTTAGCCTTTCATTGCATTTTACAGAGCTTATGCTGCCGTATCTATTCAAGTTTATTTATATAACTAGAGGGACGAGCCGTCATTATAAATGACGGCCGAAAATTAGTACTTCAGAAAACCCCAGTTGTCGCCTGTGCCGGGCTTCTATCCCTTAAACATAAAAACACGACGTGAATTGTTACATAGCACTGGTTTGTTTTTTATCGGGGAATTTCCAGGGGTCCAACCTGAAAGGCCCCGGCAAGCCGTGAAAGTTTCACTGGTGGGCTCAGCACTTGAATTTCTTCCTATCTTATTTCCATAGAGCGTGAAAAGGCCCCGCCAAGCGGTAAAAAAAAAAATCTTGGAATTGTTCGGCCTTGAACACACCCGTGAATTGCATTTCTTCCTATCTCATTCCCATAGAGCGTGACAGGAAAGAAATAAATATATAAATAAAAACACAATGTGAATTATTATATAGAACTAATATATTAGTTAAGCTAGGTTGTAAGTATTTGCTAATATCGCAGTAAGTTGATAGACGCAGGCGAGTACCACAGCTTCCTTGAATCCCATCAATGTTCATTATGAAGCTCACTAAGAACACACCGAGGCTATTTTACTTGTTTATATGTTATTTCGTACTAATAAACCATTGATGCGTTACGCAAGTTCGGCAGAGGCATCCTAAGCGACCACATTCTACATCTGGTCATCTCTACACCTGATTGTGAAGTAGTCGACCTCGCCGTATTAGATCGGCTAGGAGATCACAACGTAATTGTATCCACTCTCAATCTTGGCAACGGTCTGATTCCTCAAGCTGAGCCTCTGAAGATATTCAACTACCGGCGAGAAAATTTCTTAACAATGGCAACTGAAATAGAAAAAAAATGACTTTGAAACTCTCATGAGCCTACAGTGTTGAAGAATGCTCTGATATCCTGAAGAAGGGCATCATCAGTGCCGCTGAGCGACGTATTCCAATAAGACTTCGTGCAAGCAGTGAGCTCCTCTGGATGAATTAATATTGTACCTCTAAGAACTGCAGTGCCAGGCGGGAAGTGTGTTACAAAGCCTGGAAGCGACATCTAACAGAAGAGAATAGAAGCAAGCACGGAATGGCAAGCGGCAAGTAAAAAGAAAACATGAAAACTTATAAACAGGAGAAAAAGGTCTCCGGAGCTGCTATGGCCAAGATGCTCAGATGGTTGGAGATGCTCAACTTACGCTTTTTTCCTGTCAGTAGCGCACTGACCACTCTTGAGACCTACCGGCAGAAAAGCCGAGACAAAAATCATTGACAACTTAAAACGCGCCCTAGACGGCGCACGAGCCTGTGGTTAAACACAGGAATAGTTCGGCGCGATATAGGCAGTGTGCCACTGAAGCGCTAGTAAAACTTCTACTACTACTACTACTACTACTACATTTGGAAGTGACTCCAAACAACAGGTGGGGAGACAAATTGTTGGATCTTTACTTGTGTGTATCAAGAACAGTTCAACTTGGAGACGCTGTGGTTTGGTAGGTTTGTTGTCTGCGCAAGGTATGTCAACGCTTGTATACACCAGCGTTAATGCTGGATTATGGTGAGACTTGTGCCAGTGCTGGAAAATTCCGTGACATGTACTCCTCTGTTTATGCAGGACTGTGCTCCGTGACGTAAGGCAAAGCTGTAATGAAATATCTCGAGGAGCAGAAACTAGAGATCATGGACTGGCCTCCTCAGAGTACGGGTATGAATCCTTAAGAGAACTTACGAAAAATTGGTAGCGATTATCGAAATCAAAAGTTTCATCACATAACATTAATAGGTATGCGTGTATTTTGTTTTGTGTTGAATTAATTTCTTCAAAACTGAAGTTTGTTTTCCAGTTTGAACCCTTCAAAAAAAGTAAATTTAGGATAACTTAATTTATATTATTCTTTTAACCTGAAAGCCTCAGGCATAGCTTAGCTGCTTCAAGAAGTGACCCGTGGGTATCTTCATATGGATCAGTCCATTGGCCCAGCTATTCTGTCTTCCCGTGTTTTGCGGGAAATGGCTGCACTCACCGCAGATCCCATGCTTGAAATATTCAATTGGTGTCTAACCGTAGGAGAAGTTGCGCGTGTTTGGATACTCGCTAACGGCACCTCCTGTGCATAAGAAGCGGGATAAAAAGTCTCAGTAGCTATCGACGTGCTAATTTTACTTCAACCATCAGCGAAACCATCGGACGATTTTTGAAAACGCGCATCACTAACCACTTCAGGATATGCCATATCTCTGCCTACACCCAACTTGACTTCCGAGATAGGAGGATTTGCTTAGCCAACTTACTGGATGTTCTTAGCAAGAACAGTGGACCTGGTTTATTTAGAACTCCTTTAACAGAGTCGTCCATCTAACTTTAATGAAACTGGAGACTGGATCAGTGCAAGGCTCACGTTCTGGTCGGCAACAGCGAGTGCGACTCCTAGAAGTGACGACTGACTGGACGCCTGTCTCAATTGTGGGTCCACTAAGTAGTGTCCTTTGCCCACTCCTGTGCATAACTTTTCGTCAGTGATACTGTTCTTAACATCCATAGTAAAATCAGCACATTTACAGATGTCACTAAGCTCTGTGACCGGCCCGTATTGGGCAGCAACATATGTAATACAGCTCCAGCAAGACCTTGACCACCTCATGGAGTGGACCGCAACGTAGCTGATGAGCTTCAATGGCAAGCAACAAATGTTTGATATTGCACATTGGACCGAAGAAGATGTAAGCTCTACTGGAAATGAACTGCTCAGAATTATAGCTTTGGTCTCTCGGCAACCTGACCTGGGAATAACCATTACTGACGACCTAAATACGATCAGCATGCAGACCAGTGTGTAAAAAGGGCCAGCGGAGTCTTGAGATTCACTTCCAGGAACTTCGAATACAAATCTAAGGACATTATATATCTACCTTTTCACAAAGCACAAGTGCGCTCACACTTATAGCTTGCTGTTCAATTCTGATCGCCCCATCACTGCAATAATATAGCTAAAATGGAAAGCATTTGAAGCAAAGCCACGAAATTGGAACCCCAGCGGCGTAATAAGTCATTCGTTCAGGCGTTGCTTTCGAGCTTAGATTCACCTCTCTTATAAAAGACTACTCATGAGGCAGCCAATGGAAACTTCAATAACTTAAACATGATTTCGGTGACGTCCTTACAATGGGACTCGTTGACAGAGTCGTTGATAATCAACTCTGAAAACCTGCGAAAAACAGTCGTTTTCCTACAATTCATTGAGAATAAATTTTATCGCGAAGTTGTAGAGGCGGCGACAGTCGACACGTTAGGAAATCATCTAGCTAAACACTGGGAGCAGCACCCTCTACACCGTAGAATTCCTCTTCCCGGACTCAACTTCTTGCGCCTAACTATTTTAGTCTACTTTGTTCCATCATCTTTCATATCCCATCTAACTTATCACGTCAGAAACTGTCGGATCTTTTTCTAATATTCATGGTTTCACAGTCGCCTCTTGGCTGAAGTTTTCCCTTCGCCATCTGCTTTTTTTGTCGTAGCGTCAATTGCTCATCGAGGGCCGAAGTTACAGTTTCGGTTCCTCTCTGGGAATTGACCTCTTGGTCCATCTACTGCCAGTTGTGTAATCTATTATTACTGCAAGCGTAGTCATTGCGCAATAGACCATTCAGATATCAGACCGCTAGTATTGTTGTCCTTTTATTGTTTTGATTTGTAAAAATATAATTCGTATAAACGGAAGCTCGTTAAATGCTATCTTTGTTTTCCTAGAGACTCGCATTCGCTAATACTGAATAGCAAGGGCCCAGTGATTGCTAATATTTTCATTTGCAAATATGTCATTTGCAGTGTAGAGAAACCCGTGACTGCTAATGTTGCCATCCTAAAAATATTCTTCGTGAAGAGTTTGCAAGCATTGTCATTTTGATAAATGTCTTCTGTTGGCAATAGCAGTCTTCTGAATAATTGCTTTGTCATTCTGAAAAAGGACAGAAATTCCATGAAGGCTATTGACATCATCCTAGAATAAAAGCATTTTGCGCACGCGATTCTGGTAAACGTTGAATGCAGGCGTTTTCTTCTCATGACAAATGCAGGGGCCCGAGCGTTGTCATTATCATAAAAACAACCCTTCATCAGTGACAGGAGCGCACTTAATGCTAGCATTGTCATCTTTATTGATGTCTCCTGTGTCAGAAAAACAAGAACCGTTGAGGACAGAAGTGTCTCTCCGGTCATGAGAGTGACCGGAGTATTTGCGCGCAACCCGGCCCGTGGCTGCCGAATGTAATTGGAATCGAATCGCTAGTCTCGCTAGCACGATTTGTTGACGGTGATGAAGATACATTAAAGAGAAAAATAAATTCTTCACAATATGTGATTCTCGTAATTCATAGATCTAACTCTTGCAGTGTGAATTTCTGCATTTCATATGTATTGCTCTGTAGTGCTGTTTCTCTAGTCACATTGAGACTAGACCTATCATTGAATGTTTGTGTGTGTAAAATGATATAGCTTATCGAAATTTATCACTCACGAATTTTTGAAATGTGAGTAGGCTACGTGCTTTCTTGAATCGCTCACATCGTAGCTAAATATTGCAGAGCGTGACCGTGCACCTGAATCGGTTATTACTTACCTATGTTTAAGATCAATCTGTGTAGAGAATTTAAGGATCATTCGAAAGCGAGGTGTACTTTAGAAACTCTAGGAGTCACGAGTATTGCTGTAGTTGGTAACCTTTTAAAATGTACAGTATGTTAAGGGTCAATCGGTCGATTTCATCTAGATTACCTTATATACCTTATATACGGTTTATGCTCGAACAACATGCAAAGCTGGTGAAATTCAAAGCATGTTAGTTCATTAAGTCACTCGCCATATTTTTTTCCGTGCGACGCCAGTTTTTCGTTTTTATTTATTTACTGTTCATTATATATACTTTCTAGTGATAGGGCGAATATTTGCATCAGCGGAACATTTGCACCTCTTTTGACATCCGCAGCTGCCTCTGCATCCACGGATGCTAAGATTGAAACATCCGCACCCGCGGATATCAGATCTGTAAAATCCACAGCAAAGGAGGCGCAGATGTGCAGGTTTATCACTGTACACTAAGCTCATCTATAGTGCTGAAAACTGCAGAGTCTCATATGGATTGAAGTGTGTACAAGCGCTGTCCCTGTCAACAAAGCACCATCTAAGTTTTTTTTCCAAAGTGTTGGACAAACTACCGTCGTGAGGGAGATGTTTGCGTTTGTGGTTCGGCGAATATTTGTATCCTCGGAACATCCGCACTTTTTTTGACATTGCATCCGCGGATGTCAAGATGGCAACATCCGCACGTGCATCCGCACCCGCGGATGTCCAAAAAACACATCCGACCCATGACTAATACTTTCATGAATCACTGGCGAGTGTTGATGCTTTCTTTTTGTGTTGTGTATGTCCCACAACCTCCAATAAACTTACTAATCTCTCTTCAGCGAGTAGTTTAGCGTAATATTGATACAGTAGTCTATTTAAATATAACCTACTTCCGAGTACTGCGCTACTTACTGTACTATACAAGTCTGGCAACAAGCAGAGCAGGTAAAAAATAATGAAAGATGACTGCAAAACCCCTTATGCCCGTAAGCGTTAGTCTGTCCAAGTTCTAAGAAACATACAAATAATACTATCGTAAATCGCATTATTCCTGAAGTCCAAGATGCAGGTATAACGTGCCGGAATTTTTATTTCAGTTAGTGCATAAAAAAATTTTCTCTAAAGCAACTTGATAAAAAACGAATGCGTCTCTTTTACGGAGGTACTATGGTATTCTCTTTCTCCCCCATCTTTATATTATATAAAGCCACTTCTTTGTTTCTCAGTTAATGTGAATAGATCTTTCATAGAAACTTATATTTAATATTACCGCACGAATTTTGCATCAATGAATGCAATGCTAAAAGCGTTATAATGAGATTTATTTTTCTCTTTCCTTTTGGAAATGTGAATAGAAGCTGGTAATATAACAGACGATCATGATACTCGCGTTACTTGTGATAGTTATACTAGTATGAGTTTATTACAGTACATTTATACGCCGTTAACTTCTCTTATTAAAAATTAACACTTCAGTTTCTGAAGATACTCCTAGACATTTGTTGCGAGACGAATAATGACATTTTATAAAAGTAGTTTTTTAAGAATAGCATTTCTTTATCAGATAGCTAGTAATTTTACGTGAAATCGGAATTTGCAACATATTTGTGTCGTACGCTAACCCAGCGAGCCTTATGTGCCCAAGATATCTGGCCGTTAAAAATAGCGACGACGCTTTTCTGAGTTTGTTCTCGATAGGCTTGAGCTTGATAGACAGCGGCAGGAAGCAGAGTGTAACGGGAGGTCTCAAATGGGACTAAAATAAAACTTAGCCGTGATCGCATGCTGCCGAACGGCGTCGCATCGACGAGTCGAAGTATTTCAGTGTTGGACCTCAGGCTTTCGTAGGTTGAGTTAATCCTTACTGACTAATATGAGCAGCGGTATGTTCTATACGAGAGCAACCTGACCTTTTTTCACCAATTTCGTTAAGATACGGACAGGAAATGAATGCACGAAGTGTTTCATTATATTAGGATAAGATTTCAGAGATTTATGATGGCCCCACTGCCTTCAGAATTACAAAACCGGTGCAGTTGTCTGCAGCTTCATCGTCTTCGCTGTTGCTGCTAGCTGTCTCCAGGTTAGCTCGCCCCAAGAATTTTTCTACTTTATTTTCCATTGGAGATTTTATCTCGGATTTTCAGATATTTTTCTCATACGTTCGTCTGATTTACAAGCGCCCAACCGCCCATGCACTTGGGGCGAAACTTCGAGGGGAATACAATGGCAAGGCGACACTTCTCATCTTAAAAAGTGGCAGCAAACTTCCTTTCTAAGCAGCAGGTAGGGCGATTATAATGAGCTCTTAAAACCTGCGATTTCTGTTGTTCAGTAAGTTGACTAGTTTTCCTTAGTCACGATGAGAATTGGGATGAGGTAACCCAAGCAATATTATTTCTCACCTGGAATGTGGTCCAATGCGTGGGCGACGAGGGCCATTACCAGACCCGCACTTTGTTCCGCGGTGCCGACAACTCACTCAGAGATAAGTCGAAAAAGTATCGGTTATCGGCAGTTTACGATAAAAACTATCGACCATACCGATATTTTAAAACAGTTTTATTCGGATAACAAAATACGCAATTTCGTTATCGCCAATACGCCCACCTCTGGTAGTTCCCATGTGCTACGTCGCATCATCATTGCTATCAAAGGGTAAAAAGCCTTAACCCTTTGCCGGCCTGTTGAATCTCAAAGTCCCCTTGCAATCTGTGATACTCTGATGATGATATCTGTGCTTCCATGTCAAAGGTTAAGTCTAATGCGTGCAGACGACAGAAGTTACTCCTGCAGCTACCAAACGTTCCGTCCTATAACGTTCATTTCACCGTCAGAACAACGTGGCGTGTATGATAAGCACGCTAAAATATACGTCACTGTAAATTTCAATTCGCTCTAACTTAGAAGAGATCTCGGAGTCAATATAGGGGGAGGGAGCATAACCCTATATTTGAATAGAAAACTCCGCCTCGCACCTTCTTGATGGTGGCTTCCCTTACCCTCTTGATTTCCCGACGGTCATATTGGGTAAAGTAACGTCGGTTTTAGTTTCTCAAATATTGTTCAAAAAAATAAATACATAAATCGCCATATCGTTCTTGAGTCCATTCTTTCTTTGAACAGCTACATAAAAGCGCTAATAGAGTTCTTGACAGGAAAGCCATCCTCAGATGACGGCGGCTTAAAACTCCTGCCGCCATTTTCCAGAAACTTATATGGCCACTTCTAGCTAAGTTACTCTTTGTTAAAATAATTTATTTAATGAATTAGGACAGCATTATGTCTAATCCTAAATTTAACATGTTTCTTCGCTGTAGTGGGCTAAAATTTTTCCAAAGAAGGGAAATTTCCATGAACCCCACAAAAAGCATTTCATGACATGTTAGGTATTCGTCTCCCTGACACCTGCTCTCTCCCCCTATATTTACTCCGAGGGCGAGATGTATGAAGTTTTACCATTGCCATTTGCGGTAGGGTGAAAACTGCCTCAGCCCCTTCCTTACTCACGAGTTTGGTGGCTGAGCAACTTTTGCTTTCCGTGTACATCGGAGTTTAATAGACTAGGCTATCAATCTAAGTTCCATAGCACAAATGTAGACTGTAGACAGAGTGACAGTTAAGTGTCCACTGTTAAGTATGATTTTCTGAAATTCATATCGTCCCAAGAGAAGGAACGCGACAAGACAGGGCCATTTGTACATTGAACCTATGAATCAAATGTGGCGAAACAGTGAGAGTAAGAGAATATTCAGTGAGTAGAGTACTGAACTGTTTAAACTGCAAAGCTTCCACCAATACATTTTCCTAACTTCTATCTTGTTTTTTTTTGCGGAATGGACGCAGTCTCTCACATATGACTGCTTATCTACTGCCCTGTCTCTCGCAGGTGGCTGCTCCGCTGTTGCGCTGTCTCTCGCAGGTGGCTGCTCCGCTGTTGCGCTGTCTCTCGCAGGTGGC